>VZRW01001964.1:0-91095 GCA_013398125.1 Aegotheles bennettii | reverse complement strand
AAAAAAAAAGCATATAATAAAAGATAAATTCAACTTAAAAGTCTATATTGTAATTAAAGCACTTGTCAATTTAGGGTAAAGTTTTGTCTCGCTTACTAAGATGTGATTAAGAAGTACACAGAGGGCAGTTATGTGGGTTTGTAACCCAGGTCTCTGATTCAATCAAGCATGTTAAGCTCTGCCCATATGTCCATTTGAAATGCACATTTCAAATACAAATCCAAGCCCCACATGAAGCCCTGGACCCCCAGTGTGCTTCTCCAGCTAGTATGAATTGGAGGGCCACGCAAGGCAGCTGTGATTGGGATGGAATGCTTGTCTGGTCCTGGGAGTGCTCCTCCAGCTCATCCCACTGAGAAAGTGAACCTTGCATGTTCATGCACCCACTGCCACCAGGGAGACGGGGGGAACCCACCTGTGTCTTGGGCACCTGAGTTATTTTCCTTCATGGACAGTGGAGCAACATAATTTCTTAAGGTGTAAGTCAAAGGTGAGCAGCAAGCAGAAGGTCTTCCAGGTCTTGTGGATGCTTGGAGAGCAAGTGACTGACCAGTAGAGACAAATACAGGTGTTACAGACACTTGGACATATATCCCTAGTATGTTGGATTACCATTTTTCTTCACTCAGTTCTTACTTCACTGTGGATGACTAAAGAATGTACTTTATCTGTTTAAAAAAGTGATTTTGACAAAGATCTGCTTATGGCACTAGGAGTACATTTGTGTTTTTTTAACAATAAATCTTTCATAAAATTAAGGCATTGACATTGCATCTCTGTTAGGGTAATTTACTCCCCACAGTAATTTTGACTTAGTTTGTTCTACATGGAGTCATATTTTAATCATCCTTTCAGTGCTTATTGATGAGGGTTTGCTGCAAAAGATGAGAAGATTAGTTTATCCCTTGTGAATTTAAAACAATGACAAGAAAGTTAACACAGTCTAAACCAAACTAAAAAAATGTAATGAACTTAATGAAAGGCTGATATTTTATTCAATGTACAACATAACTACAAGATTCACTGTGATGGGACTGCACATACTCGTATCAAATTATTTTTTTTTAAATTGAAGAAGCACAAATCTTTTCTTCTCTAAAGGTACATGACGAATGAGGTAAATGGTTTGTATTTTGTCCAGTAATAAAATGTATTACTTTGACTCAAGGACAGTATAAAAACTGTGCTTCCTTCCTATACCCATCACCTAGGAATAATCTGCAATTCCTCACCCACCAGGAGGCCCCTGGTTTCCAAGCTTTCCTCTCCTCAACTCTTGGCCCTTCCTCAGAGTTTGAGGGTATAGTTTTCTTGAATGATTAATTGTCAGGTCAGAGGTAGTAGAATATCTCCCTCAGACACTAGGATCCCTGCAGTCCTGTCAGGATATAAAAGAGTATTTTGAAGGCTGAAATTACAACTTCAAACAACCAACTACCTGTTTTTTTGACCAAACATGACACAACCTTCACCATTAGAATTTATGTTAAGTGATGATCAGCTAGACTGAAAAAAAAATCAATGGTGCCAAAGTCCTTGGATGACTGAACTGTCACAGAGATTCAAGACCTTAGCCAGACTCCACTCAGTGAGAAACCTGGTAATCACATGCTAAAAAAAAAAATAAATCACAGACCATTTTTGCTAGTCATTCCCAGGCACTGAAGAAAATGTGTTCTTTAGGAAAACATTTCAGCTAAAAAGCTTTTTCCAAGGTGGGAACTGAATAGTTGCATGCAATTGGTCCTTCAGGAGCACTGGTGGCAGTTTCTGTTCTATGGGTGACAGAAGAAGCTGAAGTTTTGAGTGTGTCTGCTCAGAGGAGCAGAGGAGAGCCAGGCATGGCACCAGATCCCTTCTTGAGCTGTGTCCTTAATCCCTATTTGGGGATGGGGGTTTTGTATGGGTTTGTTCTACTTTTTGTCTTAAACCATGGCTGCATGTTGCAGCATCTTGCTAAACAAGCAGCTGAATGAAGCCTATACATATACATATACATGCACCTATAAACTGTACATGTCCATACATGTACATGGACCTATACATATATAAATGTATATAAACTTGGCATTAACTGTTCTGGTTCTGCTGGTTTCACTCTTGCTTTGCCAAGTTGCAAAAGCTAGGACTTTGGCCTACTGCACAATTTGTGAGGTTTTCTAAGTTCTTCAGAACTGCTTGAGACTTAAGACCCTATTTGAGTGCAAAATGTGATTATTTACAGTGAAGTGACTTTTTTTCTGGTTGATACACCTTTCTTTCAATTTAGGTGACAAATGTGCAGTGTTAGCCTGGTCACAGGCATTTCACTTCTGATCCAAGAAACGTAGCCAGTGGGACTTTAGAAGCTGATATAAAATTATTCGCTCTTTCTAGTGTCTATTGAACACACGGTTGCTGTTTTATACTGAATATGGAAGCAGCGAGGCATGGTCTTCAGGCAGTGTGAGTGGTGAGAAGTGTCACTTCTCATGCTCCCAACGCCAGCTGGATGTTTAGGCTGGGGAAGGATGGTTGTCATTGGAGGAGTGGGAGCTGGGAGGAACAGCAATATCTTTGATCCTCCCCATTCAATCTGCAGCAGAAAACATTTATCTGTGCCCTTGCATCTGGGTTCAGGTATGAAGCTTTTTGTTGGTTTAATTATATCTATTTACTTTGTATGGGTACTGTGAGGCTTAACTAAAAGTTTATGTATATGCTTTGACAGGTTTGTATAGAAAGAGCTACATGTGAGTCCTTCTGTTGATTCACAGTATCTTGCCCTGGTATAATTAGGTTAATAATTTGAGGGCTCAAAGCCCATTCCATTGAATTGAAAGACAATGCTGATGCTTGTTAGATGGCCAAATAGTACACAACTCTAATGTCCATCAGTCTTGGTCTCTGTGCTGCAAAATAGAGTATTGCCATTCCCCAAAGCTTTCCTTCCATTAGCTTTTCTGTAGTAACACATAACAAGAAAATATTTGCCAGATATGCCATGTGCTACTTGAATTTAATTATTTCTTCTCTGATTTGAACAGGAGGCCTATAAAGTGTGCTTCTGTGGAAACCTTAAATGAAAAGAATTGGTTCTGCATTATTTGTATAGCCTGCCGAGGATGGACCTCAGTGTACATATGTTGGTGTCAATAAGTTGTTTGTTATCCAGCAAATGCCTCCTATACAGGTAAGGAGGTACATCTGGATCAGCTGTGATACTGCTGGGATGCCCCCAGGGTTTGTTTACCAAACTTTCATCTCCTTGTTCTATTTTCAGATGCTATTAACTTGAAATGCATTTTTTGCATGAAGAAGGATTATGCATGGTATTGACACCTTATTACTTGGCCGAGTTTGTCGATTGGCTGAAACTCAGAAGTCTTGACTAGTTAGGCTAAAACATTAAAAATGTCTTATGATAAATGATCTGAAAGGAAAATCAAGCAGTTGGCTTTTAGGCCAATCTCATGATGCAGCTTTGCAGAGAAATAATTGTTTCCGCAATGGATTATAGAATTTTATTTAAATCACTATACTAGCCCCTAACAGGGCTTTTTTGGATTTATTTTTTTCCTTTTTTTTTTTTTTCCCCCCCCAGATTTCTTTATTGAAATTAACAGAAACACACTTTGATGTATTAGGAAATTATTAATTCATCAGTTTTTCTAGTTAGTTCATCAGTTTGATGTTGTTGTCTCTGGTTTTGGACGGGTGATAGTCTCAGACTTTCCACAGCCTGTTTCCTGATGGACTCATTTGTTATATGTGTTGTAGGGGTGGGATTTACGTGCCTCAACTTGCTGCCTGTAGCTTGTGATGTCCTCTATTATAGTGGGTTTGTAGGGTGAATTACAGCTTCTGGGAGACTTTGTGGAAAATTGCAGGCAAGTTAGAATAACTGTTTCTATCCAGCTCATTTGGCCTCCAGGATAGATTAGGTAGACTCAGACTGGGATGGGCAACTTCTCTGTGCACTCACTGGAAGGACAGAGAACTGAGGGGACCCCTTCTGCAGAGCACCAAACTGGCCAACATTTGTGTGTAGGCATAAACATCAACACCAAGATTCAGATCTAAAGACAGAGGGGCAATGGTAGTATAACTGGGAATTCGTGGCTATTGTATGAGACACAGAACCCAAGTTTTTGTAAGGGCAGGAGCTGATTTTTGGTGTGCAGAGACATGTTAGAGGAGCATATGTTGAATCTGTGTTTTATCACTCAGTCTCTAAGGAGCACAGCCCTTTAACCTGTCTCCAACCCAGCATTCAAGAAATCAAATGTGAAAGGTTCTTAGTTACTTCTGAACATCTAAGCCAAAGAAATGTTGGACTTGTAGGCATGTTCATCTTCTTAGCGACAGCACCTTCCTCCTTGAAACATGCACTCAATCCTTCACTCTTCATTAGATATTAGTAAAACCTTTGGAATAAATACTGGATATAATTGTCCAGATGCTCTCATTTCTGCTTTTAGCAGAAGATTATGATGCATTTAGTATGGGCAAATTTCCCCCCTTTTTTTTCAAGTCAAAAAATGAGAAGGAAAGGTGTGTTTACTCCAGCGTGGTACTGACTCAATATGGGCTAAAAGACAGATACCAGGTATGCCCCATGCACCAGCACGGTAATGCTTGGGACAATGTTTTTATTGTGGTCTTCTCATAAATTGATGCAGCATCATGTGGTGAATTGGATGTGGCTTCCCCTGGCTAAGGCAGCTGGATCTGTAGTGTCTCAAAGAGTTTGAAATCAGACACACACGCCCCCCCCCAGGGACTACAAGCTACTGGCAATTTGGTGTAGTGTGGGTGCTGGCTCTTCTGCAAACTTCTTGTATCAGCCCAAGGCACAGCTTCTTGTGGGACCTGGTTCTGCACCTACTGGACCACACTACCTCTCTCCGGCTGCCCTGGTGGAGACAAATGGATTCATGTTAAATTAAACACAGAGGAGAAATAAAGAAAATGAAACCTGAAGGAATGTTGTGTGACAAGTAGGGGGGTCAATCAAAACTGCTTTACTTGTCAAAACTGAGTAAAGACAACAGGATTTTGCCTAAGTCTTGTTATATTACAGTCTGGAATAAAATGTAAGTTGCCTCTCATCTCTGCTCTGCCAGGAATAGAGGGGAAAAAAATACTCCAGTAGAGAAAGTACAGGTTGTGAAACAGCAGACATGACTTCCTATGCTAACCTGATATGCTAAAACATGGTCTAAACACCACTGTTAATCATTATGGTCCTCAGTAAAAGGAGTTTTCTCCTGAGAGCTGTCAGCTTAAAAGCTTTGATTTTAATCACTCCGGGCAGACCTTTCTCTCAGCCTGAACCCCTTTGATTTTCATAGCACTTTGTGGCTCTGGATGCAGCAATCCAGCTGGGGGTTTTAGATTCCTACTACACTAGCTTTTCATACATTTAAATTAAAAAAAACCCACCCTTAACCTCAATGATATGTGGTTTTTTTTTCTTTCATATTTCACTCTGCTCTGTGTAGTCTTTGGTCCCAGTCTTTCTGGTCTTTCTCACATAATTACAGACACTGACATTTTATTTTTGGCTCATATAACAGAAATAAATACAACAGGATAGTAAATTAAACTTCACGGGTAATTTCAGACTGAAGACTCCCTCAGCATCTTTTCTTTTGAGGGTATAACACCACTTGACCCATGAGAGTGCCTCATTTTGTGTCTGCAGAGGATGGCAACTTGGCCACATTTAGAGTATCCCATGTCACTTTTAGCACCTGTAAATACCTCTTACAATATTGGGTTGGTTCTGTGTCAGTCGCTCATCTTGCCTTTTAAAGAGTGATAAAAAGTCCTTAGGAATGATAAACTCCAGCAAGGAATAAACTTTGGAGATAAATAGTACATTGACTTTGCCATTTGCATTTATTCTGCAGCTTGAGATGACTTTTAACGATTCAAAAGAGGCAGAATGCAAGTCACATCTATCTTTATTTCTTCCCCTAAAGCAAATCTCCAGTGCAAATTTTCCTATGTGACCACTATACCAATATTTTCCTGGTATGGGTTCTCTGATTTTCATCTCAGTTTTTTCTTTTGAAATTTTGTTAGATGTTTAAGATGCAACAGAATTCAGCTAAATTGAGATGTCTTCTCATCAGCTAACTCAGAGCAGAGCGATCAGTCTATTGATGTAATGAACAAGAAGAGGAACATACACAATTTCCTGTGCTACAGGCATATATCTGGAGAAATAACATAGCAGTTAAGTAGCCTCATCAATATGGACATTGAAAAAAACTCCATTGTACTTGTTCATGTTAGGAGAAACTGGATGTTCTGTGTCTCATGCACACACGTACCTGGCAAGGGGGAAGGGAGGGAAGGTAATTCTTCAATGTGTTTAAAGATATGAAACTCTATATTTCTTTCCTTTGGCATCCATTGCTGCCATCATCACAGGCACCTTCTTTCTCCTTTTCTTTAGAAGATGAGAGTTATTATTTATTACAATATTAGCTCAATATTTTTTCAAAAATGCTCTGTGAGAAATATGCAAAGCAGTAGGGAACTGAGGGTACTTGCTGTCAGATTACAAATGTTTTTGGCCAGCACATTTAAGCACAGAATGGCGTTTGTTTTTAGGGACTTTAAAGGAAATAATAGGAATCCTACAGCCCTAAGAGAGAAATCAGATTTTGATTGCTCAGGAATTAGGTACTTCATCTTGCACCTGCTCCAAGTAGGAAATGATTTCAAGTATCTAGTTACTGTCTGTGAAAAATGCTGAATAGAAAAAAAAAGGAAAAAAAAAGAGAGAAGAGGAAAAAAAATCACTGTTTCTTAACAGGAGTTTTGAACACAGCAAACCATATGGTGGTGCTAGAGTTACAAAGGATGAATCCTCCCAGACACACTCTTACAAAATGTGCAGAATGTGGTCAGATGAGATATGACAAGAAGTACAAATTATAGCAGTGGCAAACCAGTAAACATGGAAATCTGAGTAAATCCGTCATTTCAAATCTATTTGCCAAACTGTTTATCCTCTGCAAAACCTCGCCATCTCCATAGGAAGCACTTCAGATCAATCTCTGCAGGCCTTTTGCTGGGTGGAGTTAAGGATCAGAATATTCCACAGCAACCTTTTTGCAGACATTAGAGCTTATCTTTCAGCCTAATTGAAATGAACAATGAGGATACCTGCACTTTTTTTCAATGAGTGCCCACTTCCCACTTTGAAACTACTGCACAAGAAGACATTGAATAGTAGGCATAGATTAAGCACTTCTGGTTTAACAGTAAAAAAATGATTGTACTGTTTTGTTTGTGTGTTTATTCTTCATCCCTAAGCTACATGGATACCTTGGTATTTTAGAAAAAGAGTATTTTGTAGAGATGACAGATCAGTTTTTTCCATGTGGCTTCACTGGTATAATCCCATGAATTTCAATGCAGTTCCTCTTGTGTGTGACAGTGCAGGATTCGTCCTGCAATCTGTAATCTTTTCCTGCTTATTCTTTCTCGCCCACATTCCCCAAGTTGTGAAAGTGTTGTGTTTAATGGCGAATCCTGTGAGAGACCAAGAGTAGATTTTTAAGATTTTCTTCCCCCCCCCCTTTTTTTTTTTCTTTTTCCCCAGGACAATTTTAAGCACCTTAAATCGAGCCCTGGATTTGTGACCTGGTTAGAGGTCATCAGTAATGAAGCTGACATGGGCCTGTTAGTCTTTTCAAATATGTTTTGTGACTAGTGAAGAATAATCACATTCAAAATCCATGTTTAACATGGATTTACAGGCTTACAATGAGGCACACTGTATGTAGCATCCCCTAATTTGTACCACTCCAAGAGCATTTTCCTTGTTTCAGCATTTCACGTTGGGGTTTGTAGATAGAAGTTGAAGATCTGAGCACAGACCTGTTTCTGCCTCAGATTTCCCATGTAACTTTGGACCAATTATTAAATCTCTCAATCAGTTTTTCTGTCTGTAAAGTGGCAGCTACAATACCTGTCATGGAGGTACCCCAGGCTGAGCAGATTGAGACATGGATGGAATACATTATATAAGTATCTCACTGTTAACATGGTACTAATTTTCAGTAGCTTCACCAGAAATCTTTCTTTTTTGCTGTCTTTCTTCCCTCTGACTTCTTTCTTCTTAGGATAACCAAGCGCTAGTAATGCCTCATTTGTCCCTTCAAGATAGAGCTTGTAGGAAGGTTGTACTGGGTTAAACTGACGTCCATTTGGCTCTCACTTTCCCTCTACCACCTCCTTTACCATTTATGATTTCACAAACTCCTGCCGTATCCCTTCTCAGTCTCCTCTTTTCCAGAATAACAGTGCTGCTTTAATGCCATTGTTCTACGCTGGGAGCTATTCTATGGCTGTGGTCAGCCTTGCTGCCCTTCCCTGAGGGTTTGTCATGGACTTTTCCTAACAGATGGTTTAGAAATTCATGTAGTCTTCAAGATATAGGGGGATAAAATATTTCTAAAGTGGCATAATGATATTTTTGATTCTATTCTTTCCTAATGATTTATATTTTTGAGTTATTTATCTACCTCTAATGAACATAGGAACTGTATTGTCATCATTTATCTACAAGTGCACCCTCAACAAATTTGCAGACAACATCAAACTGAGTGGTGAAGCTAACACACGTGAGGGACTGGATACCATTCACAAAGACCTGGACAAGCTTGGGAAGTGGGCCCATGTGAGCTTCATGAAGTTCAACAAGGCCAAGTGCAAGGTCTTGCATCTGGGTTGGGGCAAGCCCTGGTATGAATACATGCTGGGGGATGAAAGGATTTAGAGTAGCCCTGTGGAGAAGGACTTGGGGGTACTGGTGGGTGAGAAGCTGGACATGAGCTAGCAATGTGCACTTGTAGCCCAGAAAGCCAACTGTATCCTGGGCTGCATCAAAAGAAGATGGCCAGCAGGTCAAGGGAGGTGATTCTACCCCTCTACTCCATTCTCGTGAGATCCGACTTGGAGTACTGTGTCCAGCTCTGAAGTTCTCAGTACAGAAAAGACATGGAGCTGATGGAGCAGGGTCCAGAGGAGGACCACAAAAATTATCAGAGGGCCGGAGTACCTCTCCTCTGAGGAAAGGCTGAGAGAGTTGGGGTTGTTCAGCCTGGAGATGAGAAGGCTCTGGGAAGATCTTATTGTGACCTTTCAATACTTAAAAAGGGCTTATAAGAAAGATGGGGACAGATTTTTTTACAAGGGCATGTAGCAACAGGATAAAGCTAATTGTTTTAAAATATAAAAGAGTAGATTTAAACTAGATATAATGAAGAAAGTTTTTATGATTTTAGTGGTGAAACACTGGAAGAGATTGCCCAGAGAAGTGGTAGATGCCTCATCCCTGGAAACATTCAAGGTCAGGTTGGACTGGGCCCTGAGCAACCTGATCTAGCTGAAGATGTCCCTGCTCATGGCAGGGACCTTGGACTAGATGATTGATAAAGGTCCCTTCCAATCCAAATTATTCTATGATTCTATGATTCTCTGATCTACCAAGAACCCAAGATCTTATTCCCCATAGTAATGGGAGGTAAGCTCAACTCAAAGACCATCATTTTATAAGTGAAGCTATGATTGTGGTGGTTTTTTTAGGCATATACTTTGCCTCAGGTGTATCAACGTCGCATTTAATCTCAGTCACTCAGTCTGGTGAGGTCTTCAGAAAAGACTCTTCATAGATAGTTCTCCATCACTACCAAAAATACTTTACTTCTTTCATAACTTATCACTGAGTTTTTTCAGAGAATTTTACCAATCCATTGCCTTTTTTAGCCCTTTACCCCCACCCCATCTCTCCTTCCTCCATCCTTTTCCCTGAACATTTATGAATGTGTTGGACAGTACAGACCCCTGCCCAGCTCCCTGGAGAACTCTCCTAGTAACTTCTTCTCTGTGCATGAGCTGACAGTTTACCCATAACTCTGTTTCCTGTCCCTTAATCAATTATTAATTCAAACAAGGAGCTTCACTCTTATGCAACCAGAGCTTAGTTTCCTTAGAAGCCTATGGAGAGGGACTTTGTTAAAGGTCATTAGGAAAGTAGATTGTATCAAGGGGTCACCCTTGTCCATATGCTTCTTGTCCCCTTCAAAGAGCTCCAATAGGAGTTTGAGACTTGTTGAAGCTTGAATAAGTGGTATTACAGAAATATCAGGTATTAATTCCTGCTGTAGTAGCCCTAACAGAGACTCTTAATTTTCCTTCTTTATGCTAGTGTCTTCCACCTTTGAGGACCAGTGCAGAAGTGCAGAAGTATGGATATCAATTCACCTGCCCTGTCGACTCCCAGGTGCTCCTCTTTCATGTTTACTTCTGCACTCTGAGACTTACCCTTTTCACGTTGCCCCATGTCCTGCCCATCTACCATTCTAGTAAGGAGCTCCAGACCTCACTGCAGGAGGAAGTGGGCCACACTGGGTGAAAAGATGTATTGCTTTGGGGTTTGCTTGTTTGAAATGAAGGAAGCAAGAACTTTCCTGGAATTACTGGCTACACTTATATCTCACATAATGAATGACAAAGCGTGATGTCATCACCTGGTTGTAGTCCAAAATAATGTCTCAAATGCTGATCAGTCACTGATGATTCAGAAGATGGTGCAAGAAATCTATCTGTGTGCATAAACTCTGCAGGTTAGCAATTTCTTCCTAATACATGAACACAAGCTGTTGCGAATATTTTACCTCAAGGCAGGATCTATCTGAAAAAGGAAGTGGGAAGGGTCTTCTGGAACTGTAAAATACCCTGCACAAGCTTGATCCCAAGAGATCTGGAAATCTTCTGGGAAGGTGGTGCTTGTGACCTCAACAGTTTCTCTAAATCACTGAGTATAATGGAAAATCTCACAATATTTAAGGTCGTATCATAACAAGAACATGGACACGTTTATTATTAAAAGAAATGTGCTTATAGATACCTTTTGTCTACATACATGGACATTTTTATATATATTCTCATATAAAAAATTATAAGGAAGGGCCTCTAATGTACCAAATCACTGATTTCTTAGAGAGCTGCTTTGTTTAGTGTTTCCTAGCTGACCTGTTGTACTTTGACTAACACTGAGAAACCTATCTGTGGAGAATTTTTAGTCAAAGAACTCAGGAAAAAATGAACTGAGAAGCTTAAGCATGATTTCAATTCTGTTTGAACCCTCAATTAAAGAGCATGTCCTGGGTACCCAGTTTCCCTATCTTTCCCCTAATGTGCAGTAACAAATCCTGGTAATTTCCTGGGGAGAGGCGAAATCATTTCAGGAACCAGATCAGACCTTTAATATTTACTTTCCACCAGCCTATTTCAAAGTTTCCTTTAAATACATTTTTCTAAAGTTAATATTTATAGTGAGGCAGAGCCTTTCTGTTGGCAAATAATATTATGGCCCAGTCTAGTGGGAGACTTACGAAGGGATATGATTCACCAGCATTTTACTCCAATTTTACAACCTCTGGTTTCTGTATGGTGCCTACAACCAATATTGTCCAACAGCAGATGTCAAACACACCTAGACCCTGACGTAAGCAGCAAGTAGCAGGATCACACAATCCCACAGCAGTATGTAGCCTCACACAAAACCTTCATAATGAGGGGTTTATTGCAAAAAACATTTGTTAGTGGGGTTTTTTTTGTTTGGTTGGGTTTTTGTTTTGTTTTTCTTTTTTTGTTTGTTTGTTTTTGTTTTCTAAAATGAGGATTTAATTCCTGGTTATTTCCCCTTCCCAGGAAGTAACTGTTTCACTGATATGTTATTATTCCTCTTAACTCTCCTATAGGCATACTTAGCTATATATATGGACCTAAGTCTCCCTGCCTTGCTCAAACAGATAGCCTCTTGAAAGCGATGAGCTGCCTGAGTAAGTAAACCAAATTGAAATTATAAAATGGAGTCCATGTCTGGCTTGCAAGTGGCAGTCGCTGTATCAGCACCTGCTGACTGCTCCAAGGCACATTTTATTGTGTTCCTACACATTGCTAGTGTTTGACTTTTGCAGTGTCATCCTCCCAGTCCTGAGCCACGAGGAATGTACTGTGCTCTTCCACACCGCTCAGTCCCAGCAGCCCCGAAGCATTTCTTCTTCTATTGTACAGCTAGCAGCAGCTCCACTGTTTCTGTCCTGCACTGTATTTTCAAGCCGACACTGACTTGCAAGCCCCTGAAATATTTTCAGTCATGAATACCTATTAATGATGCAGTTTGGTATTGCTGAATATAGTAATAACATTTGTCTCACTTGTGTCGCTTTAACTGGAGAAAGCCCTGGCAAAGGCCCCTCTGAAATGCATCTTTCCAGCTGTGCTGAGCAAGATAGGCACTCGGTTTTGTTGGTTTGGTGTGCTGGGCCACCATGACAGAAGAAAGGAACAATTATATCCGACTGTCAACATAAATAAGCTCTTGCTTATTCTTTAGCAAAAGCGTAAGGGCCAAGTCCCCACCTCATTGTAGTTAGGGAAGGATTCCTGTTGTTTCACTCAACTTTGGATCTAAGCCACTGTGCAAAGGCATGATTTTTCGGTATGCTAAAAAGAATATATTAACTTTAAACTTTTATTTATTTATTTATTTATTTAGATCTAAAGAATAAGAGCATGGACATGCTATTCCCGACCCAGCTATGATAAAATAATGAGAGTGAAGAAGTTTAGAGAAAATTCAGATGAAAAAATATGGAAAATTTTTTATTCAACCAAACCCACAGTTTTAGAGTGACTGGAACTATTCACGAGTGTGTGGTGAATTTGAAAAAACAGGTTAGGCTTAGGAATAATGGATGGGCATTTGTTTTTTTTTTTTTTAAAGTTAGAAAAATAATTTTTAACATTTGTTTAAGCATTTCATTTAGAAATCCGACTTGATGAAATTTAAAAATAATAAAGCAAACCTGGGCTTAACCCAAGCACACCATAGTAAATGCACCCCCTGCCCCAAAATAATCATTTTACCTCCTTCCCCAGTTTCCTAACTTAACCATCAAACGACGGCAGGAGTCTAATCGCCCAGCTGTGATTGTAAGGAAACTATTCAAACACAGCAACTGCTGTTGCCTCCTTTGTGGCTGAGCCAGAGAAGGGAGTCATGCACTCCATTAACTGGTAGGCTAATCATTTTTTGCTGCTAGTTATGGAGAGCAGTGTGCACGGATGTCTCTGTTTAATCAGATGAAGTTCTGAGAGCACTTTTTGGTTCCTGCAGCTTTCATCCTTGGTGCCAGTGTTTTAGTGCTTGCTGAGAAGAATGAAAGTGCTTCGTCTCCTGGCTCTCCCGAAAGGCAGATTGTTTATTACACCTAGATGCAAATTAAGCCGTCTGCCTTTGTTGTAACAAAGACAATGAGAGTGAGCTTTGCTTTAGGAATAAAAGCTCCCTCATGTTGGAAAGACTGGCTCTGGGCACATGCACACTTCCAGTGTGTGGAAGCAGACTGCCTTTGCATGGAGCCAGGGGTCTCTCAGACTGCCTGTAACCATGCTGTAGCATATTGTCACTATGGTATGCCCTTGGCATTAGTGGAGACATAACATCTCCATTAACATGACCCTCACTGTGTTGGGTACATCCTGTCTCTGTCACCACCTCTCATCCCACATGTCCCTGTTTGGACATCTTCACAGCAGTTCAGTCCTCTGCCAGTGACTACAGCAGATACTTAAGAAAACATTTTGAGAAAAAAATATAAATCTCTACCTACTTAAATTTCAGCCATCAGCAAGCCAGGGATATAGGCTGCCTCTCAATCCTCAGATTTAATACTCTAAGATAAACTTTCTGCCATGGATTTGACTGGTCAGATCCATTAATACCTTCAGCTTTTTGAACATCCTGTGGCAATGAAGTCTGCTCTTTAATTATACATTGTGTGAAGACAATGCTTCCTTTTCTGTGTTTTAAGACCACTGTCTAATAATTTTATTAGGTGCTCTCTAGTTCTTGGATTATGAACAATAGTTGTCAACCCTTCTGTATTGGCTTTCTTACAGACAAACATGGTTGCCAAGCTTAACCTCCCATACATGCTCCCTCTCTCATGGTTTATCTACACAGAAGTCTGACCTATTTCACATCTCCTTTGTGGAGCCATTCCCTACTTGGTCACAGCCACAAGCTTTTATGTTCCTGACGTGTCCTCCTGGAGGAGGAAAGGGGATAGCAGAACTGTGTGATATCCAAGATACAGGCACAGTATGAATTAATATGATTTGGCATAATGCTGGGGTTCTTTTTCTTCTAATTTTCTTTCCAAATATTGTACCTGCCTTTTTGACTCCTGCTGACAACTGAGTTGATGTTTTCAGAGAACAATGCAGAACAGCCTGAAGTAGAATTAGCTAATATCCTGCCATTTTACGTGCACCCTTGGAGATGTATTTCTATGTACATAACTTCATATATGCCATTACAGTGTTCTCAGCCTGCTACAGGATTATATGCAGAAATGGCTGCTGAGATTTTTTTGAGTGCTTAGTTTTCTGTCAGTGGTTTTCTCAAGAAGAATGAAGCATGTGGACTGGCTAGGGCACAAAAAAAATGAGCAAAGACATCTGAGACCATCACTCCCAGACCTGAGGGTGACAGGCACTGTAACACCTGTCCCAAGGTTCACCACAATTAGCAACATAGTTCAAGACATTTCCATATAGATTTTTTATTTTTTTGAGAAATAGTTTTACATTTTTTTAAGCAGCCTGAGAATACAGTGGTGTATCCATTTCTCAATATAAAATAGCTCTTTATTTAGAAAAAGAACTTTTATTTTGTGTTAAAAGTGTTTATGCTAGCTTAAAATCACAATGAGTATATAAATATGTTTCTTTCAGGAAGAGACATGAAAATCAATTTGTATTTACCCAACTTTGAATGTGATGCTGTGAGAACAGAATACTGCAGAATCTATTTCTTCAGCAATATGGTCACAATCTTCACTTCTTATCTCACAAAATCTATGGGGCAGAACTCAGGAAATCTTTAAGCTAACACTGTACATACAGAGTGTCAGGTGAAGGGAAGGCAAAGATCACATTTTCACTTCTGTGCAAAGCCACTGCTAGCAATATTTGAAAATTCACTCTGGTGTGTTGTATGCAGAACAAATAGAGCACCCCAGGGTAAGCGGGGTAAACCAAAGTTAGAAATGTTTCCTTCTTTTCCTCTGATAAGTCGTGTATAATTCTACCTTGGTCTACTTTGAGAGACCTAAGATAATTAACTCAGGTTAAATTTAACAAGGCAACACTGAGAGAAGCAAACTGGGCACCAGAATTTGATTGATACTTTGGATAATTTAATCTCTGTGTCTCTTTGCCCATTTTTGCAAAATGAAATAATGTCCTTTCACCCCATTTGAGTGGTGAGAAAATTCAGGTGGCTGGACGTGCCAGAGCTAGAGCTGGGGAGGGTCTTGCAAACTGCAATACCTGGTGCTGCTGCTCCCACGTGGAGGTGTCACTGCAAGACAGACAGAAACTTGGTGTTGCTTTGTGTTTGCTTCGATGTATCTAGGATTAGGTTATGCAGAGTGGAAGAGCTTCAATAAAACAGACCAGGCAAACCCAGCTGCAACTGATTCCCTTGTGTCATCTGCCTTGAATGTTTGTGTGAGAAGAGAGACAAGGTCAAATATTTTTGGACAGAGATGGGAGTTGCATGTGGATCTTGTGCACCTAGGGTGAGACCTCTGAGCCCTGCGCTCTCACATACATGGGAAAATAACATTCTCCTCTTCTGATCTCTTTCGAGAAGAGATTGACCCCATATATGTGCTCTAGCTATGTTCAGGGAAAGCAGCACGGAACGATGAGTTTGCTCCTCTCAGTGGGATCTGGGAACAAGTAAGATCCAAAGCCACTCAGCACTATCAGGGCACATATCCCTCAGAGGGTGCCTTGAGTCCTTAAGGATATTTAATAACAGATGTAATATAATCAAGTCGTGGGACCTTGAGACATTTCCCAGGTGAGGTGTAATCAGGGAGGGATTTTGAAGACATTGTGGTTTTGTGCTCTGTGAGACTAAGATCTAAGACCTAAGATGCAATCAGTGATGCCCTGCTGAAGACCTCCAAGCAGATTAATCTTGTGGAAAATATAATGTATAACTGGGTGCTTAAAGACTGTGTTACACACACCAAGAACTGAGATTATCTGGGTAAATTTAACTGCAGGACTGCCTAGATTTGAAGTCCTTGAATAGAAATATTTACATAATTTTTAACTATATTGACAATATTTTGTGTGATTAATGCCATTTTAGAAGGCAATAGATAAACAAGTGTTGGTGATTCTGAACATAAAGAATATTTATTCTAATGACTTTGTATGAGTCAGGTCTTTTCAGGGTAGGATCTTCTGGCTGAACAGCAAACGTCATGCAATTCCCTCATGTTTTCATTAAATTTGAGAGTATGATTATATCACTAAGGAGAAGGATAACATTGTACAACTTGCTGAGTTTTAAATCTGACAAAGGCCTTTAAAGACAATAGCACATAATGGGAATGGGAACATGAGGTTTTCCTTGCTTTAGACCGAGAAGCTGTATTCCAACACATCCCACCTCCCCACGTGCCATCTGGGATACTCCCAGGGACACTGTCTTGGTTCAGAAGAAGAGGACATTTCAAAAAGGACACTTGCTACAAGGGACATATGTTTGCCTCTGGCTGCTTGCAGAGAAAAGGCTCTTTCTTAAATCTGTTAAGCAAGTAAGAAAAAGTGCCAGAGAGATTATTTTCCTGAAAAACAGAGAGCTGGAGAAGGGATGCAAGATTTTAAAACACAGCTACTACACCACAGTTGAGTTGTGTCACTTCTAAATGCCTCGAAATAGCCTGCTCTCACCCGCCCCATTGTTAAATCATGAGTATTAATGGGACTTACAAGAGTGCATCCATGAGAAAATACACTGTATCTCTCTATTTGTTTCCCTCAGGATGACACTGTCTGTGCACGCTGTGCTTTATTGGCAACAGCTCTTTTTCATTTGAGATGTGCAAAGCTGTATTTACAGTACAACAGTTTTAATTACAGATACCACAGTGATCAAACAGAAGGAAAGAAGGGGATACTTCATAATTGCCTGTCTTTCTCTCTAATCATTAAGACTTCCATCAGTTCCCTCAGAATTGCTCCCCAAAGGAAGGAAATGTATATAAATATGTAAGATGAGATTTAATTACTGAAAGTGCATCAAAAGCATTATATGTTTCCATGATTGAAACTTTCCCTGGAGTCATGATAAACATCTGACAGAAAAATAGGCCACTAATTAGTAAAGAAAGAAAATTATAATCATGCATGGCAATATCCACTCTAATGGAGTTAGAAAGTGCTGTATATATTTTGCAAAAGAGGTTGCTTAAGGACTAAGGCTGGAAGACAGATCTCCAAAGGTGAGGGTGCTGGACCAAAAGCCCTGAGCCCCTAACCAGGGCTGTGCAACAGAGCTCAGTCAGCTTCTCAGGCCATTGCCCTCAGCAGAGCAGAGGTAAATCCTGCCCTATTGCCGAAGTGGGAAACTTAAGGCTGTTCCCAATGAAGCTGTCATCCAATGTATCTGCTTTTCTGGTGCAAACTGGCAATTCACTGAAGTCAAATCCTTCCCTGGGAACAGATGTAAGACCTTTGGCAAGGATGACACTCAGTGGGAGACACAGTCAGCATTGCAGACTTGCTCACTGATATATTCAGCTGTGTTTCAAGGGGATGCTCTGCTGTTGTTCACACCAAAATTTTGGTCTCTTAGGGAAACATTTGACCTGCAGGGCTGCTGAGAGGTTTGTTTCCCTCTGTCTCTTTCTTGTCCTGCAGTGGCGTACAACTAACAGGTACACTATGGTGAATGAGAAGCCGCCTGTATTTTTATGCAGAAAGGAGCAAAAACCACAACTTTCTAAAAACTTTTTAAGGTATGGAGGTGTGTCTGCCCTACTGCAGAGCAGAAACTGATTTTTGAGACCATAAAAGCACCTTTAGGTCAGAGAATTTTTTTCCCACATAGGTCTACTTAGGAATTGTTTTCCAGGTATAAGACAGTGCTGTGTCTCTGATCACTCTGAGAATGCGGGCTCACTCTCAAAACGTTCTTTTCTGTAGATTTTGTTTGCATGAATTTTCCTTGTGTTTGTAGTTGATTAGCTTAAATTGATGCAATTAGAGTAATTAAATGTAATTATGAATTTTTGGTGCAAATCCATGTAATCAGAAATTTACAATGTTGTAATTAGGTAATTACAATATGTACTTTGCAATATAAAATGTAATGCCATTACACAATGCTGATTAAATTTTGTATAAAAAGATGATGTCCCAGGTACATGGAATGGATAATCTCAAAAGTTAAATCTTTTGGAATATATTTAAGAACTCCTTTCCAAATGATCCAACCCCTACTATTTCCCATATGGAACTGTGACTCTGCAAAAATCTGGTTTTATAAACCAAACATATTTCCCCATCTCATGGCGGCCAGCCGAAAAAAATGCCCTTATCCTTCACCTGTGTATTCCAACCTCTTTTCTATTTACATACTTTAAAAGAAAAATAGATAAAAAAGAGCTCCAATAAAACATACAAAAAATTAGCAGCAACAACAAGAAGAGCGGTAATGCAAATCAGAGAGATTCACGTTTTGGAATTGTAATGATTTGTGCTCCATTTTATTGAATCCATTTTTCTATGCAATTGTCTCGGTTCAGAATGGCCAGGGCAAGCCACAATTCAGAGACAGAGTTTGCTTCTGCTAATCCCCTCCATCCCCCTTGGGAAATGGAAGGGGAATAAGGAATAAGGCTTAATGGTTGGAAATTAAAACTATAACAGATTTAATGGAACAGGGAAGGGGAGTAACAGGTGGGGAAAAAGGGAAGAATATATATACAAATATATACAACCCGACTCTGACGACAACCGATACAAGCTCCCAAAAAGTCCCCCACTGCAAAAGCTGATGGGGACAAAGAGTCCAAACCCCCCCAGCACCCGATGCAGTCGGATCCTGCAGAGCACGTGGTGAGCTGGTAACAAAAGGCAGGGCCTCTCCTCCGGGCCGGCTCCACGTGGCGATCATGAACGAGCAAAAAGGAAAGAGGGGAGGAACTTCCTGTCCTCCTGGCTTTATGGAGCTTGGCAGGAAATGGGAGGGAACACCGACACCCCAGACCCCTTTTCACAAAGGGTCCTAAACTCCACCTCTCCTTCTTTGGGTCCTTGTAGCAAAAGCCGTAAGATTTTGCCTGTCCCCTCAAACTATAACAGCAATATTTAATCTCTGAGCAGAGCATTTAAAATGCAGCAATTAAATGCCTTTATATGTTGATGCATCCCTGAGGACCAAGGATGAAGTAAATGGATTTTTCCTGTGGATAGTTTGAGGAAATCTTCTTGGAAATGAAATCTCCATTTCAGCATCAGCAGTAAATTTAGCTGAATACCTTCATGATCGCCACGGCAGCTTAAGGCTGCAGCAGGGACACCTGTGTGTATGTCTGCAAAGACCTCTGTGGTGTGTTCATAGAGACTCTTCATCCCTGTGGATGAGGACATTTATTAATGGAGCCTGTTGTTTTTGCTAGACATCTACTCAAGATACTGAGGTTATTGGTCAATGGATGTGATGGTAGAGTGAAAGGACACTCCCACATTAACCTAGCAAAACATCTGCATGTTCCAATCTATTAACATACAAAAAACCTGACTCCTAGGAATTTGCAATGTCCCAGTAAACATTTCCCTCCTTCTATAGGACCAAAAGTTCCTTTAAAAATACCTAAATCTCACAGTAAGGTATCTTTAACCCATTATACTGTAGCAGATCTCTCAAGCATCCAAGCAAATAATATTGTCTAAGTTGCCTTGCAGCCCCATTTCTATTGAGCCATGGAGCTACAACAGTGCAACAAGCTGAAGCTGCTTGTTCTCTTGGAGCAAATGTGGCTCAAAGTTTATTTCAGTCTAGTTATCCCCTAGTCCATGGGAATAAGTGAGAAGACAACCAGGCACTGCAGAATTAATTTTCAGTACGATGTCCCTGGCTAGAAGAGCCTCAAGGGGAGATTGTGACATCCATGAAGTAAAACCACATCTTTCCCAGCACTGTAAAGTTTTGTAGCTAAGGAGCAAAGTATTCCAGGTGCCCAAAAGTAGCCTGGCTATGAACTGCTCTCTAGAGTCTTGAGGGGCAAGCCAGCATCTGGTGCCAAGCAAGATATATTGGTGAAACTTCATACCATCCTTGTCAAAAACAATGTGAACTCCAAACAGGCATGTAGCTAGCAGCTGAGTTTGAAGAAGGGCCGTGTCATATCCTGCTCCGTGTTGGTAGATTTCCACTGCAACAACACCTTCGGACAGCTAACACCTTCCTGAGCTCCAGATGTGAGTGCTTTGCACTAAGTCTAACCTGACTACAAGTCCTGCTTGGCTTGCCAAGGAAAATAAGGCTAAAATTTCCAACAATTGCATTAAGAACCATGCTGAAGAAATAGCTTTCCATAGTTGTTTCCAAACAATCTGGTCTTCTTTATCTGTGAAAGAGGTTTTTGAGTGGAATCTAGATTTGCTTCCAATTAGGGTTGACAATGAAGTGTGAGCAGGACCATAAGCAGAACATAAGAACTGCTGAAAACAGAGGGAAACTCGCTAGCTGGGGCAATCTGCTTCATGAAGCTCTCTGGAAACAGAAGTTAATTCACTAACCACCTTGTTCACAAAACTCTCACTGATACATGAGGAATTTGTGTCATTGGTTTCCATTAATGCCTGTAAATACCACAAAAATATCATTTGCACAGATGGGAGGATAAATTGTGTATCTCTGCTATGAAATAAATGTGGATGTTACCAAAGAAAGAACAGGTTTGTGCATAGATCCTGTAAAAACCAGTCTGTGATGCCTGACTGTGAAGCAAGTCAAAGCACAGCATGGCAAGTCAAAGGAAGATAGTTTAGATCTAAAAAGGGTTAGGTGCCTGGGGAGGATTTGGAATAAAAATAAATACACATAATTGAAATAAAGGGGGAAAGCACATCTTTTGACAGCAGAAATATGTGTTAAAACAGGAGCAAGATAGGAGCTACCAAAGCCAGGAATTGCTTTTTCAAGATACATTAGTCTCCTTCAAAATATCTGTAAAGGAAATAAGATTATCAGGATGACTTTATCATTAGAAGAAAAGGAATATTAAGAGACCTCTGTTCAGTCTGAATAAAAAAGATAAATTTCAAGTAAACTGGCATGGAGTTTATCCATGGTTGGGTTTGCAGTAATAAAGTCAGTGAGGGAATAAGCTGTGTGATTTACAGGCAGTAAGCTTCTGTAAAATTTACAAACTACTCTTATAAAATGTCAGCTTTTATGTTGCATTCCACTCAGCCTGCATACATAAGGGTCACTGCAATGGAAAGAGCAGCAAAGGCAAAGCAGTCTTCTCTCCTGCCCAGCTAGCTACCTATTTTGCTTTTACATTAGTAGCAAAGATCTATCATCCAATGACCCTGCTGCTAGTTTTTTTTCTAATTAATTTTTCTGTTTGTGTAGGTACAGTTGGCCTTGCCATTATTAATAGATACTTTAGGGTGGTTTAAATGGGACAGGTTTTTGTAAGATGCTCATGAATGAACAGAGCAAGACTCCTCCCATCCCACTCAGTGCTTATATAAAAATAGGGCTTATTATAGATTTGGGTAATTTTCTGTTTTCTCTGCTTTGTTTTAATTGCTCAGTCTATGGCTATGCAAGAGTAGGACATGATAGGCCTTAGGAATCCATAGCCAAAATCAACCTTTTTGTGAAGCTCTGAGTTTCTGTAGAAGTTAAACATCTGTTGACCTTGGGTACTCAACATCAGTTTCTGGCCTGACTAGTTAAATCTAGAAAACCTCCAAGAATCCCCCGCAAGGTGTCAAGTCTGTTAAAAGGCTTTGTTGGAAGGGTGACTGGCTATTCCTCATTGCACATTTTGGACAAGTCCAGGTGTCCTGGATGGAGAACATTCTGGCTGGTGTTATTAGGTTCCTGGCCAGCCTAGCCAGGAGGTGTCCAGCCTGGGCTCCTTAGCCAGGTGATCTATGGTGACTGAGCTCTGTTGAAGTCTCAGCCCAGTCCCTGGTTACTACCAAAGTCACCCATGCAAATCAAATCCTGCTCAGCTCACACATGTTCCTCTAATTTTCTGTGTCGAATAAGGGTGTAATCCCTGCCTGGTGCTTCACTTCCAGGTGAAAGCTCAAACATTATGTTGCTGGACTCTTACTAATCCAGTGTGGTTGACATGGTTGCCTCTGATATAAGGGGAAAATCCTAATATTCTTCTTTCAGTACCAGCAAAAAAAGAAATACACTTTGAATTAAGATTTTAACGGGGCTGTGTTCTGGAGCTTCAGCAAAATAAATCAATAATGATGGTGATAAAACTGCAGTTTAATGGTAGCTTTTATAGTAAAACAACAGTCAGTGTCCAGCCATTTTATCACCCTATGGCCATGGTTTCTACAGTTTATTCTGACAGATTTATTGTTGGCTTCGTTTAATAATCTACTTCTCTTTAGCACAACCACCATCATTATAAGCTTCAGATAAAGTCTTTACTATGCACAAAACAATAGATTTTATATCTACTGCCTAGCTAGCAAAATATTTAAGCTCAAACTGTTCATAAACAGAACAACAAATAAATAGAGTTTAGAAACATCTCTTCTGGTGGAAATTGGATGAGCCTCAATGACTTCAGCAGAGAGGCGTGTCAGAGCATGCAGGATGGCGAGTCCTATGGCTGCGAATCTGACAGGAGAATCTGAGAGTCACATGTTGTGCAAAGGGTATCAACCAGCAAACTGGCTTACATGCCTAATAAAGTTGTATTTAAGTAATTCAGGGATGGAAGATAGTGCTTTTTCTCACACCTTGCTTATGGAGCTGTGCTATTGCCTTGCTTTACAAAAATATAGTGGGTAAGAGATTAGACTTGAGGAGTGCTGTGACTGACCTGGGCCAACACAAACTGCACAGTAAAGGATGGGCTGAGTGAGGGGGGTGGCAAGGTTTGGATGCAGAGAGGTCCCAAAGATGGAAAATTGATTACACCTCTTGACAGGCATTTGCACTTGGCATTTCTTCCTGCAACATGTGTTTTTTTCTCATGCTAGCTGGAATTTGAGCTTTTTTGATGTTTTTTTTCCTGGCCTGTGGATTTGAGTGTGATCACTGATAGCCAGAAACATGTTAATTCTTGACATCAATTTGTGCAGGTGTCAGATGAGTTTATAAGGCACAAGATTAATATCCCTGCTCCACAGATTAAGTGATTTAAATCAGGATTGCGATGAGAGACTGTGTCAGAACTAAAAATAGAGAACAGGCCTATAAGTCCCTTTTGCATAAAACCATCCCTCCTCTATGAATGTGCATGTCTGCTCCTGTTGAAATCAATCCCTGCACTTCCACTGATTTTAATCAGTCAGAACAGGCCACGAGCACCTGTTACACAGAATCACAGAATCACAGAATCTAAGGGGTTGGAAGGGACCTCGAAAGATCATCTAGTCCACCCCCCTGCCAGAGCAGGGTCATCTAGAGTCCATCACACAGGAACGCATCCAGGCGGGTTTTGAATGTCTCCAGCCAAGGAGACTCCACAACCTCTCTGGGCAGCCTGGTCCAGTGCTCTGTCACTCTCACAGTGAAAAAGTTTTTCCTGATATTTACATGGAACCTCCTATGCTCCAGTTTAAAACCATTGCCCCTTGTCCTATCATTAGTCATTACTGACAAAAGCCTGGCTCCATCATCCTGACACTCACCCTTTACATATTTGTAACCATGGATGAGGTCACCCCTCAGCCTCCTTTTCTCCAAGCTAAAGAGACCCAGCTCCCTCAGCCTCTCCTCATAAGGGAGATGTTCCATTCCCTTAATCATCTTAGTGGCTCTCTCTGTTCCTTTAGGTCTGTCTCCTGCACTAATATCTAGTTCAGATTTCCTTCTGCAGCATATGTTAAGTGTTTGATAGGAAATTATTTGAGCAAATCCAACATTTTTTTCCAAAGGATTACTTAAATTAAGGATGAATAGTTCAGTAGAATTTTATTATTTCATCATCAAATCAAAAAGTTGGCACTTCAGAATGCCAAACATTTTGTAGAAATAGATGCCATATCCAGTTAGAAAGGCAAAGAAAAATCTTAACATATGTTCAACTATTTCCTCTGTGCGTAGAATTACTCTACGAAAAATCTTTGGCTCATGGCTAACTTCCATTAGCAGTAGAGGGCATGGCACATATTTTTTTCTCTGTTTTCTTCCCCATTTCTGCTAATTTGAGGATTAAATAATATTCAGTTGTACCAGAAAGTTGGACCTGAAACTTGCTTCTGTACTACCAGGGACTAAAGTGCTTTGTGGTTTGAATGGGTACAGTTTTAGGTGTGATGGAGTCACGTGTATGATATAATTTATTTCTTTTCACCTGCTTATATTTCTATTTTTAAGTCCCCTTCCTGCAAAAGGAGAAGTTAGAGAATTAGGTTGCCTCTCCAAATCTAGCAAATCACCTTTCTATGCAATATGTATGTGCCTGCACGCTATTTTTTCACCAGTTTCTCAACACCTTCAGTACACAGAATAGGTGTGCTCAAAGAATGAGCAGGTGTTCAGTAGTCCCATTTTGCTTGTTCTTCCCTGTGTAGCCCCATGAATTATTTGCATACAACATTCAAACATTACTCAGAAAACAATTGTTAATATCCTTCTGGGCTCTCCTCTGCTGCAGTATTTAAATGCTTCACAAATATTAATGCATTTAATTTTATACCATTCACCAGGACATGTATTAACTTCATTTTAGTGATCAGGAACTATGACACAGGGATAGAGGTTAAAAAGATCCCTGTCTGCATACCCAGATGGAGGCACGTGGGGTTGATTTTCAGCATATCCAGGACTATTGAGCACAGTGCTCTCAGGTGGAGCAGCACAAGCTCCAGCATTCTGTCAGTACAACTCCCATGCCTTGCTAGGCACCCAGTGGTGCACACATTGCCAGCCCCACTGAAGTCCTCTTTGGCAGAGGTGGAGAGCTAGTACAGTTTTCCAGGGGCAGGGAGACTCTAGTGCTGCTGGATCTGGAAATTGGGTATTGAGCTGTGTTTAGCTTGTATCATCTGACCATGACTTCTGCCACGAGTCATGACTTCTGCCACAGTCCAAAGACAGCCCAACTCTTTTTTCCACTGAACAGCATTGCTTCCACACAGTCAGCCCGCCACCATGCAGCACTTCACCCTATCACAAATGATCTATACAACTAGTTGTGGTTTTCCTGAAGACTCACAGATGCACAGAAGCAGCAAGATTGTACCCCCTGGTTATAAAAAGATCTGTTAATTAATAACTTGATGTCTCAGCTGTTTAGATAGCAGGATGTTATTTGTGGCTTTGAATTCATTTATCCAAGTAGAACATGAGTTCAAAATTGTTTTGAACACTTCAGAGGGACAGGGCTGTGATGAGGGTCCATGCTGGCAACCCGGTTGTGTCTGTACAACCATGCTACGAGCACTGGGAGATTCCTCTGTCTGTGGCTCTCAGGGTTGGCTAAACTGGAGGGATGCAGCTGTGAATGCTGTGCATCCGCATGCAACCATAGCTGAAATATGTAGGTGGAGGCCATCTCACAACTTCATGAATCAGTGTCCCTTCTGCAGGAGAATGAGATTTTATCTGTCTGTGGGGACTCTCATTACTTTGGTGCCTTGACATTGCAGTACTGTGCAGCTGTTCAGTTTTTGTTTCAACTTTGGAGCTCAGCTCCAGATAAGGCTGGGATAATCTAAGGATATTTGAAAGGAATTGAAATTGTTATACTGGGCCCATGGAATGCCTGTATTTGGCATGCCATGGATCAAGGTACCTGCATGTGACCTCAGAGACCATACAAGTAGTTTCTATAATTAGGCAAGTCTTGATGATAGATCGGTTCTCATGAAGCATCAAGGACAAAGGTACCTCTTGCCAAGTGTCCTCTGGCAGTACTGTGTTCAGCACTCAGTATCTCCTGATGGCTCCCAAAATAAACACCCTGAACACTTCTGACAGTGTAAGGAAAGCTGCAGGTTTACAGGGTTATTACAGGGCCATGCACCACAGGAAATCCAGAGACTGGATTCTGCTGGGGCTGATACCCTTCTGGGAGAAACCTCCCCATCAGATTTGCTGGTCGACACTTGGTATAATAAATCTTGTAAAGCATAAGATCCATTTTTACAAGTTTCATACAATTTGCAAAGGAGCTTAGAGAAGACTTTGAATGTTGTATTATGGAACAAAAGTGAGGAAAATGAAGTTCACATTACAGACACATTTTTTTCTAGATTCTACTGCTTACAGGAGTTTCCTCAACAGCTGTTGTTCATATATACCTACATGTATTCCCACCAAGCACCGACTCAACATGGATTTTGGACTGCAAAATCAGGCAGAGTCACAGCAGTAGGTGAGAAGGCCTCAGGCCAGTGTCTGCAGCCCAGACAGTCTCCTGTGGGCTCAGAAGGCATTTTTGGGAGGTTTTGAATGCCTTACACAGAGGATATATTAAATACGCCTTAGAGAAGCAAAGGCAAAAGACTGAATTATTCTGGAGACCTGCAGAAATACTATTCTAGTGTCTAAGGAGTGCTGTGACATCATTAACAGAATCAGAAGGAGAGGTCAGTTTTAACATCGCTGATAGGTCTCAGACATTGTTTAACAGTACCTCTGGCTCCTATGAAGAGAAGTAATTTTCTCAGCTTATTAGAAAAAGGAGGGAAACTACCTCGACAGCAAGATTTTTTGCAGGGCTGCAAGACTGTTTGCTAAGGGGATTTAAAAATCCCACAAAATTCTGTGACTATCCCTTCTCCAAAGTAACAAGGTGGATGAGGGATTAAGGTGCCTTAGGAAATCAATCAACTGGTGGCTCTGAAGATACTGAGAACTTCTGTCTCAGTTATCGTCTATTCAAGAGGTCAGCACTTCCACCTGCCTCCCCAAGGATGGGCTTTTGCTAAGTTTTCATCCTAGCCAGTGGAAGTAATGGGTGCTTCCATTAGTGACAAAGAAATTAGTTAAGTAGTTGGTGAGTTGACTTCTGGTAGACTCCCTGTAAAGCATGGATGGCCTTACAAGAAACATTTAATTTTTATAGTTATCAACAAGAATTTGGACCAAACTCGTGAACAGGGGTAGCCTCTAAAAAGACACATCTGACAAGTTAAAAGGGTAGTGGAGATAGACACCAGGATGACAACCAACTGGTATTTCTAAAAAAAGGCAATAATTGCTAAACCAGAAATAATAAATGTTAAAACTCAATTTTTGAAACCCTGAGACTGTCAGCCTTGTGACTGTGACTACAAAAGGGTTCTGCACCTAATTCCTTTCTTTCATTTTTCAGGAGATGGTAACTACCACAAAGATAATAACTGGGCACTTACATGCCGTTGCACAGCAATAGCATGCATACACTGTGAAGGATTTTAATTTTTAATTACTTATTTAGTGAGTTACAATCCAGAAAGATTTATTAGATTAAGGGAAGAGGAGGAATACTCATGAGGATCAGCTCTGCTAGGTGATTTGATTTGGGATGCATTTTGAGGGCTAGCCCATCACCAAGAAAATCCTATCGAGTCTCAGCCTTGGGGCAGGAAGATCCACCTTCTGCATGACATGGTCAGTGGGTTCATCCTGTAGTACAGATGCTAGTACAGATGTAGTACAGACTGTTAAAAAACCCCAGCCCCCAAGTGTTATGAGTGCTGGCAGTGTCTGGAAATGTACCCAGCTGACAGTCCATGGGGTCGGAAGCAGAGATGTGGTGGTTCTCCTGTTGTTCCAGCCCACCTGAATGGTGGGTAACTAAGTGTGTTCTGCTCCAAATGGGCTTGTCAAATGTCTCCATGCGTATTTCTAGCCACAGTCAATGCCAGGGGATATGCGTGTGAAAACACAAGACATGGTACCTTAGGTAGAGACAGGTGGAGAAATGTCTGGTTGACAATCTCTTTCTAGCATCAAGACTTGCTGAAAAGTGCACTGTGCCCATATTTTGGCTGCAAATTATATGATATTTGCATCCCTGGATTTTTGCAGCTACGACACCAGTGAAATGAGAATTCTGTGATTCTTCAATTATACATATTATACATAATTCTTCAGTTATACATATTTGCCAATCTGAGCTAACTGGCTGTGAGTTTTTGTGATTTCAGGGAGTTCAGCCTCGCTGTTTCCTGTTACATTTGTGTAACAGGACAGCTACCTTAAATGGTGTTGTTTCTGGCTTCTGGTTGGGAAATTCAAAATTCTTAACTGGAACATTAGAAGATAACATTTACTACATAGTTAATCACATACACACTTGCTTGCAGGCATTCTATTTGTATTTACCTTGGGATTCCTCGAGTTTATTTTTCTGGTATATGGGAGATGTGGAAGCATATTATTGGCTGTATCTTTACAAGCAGAGATGTAATTCTGGGAGTGATGGAGAGCTTGACTCATGCCATGATTTCTGCCACAGAACTTGAGCCGTGACACAGACGTTCTTTCCACTGTTCTTTCCACTCACCCCAGAAAAAGGTAGAAAGTAAGAAGGATATTGTATGAACGGGTCAGGGAGGCCAAGGACTTTCCCATGCCTTTTGATCCTGGCAATGCTACCAGCAGTCCCACTGAAGGGAGATAAGGACAGCTTTGAACAACAGCTCTGGGGAAGAGCTCATGGTGTGCCTCACTCCACCTACATGTGCAGCATACCTTACAGTAAAACAAACAAGCAAACTTTGAAAAGGGAAGCAACATGCCATCCTTGCTCAAAAAGCCTATCTTGTAAAAGGGACTTTAAATGCTTTTGGGAGTTTTTACTACTAATCCAACCTGCATTTCTTTTCACATGTTGCTTCAGTCCCTAAATAGCATCTTAGAGCTCTAAAAATGAGAATCCTCTTGACCTCCTGCTAGCATAATAAGATTTGTTTCCTGCCTATTTAAGTGAGTCTGTGTGTGTTTAGAGTATTGGGGCTGGGAACAGGGGGCAAAGGGAGACAATGGCAGACTGAAGTATCCTTTTTCTAGCTAAACAGTTTGGAACATACAATAATAATCAGCACCTCATAACATCAAAATGTCGTTCAGAAATGCTTCCACTCCATAGCAATAATTATTGCTATGCAATCATGAGGAAACAGCATATTCAGGAACACTTGGTATAGTTTACTTTATAAGAACATATATATTCAAAGATTAAAAGAACCATAAATTGAGTTGTTCTTCTCAAGGCATTGAAATTCATTTGAGCCTATGGACTTGAATGCATGTTTGTCAAATACAGATCATATTCAGCTACACTATAAATCGGAGACTACCATAGCTTGTACATACTGATATTTCACGAAGAAGATGTGTTAATGCTGCTTCTACTTTATTTTATCAGCTATATTCAGCCTTATATTGAATGTCTATCTCATAGTGGACTAAACCTGTATAATTTAACATGTCTTTCCTTATTAAATGTGAATTTGGTTTGGCTTGAGCCAGAGGTGTGAGAACAGGTCAGGCAGGAAGCTGTCTCAGAACCCAAAGGTTTAGGTTAAATTAACTTATTTTTAGGTTTTATAAAATTTAAGCAGCCTATCCTTTTTGCCTGTACTTACAGACCTGAAAAGATGGTGACCTGAGCTAATATTACAAGTCAGGGCTTTAACCATCTCTTGCAATAGCTGTGGTTTTGCTAACACCTAAAACATTTCATTAAAAGGCTGAGGGTTTATATAGCCCTCAAATTGGGAGACTGCTTCTTGTTTTTAATCACATTGATGAAGTAGAAAGAAGGAAGTTTAAATAAATAAATATGGGAGTATATTTTCATTGTAATGACTATTTCTCATGAGTGGTTGTTCTAGGGGCTCAGAAGTCGGGTATGCTCCTATAGGGTCTCAGCACTGAGTTTAGATGAGCTTTTAGGAGCAATGGGTTTAGGACTGGGCTTAATCCTCATTCCTGGTATCCTGTTTGGGATAAAAACATAACATTTTTTTTATAATTAGCATCTGATTTTATCCTTTTAAAGCCCATCCATTTTAAACACCAACCCTAATGTTAATTGACTCACAATTGGGTGGCACAATGAGCAGATGCTGCTTACCTGTTCCTTGACACCCCGAACAGATACTACCTGCTTTCTACCAGGCATTATAAATGGCTTCAACCTTTTCCTTGGCAACGTGTGTAGAGGTTGATCAGAGTGTGAACTGATTGTCAGTTGATAGGGCAGCCCCACTGGCCATTACACTCAGGTGATAATTGTTTTGTAATAATAAGGTTAACTGCTTAACAATGTTAAGGACCTTAAAAGGCAGGGCTGGGGGCACTAGGGTACCTCAGTGCCTGAGCAACAGAGGAGAGTGCAGGATGTACTCTGTGTAGTGGACATTGAAGACTGCTAAACCTACAATACCAGCAAGGACATCAAGTGCTGGAAGCACGGCCGGCTCTGCGCTCTCTGTGCACCCCGTGCTCCGGGGCAGCTTGCTGCCAGATTGGTGTCACATCGCCCAGCCTTGCCTGGATCCCCTACAACGTGAGAGAAAAACACCTTCTGTATTCCCTGGCAAAATGTGCAGGTGCTACTTGCCCTCTGCTTAGTATCACAGACAAAAAGCTGGCATGTATTTTCTACCTTGTATCAGTAGTGGAGATCAGAGATTGCCATTTCTTTCAGACACAGTCACACCTTTTGGTGCATATAATGCCTCTTTTTTTCCAAACAATTAGTACCAGCCTTAATCATCACAGCAGTAACAGCAGTTCTGTGTTTGTGCCTAGAAGCCCAGTCTCAGATCTGCTCATGAGGCTGCTGGATTTTTCTCTAAATAAAATGTCAGGAAAGGTGCCAACTGAGTTCAGGTAGTTCCTCATTATTTACCTTGGCTTGTGAATTCAATTTATGATGGTGTACATGCAAAGACTGAAGAATCTATGACTGTTTTGAACACAGATTTCTTGGTGTTTGGTAGACTTGCTTTCCTCCTCAAATAACTGATCAGCTAGTGCGAGAGCAGGCTCGTGAGGAGTTCAGACAGGACAGACACCTGAACACTACAAATGCTGACCAGACTGTTCAGTTAGTACCTCCTTTGTAGCAAATTCTTCTGCAGGAAACGCATAAAATTTGCTAATAGTAGAATTAAAATCTTCTACAGATACTGCTCTACAGGTCTTGAAAACAAATCGGAGTGTCCTGGAAGTTTTTTAGCTGTTCTGTGAAATGCTGTGGAATTTGTCATGGATTTTTTTCAAGTGAAAGATCCTCACTTTCATTCACATCTGTGCAAAGTATGTGAGAGATGGGCAAACACTACCCTTTACTCAAAACTTGCACGTACCAGTCCCGAATGTTGTTTCAAGAGAATTCTCCTAGCCAATCCCTTTGACTGCATGTCTTATTTTGTGCTTCTCCGCAGCTCTCCCTTTTCTGTCAAACAGTAAGTACACTTGTTATCTGTCCTCGTTTTCATGGGTGACATATCTTACCTTTCTGTATTATTCTCATTAAGATGTTGCTCCTGCTTCTCTCCTGTCCAAGGCAGCAGCCTCCAATACCTTTGCCTTAGTAACATCACAAACACTTCCCCCTCTTCTCCATGCTGTCTTTCATGCTTGAATAAACTTCCTGTAAAAATTCACAAAAACTGTCATGATCTTCCTTCAAATGCGTTTTAAAAACTCTCCTGGGCTATGATACCCACAAGAAACCCCTTGAAAACAGGCCACCAAGTTTAGAGGCCGCTGCTCCTTGTGATGACTGAGAGCACCTCAGTGTTTTCTCCCATCAGGTGACATAGTTTTACATTGCCTTCATTTCATTCCCTTGGTGAACACTAGATTTTTGATATTGCTGGGAGCAGGCAGAGCTCCTGCAGACCTTGAGGAGACACCGTGCTATCTCCTGCAGAAGTATTTGCCTCACAGAGATGCCAGAATAAGCTCTTTTGGGCAGCACGAGAGCCTAAAATAGAGTAGCAACCAGAAGGATGGCTCGTGTATGCCTTGTTTGAGCCAGAACAAAAGGGTCTAAATTTGATTTTTCTGTTGCCAAGTTAAAATTTAATTTCGGTGGTTTCCAGCTTTCCATTTCTACACAGCTGTTGCAATTAGGATCTGGGCCTCTAAACTACTGGCAAAGCTTTCATTTTCAGCATTTGTGGTGCTGGTGGAGCAATGTTATGCCATGCAATGAGTATCCAGCAAGCCATTTGGGGAACACAGACTTTCTAAGGATGCAGACATCTATTTGAGCAAGCTCTCGGGCAGATCATACTGTCACATAAGATTTCTGTGACTAGCTTGCACGAAATTAAAATTATGGGCAGCTATTGTTTTCCACTCTTCTGACAATTTATTGGGAATCACACTGAGTCTCTGCTGCAGGCCACTGCTTTAGCTTAACATGACCTGACAGACAGTACCAAATGTTGTGTGTCATAACAGAAAACATCACACAGTGCATCTGAAGGGATAAAGGAGCAATCCTGGGGATAGAAATACTATTTAAAGGTTTCATAGGGAAAAAGGAGTCTTTATTCACCAAAGCTCCAGATGGGGGTATTTCAGTCTGATTCTCCTCCACATCCTCAGGAAACTAGTGTTGTGCAACTAATGTGAAAACTACCACCACTACCATCCTCCACCATCGATAACACTTGGAACACTGAATGCCCAAATCCCTTGATTGCCTTGTGGCAGCACATCGACATCCTCTGCCTGTGTGGCAATTCCAGGTTCACCACACACTGAGCACATTGCAAAAGCAGCGATTCTCTACCTGGGTTTGTATGGCTCTCAAACTGAAACATGTCTCCAGCCCTTTCTTCTGCCAGTACAAATGTAAATTGCACTTAAACTCTTCCTCCTAATTTAATTTGGAAATAATATAAATCTCAACCTTTTCCCCAGGTAATCAGAACTCTGTGTGCTGTGTTGGGAAAATACTGTGCTCAGAAAGTTAGTTTGGCACAACTGGATACTTTGTGTATGAAATATCTAACTGCATTTCAGACCTCATTATCACTTACCTTGCTCTTGCCTTCTCTATTCCTTTTGCCCCATATATTAGGTCCTTCGCAGACTACAAACTCACAAAACCTAATGTGTGAATAAAACTTTTCACTATTCTCTTTTACAACAGGTTTCAAATTAGATCAAAGAATAAGAAACTTCACTGACATTGTCTAATATCTCAGAGAACTTGGGTCATAGAATCTTTTTGGTTGGAAAAGATCTTTAAGATCACCAAGTCCAATCATTAACCTAGTCCAGTACCAAGTCCACTGCTAAACCATGTCCCTAAACAATGGGTCCTCCCAGAAGGTCCAGTCCTGCAAATACCACATTTGTGTAAGCCCAGTAGCAAAGTGTTAAGGAACATAGGCATACAAATGTCAATCAGCCTCCCTGAACCTAGCAGGGACAAGCACCGCAGCTGCATTTCCAGCATCAGAGGCTGCTACATTCCGTAATGAGTATATACTTTGAAGCTGCCCTATTTGAAGTGATCCAGGAAAGCCACAGCCATCTGCCTGACCCTTGTGTTAATAAAGATGTCGGTGGCTTCCTGAAGAGAATTGGTGTGCCTTTTCTGATTTCACTGCTGCATCATACAGGCTGTGTCATTGGAAGGCCACAATGCTTTTCTGGCCAAAGGACTGCCTGCAGTTCAGTGGTGATCACAGACTGCCGATGTAAATACAGAGGGAAAAAGTGCAGCAGAAAGTGGCCTTACATGCAAAAGTCTGCAGGGCTGTAAGAGGGGCCAAGGACTCTACAGTTTAGCAGCTGTGCTGCCCTGTCCGTGCAGAAAGTTAAGTGGTAGCCTATAGGACTGGAGCTGTTGGTCCCTGATTGGTTTAGTTCAAAAGCAGAGTCACAGTAAAGTTATAAGGGAATGCAGAGGCATCATTCAGACAGAGGGGAATTAAGCTTTTATGTGGATTTACAGTAATTCACCAAGTTTTGGTTTTCAAGATGTTGCTTTTCCCGAATCGGAAAGTTCCATCAGATAGCCTTAGCTCTTCATTTTGCAATTCAATCCCTCCTTCTCTCTGGCAGGAACGAAAGCACTATTTGTAACACTTAGTATTATACAGGGAGCTGTAATTGCCATCCGTATTTTCAGTTCATGTCATGGCATGGATGAGAGATCCAATGTCACTTCTGAGTGACACCCTCTTTTTTTTCCCCACCCTCTTCTGTTTATACTCTACTGGTACTGAAATGGGTGCCATGATCCCCCACAAACTAGTTTCTTCAGTGAGGTGCTGGAAAGTCCTGCCTACTTTACAATAAGGAGGTAATGGTAACTCTTTGAGTACTTAATGCAGCTCCCTCCCTGCCCACCTCTTGCAGCCCCTTCCCGCATCCCCTGCTCTGATTGTGCGAGGTGCTGAGTGATGAAGGCTTTAACCAGAAAATGTGGTTCAGTTGACCTTGTATGTAGAAAGAAAATAGGTAGTATTTTTTCATGGAGGAGTGTGGGTAGGGGCTGCATGCTGGGCACTTCTTTTTTCAACAGCTCCAGTGTTGGATAAGCTCTGTCTCTTGTGGTGTGTAGTATTTGGCCTTTAAACCGAAAGTGTTTTTCAGAGACACATGGTGTGTCACATTTGGCTCCATGTGATGCAGTGAGCTGAGCAAGAAAAGCCCATGTTGCCTGATGCAACTGCTGCAAGCAGCAGGACCGATCCCCTCCATTCATTTCAGAGGGTCTTCTCAGTTCCCTGCTTCCCCTCTAACCTCTGTGTGAGGTTGTGACAGCTGTGACATTGGAGGTCTCTAGCATTTGCATCATTTCAGGCTGCTGGGGTTGGTGAAGATTTCAGTTGTGCAACTCTCAGCTCCTGCATTCATGGGAAAAGCTTTTCCACATCAAAGTCTGTGGGGCTGCAAGGATAGGGCTTGGGGACCTTCCAAGGGTGGGGACACGCCACATCCACCACACATACAGGACATAGGAAAAGACACATGGCCGTGGTTTTCAAAGTCCAGCTCACAACAGTGAACAGAAACCTCCTGGAACTCAAGGACACTGAAATCCTGGATCATGCAAGAAAACCCCATCCTTCACCTCATCTGGTAGAGGAAAATAGACCATGAAAGTTGCTAGGTTGTTATTCTTCCTACCTTGTTTGGCTACCTACCCTCACTTTATTTGTAACCTCTTATTAACCTTATCTGCACCTCCATCCTTTATGTTGAATGCTCTGATCTTTTCTACCTCTCACACTTTCTGTTTCCTGCTTTTCTCTGTCCCATATCGCCCTTCCCCTTCCCCTTCCCTAATCCCTCCCTGCAAGCATTTGCATGTGTCTGTTACTTTCTCTTTGAAAATACTTCTAAGCATCTTCTGTTCTCTCAGATCACATCTCCACAAGATAAAAATAATAAAACCCCTCTGACAGGCAGCAACAACATTGGTTTTTCTATTCCAGGCTCCTTCCAACTCTCTGATCTGAGCTGACACTGACTGGGTGTAGGTCAGATTTAGTGGCTACTGCATGTTCCCTCAAGCTACCCAGTGGATGTGAAATCTGGCAGGCTAAAGAGCCCTTCAGTGACTTGGCCTACACATGCACTACGCAATTTGGTCCATGAGCATTAGGCTCTATCTCTCCACAGAGCTTAACTCTTCACTGGATGTTGTTGAAAATGGTGCTGTCTCCAAGTATACTGTAGATGCCACTAACCAAAGTAACTGTTGTTTGACCCCTTTGCATGGGAAGTGTGAGAGTTCAAGGAAGCCTCTGCAAGATAACTGAACTGTCATGGTAACAGATGGAAAGGATGGTGTCTGACCGCCCCATTGTGCAGCACACAGGCTGAGTAAAGAGCGGTGCTGTGCTGCACAACATGGTACCGTCCTCTGCTGCTGTGATGAGGAGCATCTGCAGCAAGTGATGCTGAGAATACTAAATGAGAAGGAAAATAAATGTAAAGGGGTGGACAATAGATGCTTAAAATAGAAAAGATTATCCTGAAGAATACTGATATTTACCTGGCAGGGTGGAAAGCTTAACAGACACAGCAATTATGTCTTGAGAAGAATTCAGGCATCTTCACATAGAAACGTCTGGATAAATAGTGACCCAAGGAAAGGTGAATGCTGTTTCCTGACCATTCCTTGAGTGTCTTGATTACTACTATAAAGGTGTCTTAATCTTATACTAATCAGATACAATCTTACCATTTAAAATAATTCTAAATAAGGCAAAAATTATTTATGTTGGGTACTGTCCAAAAGACAGCTAGTCTTTTTCTCATTTGCTGGCCTAAAACTCCTAACTCATCTCTGCTTGGATTTTCCAGCATTTCCTGGGCATCCAAACTCCAATTAGCCCATCTAATGCTGCACTGATATAGTCTGACTGATAAGTTACTGTATGCTAAACTGATAGTTATACTATTCTGCCTTTGGAAGCTATGTGATATCTAAACCATCTACATCTATACCTGTACACCTATACCATCTACAACTATATCTGTTCTTGCATGCTTAAACACAGGGTGTTTCAAAAAGATGGACCCAATTGAAATGGACCTTCAGTTGAAATATGGTCCATCTTTTTGAAACACCCTGTATTATTCCTAGGTCTACTAAGAGACCTGTTATTAGCGGATGGCTCTATACCACTGAGCAACCAGACCACTTTGGACATGATCACAATATGTCTGAGACGTGGGTCAATATTATCAGGACAGTGTGGTAGTCTGTCAACCTTCACTCTTTTCAGCTGCTCTCTAGTATCTCTGGATGGAGCTCAAACCCTTCCTTGTACAGCCCCCAAGTAAACTAAACACCTGAAGAGGTTGTCCCCCTTAACTTGGTTAATGCATCTTGCCTGTCTCTTGCAACTGGTGTTTTGCTGCAGTGGTACCAGTTAGGCTTAGTCAGTAAGGCTTAGTCAGCTGTGTTAGGACTTGTGAGTTTCTGGAGATCCTTTCGCTGCAGTGGCTGTGGTTCAAATAAAGGTGCTGACTTTGGGATGGTTTTACCATCCCAATGGAAAGAAAATCAGCTCATGATAAAGGTAAAATCAATGGAGTGGAGTGAAATGAGCAGATAACACCAACCCATCAAAGGGTATCTGGAGTCAACAGCAATGGTGATAGAGTTCCTTCTTTAAATGGAGTTGTTGGGTGGAGACATCTGTTGCCCAAGGTGGAGCCATACGATGAACCACTAGCTTTACTGGTCTGGAAAGAATATTTAGAGACCATGCCCAGGCATTTATCAATGTGTTAACTTGGTTCAAATGAAGTCAATTAACTCAAGCGATAAAATCTGAGGTAGATGCACTCACAACATTCCTGACTGTTGATGAAAATGAAATGAAATAAAAAACTTAATTATTTTAGCTCTTAGAAGTTCATCAAAATAAATCCTACAGCGGGCCCGATATTGAATGCCATCAACAAATCTTAAAATGGCAGGCCAAAACCTCCTTCTCTGCATGTCAAAAGTAGCAAGTTTCTTTATCAAACCTATTGGCGTGCAAAGGCTGTGTATAACTGAGGTGTAAAATAGGGGAGCCAAAGAATCATACTCCTAAGCAAAATTAAAATGCTCTAAAATAAATTCCCTATGTATATGCATCAGTTTATAACTTCAGTTTCATGATGTTGATCTGAGTAATTATCAATAAAAGAGTAGATGATTGAGCATAACTTTGGGACCAAAATCTGTGTGTGTGATGTTGCTGACAGTAAAGTACTCTTTCTTCTACAGCTGGCTGGATCATTCAGCTCCAGAGTTAGCAGTGTTGCCATGTTGTTGCATTGGTTGGTTTTGAGGAAGAGAAGCACCTTAGGTTCACTCTGAACTCAGTGGGAGGAAATTGGCACCTCTAGAGCTGGATGTGTGTGAACATGAGAAAAGACTTGGATGCCTGCTGTTTCCCACCATTTGTGTGCTTGTTACACATATGAGAGAACACTGAAATTAATGCCAGCACCCAATGAGTGTGCACTGAATGGAATTGCTTGGGAATATCACTTTATCAGCTGGTTTAAGGACAGCAACTTTGTCACTTAAAATAAAGCTGTTCCCAGTTCTTCCTCTTTCACTGACTTCTATCTCCACCTGCGGTGTAAGTTTTCATTATTTTATCTTTTTCTTTTGCATCCATACCATTTTTCTTCTCTTTACCCCCTTCTCCCCTCATGCTTCATGTCTTATTCTTAGTTATTTTCTTTGCTCTTCTCCTGTTTCTTTATTTGCAGTTCTTTGGTTGTCACACATATCATCTCACTACCTTTGTGCCCTGTAGGTCACTTCCAGGTCACCTGCTCCTTTCCACTGCACATCCATTCCGTTGTAATTCTTCATGTTCTCCTTTTTGTCCATGGGACAATAATGAATATCATCCCCATATCCTTCTGCATGAGAGTCTCCAGAAAACATGTTAGAAGAAATAGGGGCATACAAGGGAGCACAGGATCCTCCTTTGCTTGCTGGTTAGTCAACCAGCTGCTCTGATGGGATGGAGATGGGCAGACAGAGTGACAGGGAGGAAGCCAGCTCAGAAAGCTCACCTCAGGACCTCCCTGGAGGCTGGGAAACTGTCTGCTTCTCCCTGTTTCTATATTCTTCTGTAAGCATCTGCTCTTGGCCAATGTCAGAGGTAATGAGCTGGATGGCCCTTTGGTCAGCCCCAACAAGGCCAGCCTTGGGGCTGCCTGCGAGCAGCGATAAGAGCTGTTCTGTCAAGAGTGCTCAGACAAGGGCTCCCTCTCCTCTGGAGGGGTATCGAGCTTTCAGTGAATAACACCACTTCTTCCTCAGTGGCAGAAATGGTCCAATTCTGGCCACCTGAGGATTAGCACAAGCATTTTCAGGCTCAAACATACAGGTGAAGTGGCACGTGGATGGCTGAGCGTTGCACCACTTTTCATACTAGAGGGACAATTCTGCATGCCCACCAAGAAATAACAGAAAAGGAAAAAACAAAATGAATAGCACAATCCTCTAATCTGTTTCCAAACACCTAAACTCTATCTCCCTTTTCTTGTGTTTGCTGATCACTTGCAAGATAGACTTTCCCCATCAGTAGCCCTACTCTTCTCCTCATATGTGCTGTGTCCTCTCCTCATGTCTGATCAGATCTAGCAGCAATGGGCAGGAGATGGCGATGCTGTGGTCAGTTCTGCCATCAGATGGAGGTGAAGATGCATGTGACACTGCACTTTTAGGTTACTTAACCCTTTGTCAGAGCACTATGAAGCACTCGGCTTCTCTATTCATGCCTACTTCTCCTGACCATGGGAGTCAGAGATGTGTTCCTGGTTGCAGTACAGAACACATAACTGTCTTGTTACAGGAGTAGCCCATGGAGAGTAAACCTGCAGGTCATGGATGTAAACATGTGAGGCTGTATGGCATCAGCTGATAAGCCAGTTCATGTAACAAGAAAGCAGCAGCAGAAACATTAGGAAATAAAATATGCTTGCAATTATTTTAAAGGAAACCTATCGTAATTTAGAAGCATAATATTAGGTTTGCCAAATCTTGGTTCTAATCTACTAAGGTCCATCATGGCTCCATTTTAAATGCTGTCCAAAACAGCCTTCAGTGAGTGCTGAAGTATCTGAAAAAGAGACAACCACCACTTAAGCACCCAGCAGCAGGCACCTTGATCCCCAACAGGGGTATGGCTATAGACCCAGACCTTTTTAGCAAAAAATTGGGCCCAGGAGTAATGTGATGGACAGTCTTTGACGGCAAACCTTCCTCTGACCACTGGCACCTGCTGACAGGTCTGCTTTGTCTGGCCATTGCCTGCTTCAGCCTCCACATGCCCACTCAGTCTTTCTGGTTTGCAGTGAGAAACAGAGAGAAAAGCAACTTGTGCCACCTGAGTTGGCTCATTGATAGTCTTATTCTGGTCAGCCAGTGCACGCCTTCTTTTCAAGGAATGGCACCATGTGCCAGTATGCCACACTGTTGCTCCTGCAGCTGCCCAGACTGCATTTTGAGGTGCCTCTGCTGACAGGGGGTTTGCTTGCCTGTCCACTAAAGTTTCAGAGCTATGGTCATCTTCACATGCCCTCCATTCCCTTGCTGATTACCAACACTTGAGTTTGGGCTGGAAAACTATGTGCTGAATAGAAGATGTAGGAACTGGACATCGTTGCAAAGGGGATTTTTTTTCTAATGATTTGTTTTAATCAATAGATTCTGTCCAAATGTTTAGTCCAGAGACTGAAATTCTTTTCCTCCCAGAGGTAAGACAGACACCAGGTACTTAAAAATAAGCTTATAGGCTCTGCAGTGATAATCTGATTTTAGAATTTAGCAGTCATCATTTTCTCTACACAGAGAATGACAGACAGGTAAGAAAACAGCTTGACTGTAGCTCTCTATTCCAACTGGCAAAAAGGATTCACTTACCTTCATCAGGAATTTCCAATAAATCTATATTTAGTAGCCTTCATAGTCTATGAATTGATGAAATTACTTCCCCTCATGAATGTGCAATAAAGTCTGACAGTGATATATGTAAGGACACTAAATTTTCAATGGCTATGTTATGAACAAAGGTGATCTAACAAAAAATAATATACTTTAAGGAGCAAACAGCAGGGCCCTGTCTCTGATCTCATTGACAAGGCTTAACAGTGTTAGACCTCTCTTTATATTAGTAAAGTAATTCGTTTATAAGGACATATAGGAGAGGAGCTCTTTCTTCCACAGGTCTATTTCTCCTCTCCATCCATTCAAATGGATGGTTTTACTAATGTAAAGTATATTATTTTTTGTTAGATCACCTTTTTTTCATGAGTTCTAGTTCAGTGTAAAGCCAGAGATAGAAATTAGTTAATGAAAAAAAGAGAACCAATTATGTGTGTAACATAGGCTGAAAAAACTATTATTATCTCACCCAGAAAAAACATTCCCCTCAGCAGACTGTGATTTCCCTTATGCCATTTCCTATTTATGTTTGGAAAGCTGAAATTGTGCTGTTTCTCATACAGAGAAAAATTTTCATGCTGGTTGTCAAGTCTCTGCAGGTTCCTGATGGTTATTATGTACTCCTTTGACATGGTTAAAGATACAGTTCTATTTTTAGACGTAAGAAAAAGACTAGTATTTGCTTGAGGTTTATGTTTCAAAGTGTTCAATGTGCTCATATGTGTTTTCTTATGACTGGGTACTTTGCATATTCTCTTATTGCCTCCATTTTACCTGAGAAAACTGACTGTCCTTGCACAGACCTTTGCTTTTCTCTCTTTTAATTGTGTGTATTTATTGTATTTCATCTCTGGCGGATCCCTTACAGGAAGATTTTTTGTGTTCTAGTTAAAAGGTACTGCCCTTTTATCGCTCAGCTAAGGCTGAAATTCAATTTGAGCCCTCCTGCGTGCCACTCTTTATTTATGGTACCATTACAGTTTGTTTCAGAAGAGCAAACCCTCCGCAAAGATTTCAGGATACTTATCTAGCAAACACTGTCACTTAGCTACGGCTGGAGTCCAATCTGATGCCTTAAATTCTAGCCTCACATAAAGATAACGCTTTTAATCAGAAAAGTGAGACAAGTTGTAAGAGCCTGTTCACAGTATCTGTCAGCAGGGAACTGGAGTGAAATCAGGACAAAGCCTAAGTCTCTGTTTCCAAAGATGGTTGTTTCTTGAACTATGAAGGCTTATTAACAGCAGGACTAGATAAATGCGAGGAGAGGAAGGACAAGCATACGCTGCAAAAGCTTGTACTCAGTAACTGCTGCATCTGTACTCCCATCTTATAGAAAATGCCAGGTAGTAGGTCCTCAGCTATAGAGAGGCAAGTGGCAAAAGCGTGGACAGGGGCAGATGCTGCAAAAGTGCTGATGTGGTGTGTATCCTCTCTCTAGCTCTCTAGCAGTGGCTTGGACAGTTGTGTTGCATGTTTGCTATGGAAGAGGTGGAAATTGATGTGCCAGTAAAGCTACCCTAGAGTGTTGGAGCATCTAGGCTCATCAGCTGTTGTGAGGATTATGGGCCAAATTGGTTTTCCTCTTCTTGGAGGTCACCACTGTATTTTTGCAGAAAAGGTGTCTGTTGCAGGAATTTGGAAATACTTGATTAATCTGGCCTGCTGATTGCCTTCCAATTGCATCTGACATTTCCAATGGGGTGTTCCTGGTTCACTTTCAACATTTCCTCTTCTATAAAGGATTAGATAGGAACAGACAGAATTGCTCATTGCATTAATGTAGAAGCTGATTTACATGTATGAGTGTAAATTCCTGACTGGTCCAGATCAGTCACTTTTGAGCTGTTGTAATTTCTACAAATTCAGAGTGGTATAATGATGATGCATGAAAAAAAAAATAATTTCTTAAAAATGAACAGCCCAATATCTAACCCTAATCTCTAAAGTAAAAGCAAAAGCATAGTAACATTCATAAGCTTGATGAAATTCTACTGGAGTTAAACATTTCCTTACCATTTCAGTATAAATGAGTATATAGTCAAGCACCATCCTTGCAATTTAAAAGAAACAACATTCTGGGACAAGAAAGGATAATTTTAGCAGTTATAATTTCAAATACAAAAGATTTTATTTTATTGATCCTAAAGCCTAGTTTTAGATATCTATAAAAATATAAATTTGAATTGGCTTTGAATAAAAGACAAATCCAAAGATATGCTATTATTAAAACTCAGCTAGGTTTTAGGCATGTATTCAGCTGCATGCATCTAAAATGGCAATTCTTACATAAAGTACCCATAATGATTAAAATACATTTCCGAACCTCGCTGCCTTAATCTTCACAGTAGTTTTTAGTGATATGGAGAAATAGCAGAAATGCTTATGACCCATACCTCATGAAGGACACTCAATTTTTAAGACCTTATGCATTCAAAATATATACACTTCTCAGATGCAAGGAGCTGGAGTTTTTATGTCAGTTGGAACTTTGTTATATACCTACACCCAGTAAAAAAATCCCTGCAGAAGACAATATCAAGTGCAAATGAGACTGATAAGCACTTTACACCTAATGGTAAAAACAGTGTTTAATAGAAAATGCCTCTCTCACAACAGGACTGGTAAAAGACATAATCAGCAAAGCAGGTTGCATACACAGCTTTTCAAAAATCCCGTTTCTGGTCAAAGCATTGAAGCACTCTGTGGTCAAACCTCTCCTTGGGAATTTGCATGAGGCTGAGTCTGAAAAGCAGTTATATGGCTCTTGGTCCATGACTGCATGGCAGTAGAAATGCAGTAGAAATTGAACCAAAGAAGTGAAGACACTGAGGAGAAGTCATAGCATGCCTGGACACTCTCACTCAGGAGTTTTAAGTGGCTGTAGATCTCTGTAGTTTATGCCTCAGAGAATTAAATTATAGTGAGTTAAAGACTCTGCTACACAAACTCAGGTGATTCATGTTGGAAAGATTTAACTGATTAGTAGCCTGTTCCCTCTTGTAGCTAGAGACTTCTTCCATCAAGGTCGTAACTTGGCCTGCCTTCAGCCTCTCCACAACGCTGCAGTTATCACTCTGTCTTATTAATTACTTGCACAATCAATTGCAGTTTGGATTAACTCTCGAGTTGATGAACTGTGGCGTCAGAAATTAGACCTGCCTCATCTCCTGCACTCTTGTTTTGGCAATAGAATAAGCAAGGTGGACAAGCAGGTAGAAAAGACAGTGTCCTCTGTCACACCAACTAAATCTTGCAGAGGCTATGTGTTAGGACCCTAAAGCCATCTTTGCATCTTCTTGCACATTGAATGTGCTTTGAACTATGTGCCTTGCCTCCTACCAGCAGCAGGTTTGCCTTGACCTTCTTGAGTATGTGTAAAGGGACCCCTAAAAAGGGGCTTCTGCCCTACCAAGGTGAACAGGAGAGGGAGGATGGCTGAGTGTTCCTGCCATCTAGAGTTACCCCAGGAACACTTGTGTGGGAATTAAAAGGCACTTTTGCTGTCTGCCTCATTGCATTGCCTGGTTTTCTTACTGAAGCGGAAAGCTTGAGACACTTGCTCTAGGCAGGGATGCTGAGTGACAAAAGGTCTGTACTACCCACTTCAAGAAAAAATATGCCAGTGGGAGGTAGGTTTAGAAGGAACAGAACCCCACAGGGATCTAAGTTCAGAAGTGGCTGAGCACTGTGTATCAAAGGAAATTAAATAAGAGGGAATGAGGGTATGAACAGACTTGTATGTGATGATCTTGACTGGCTTCCCTGCCTGCAGTGGCAGGAGAAGGGGATGCTGTATCTGCGATCCCTTCCAGGCCCTGCTGGGGTTTTCCGTGGAGGGACCTGGTCTGAAGGAAGGCTGTGTGGCAGAAGACAAGACAGCTCTCTGCCTCTTTTGCAGGTCAGGAACAGGAAAGCAACAGACTGAAAAGCTAAAAGCATCCACCAAAGCCACCAAACTGTCCTGAGTTAATTATTATTTGAATTATTAGTGAAACCAAACAAAACTCTCCCCTTTTAATGCAACACTTTCCTGTGATGGAGAATCCAATTACCCTTGGTAAATTGGTCCAGTGATTAAGTACAAACTTTGTTTAAAATTGGCACTGGGTTTCGAGTCTCATTTTTTCTAGCTTCAGGTTCTAGCCATTTGATCTCTGATGCATTTGACTGCGAGGTAACAGACTCAGATCTGCTCAAATTTTTTTCCTTGGGTAGGAGTTTTTAGGACCTATCCAAGTAACCCCTCAGACCTGATGGGATAAATAGCTTGAGCCCCTGGAATTGGTTGTTCTTAAATGTACTTTCAAATCCCCCAATCACTGTCAGGAAATTTCTTGGAATATTTTCTAAGTTTTCAGGTTTTTTGAGTGACAGATGCAGCATTTCCATCACAGATGGGTAAATCTCATATGCAGAGAAAATCTAAGCTCCCTACTTCTATCTATACTCTTTAATTATGCATCTAATGACTACATTTGTCCAGGGCCACAGTGCTGTGTTAAGAACTCACACTGAAGAGATTATCTGCAAATCTGTCCTGCTGAGGACAATGTTTGTTTATTGTAGAGAGCGAGGGGAAGGTTTATCCTACTGCTGCCTTAAAATGCAAATTCTTTATCTAGGTGGCTGTGCTAAAACATGCAACATGCCACTGCCCTCAGTCACAGAGCCAGACTCACTAACCCAGCTAATATTCTTCAGTGACTTACTCATGTTTTACCAATGTGAAGATGAGGAAGTTGTTTTTTGCAAGTACGATGTGTCCCACACTTGGTCTGTGGACACATGAAAGAATTTAAAGACTCATAAATGCCAAGGGAACAGAGGGAGACACACCACAGTGACTGGCACCACTCTCACTTGATTTCCCACAATGGCTTTGTTATCAGGACTAGATGCACTTGTCAAATTTCCTCTCCCTTACATAACAAATGAGAAAAGTTGACAACAATACATCCCTGAGAGCTGCAAGCCCAGAGCTAATCTCTAAAAGTCATCTCAAGGCGCTGTGCAGAACCACCTGAGGAACACCAGTTTGTGAAAACAAAATAGCCAGCATGCAGCTTATTTATAACATCAGCAAGCCCCAGAGGAACAGTGCTTGGGGGAGGGTAGAGTTTTCTGTATGGGTTTGTATATTAGAGAATGAATATTTAGTCTTCCAGACCTCTATTTATCCTGCAAGTTTGCATTGTGATAAGGTGGTTTGCCCATAACCTGCAGATACTATAGGAACAGCAGGTCACCCCCTGGAGGTTGTGATGCCTAACATACTAGGGAATTGATGTGACTGATAGTGCTGGAAGCATTTGTTATGTGCTACAGCAATGAATTGCACAAGTAGTAGTCAGCAAAACCAGCATGATTAATAATTTCTATGTAGGTATATACTAGCATGTTGTATGGATATACAGAAGAGCTTTCTGTGTGTGAATGTACGTGGGAGGAGGAGGGGACTTCTGGACTTAAACAGCATAGGATGTAGACTGGAGACATGAAGATACAGGAGGAAGTACACTTAGGAAGGTTTTGAGAATGGGTGACAGCAGAGAGGAGGGGGTGACAGGAGGTAGGGTAAGCACAGGCAGGGCTGGAAGGTGAGTTCCCTTGGGTCTAAGACAACTGCCCATATTCTGAGGAGTTACCTTACTAAAGTGACTCCTAAGATTTTAAACCAGCATACAAATGAGAATGAATTAGAGACACTAACACTGCACATTTGCTCTAGTCATATTACTTAAACTCAAGGTTACAGCAATGTGAAGAACCAAAGCACTGAGGCATTTAAAGAAAACCAATGCTTTAACAGCCTTCAATGTGACACAAGAAGCCTGGACAATAAACAAGAGAAATTACACATTCTCATCTGTGAAAAGAAATTAGATATCACCAGGAGTGGTGAGATCTGATTGGAAGACCAAGATAGACAGAGTACCCAAATACTGACCAGAGCCCCTGCAGGCACACTAAATTGAGCAGCAGGCATGTGTGTATATTTTGGGTGCTTGTGGTAGGCTGGAAGGAGATCTCTGCATCAAAGATATCATTTGTACCCCAGAATGATTTATTTCTAAAAGGTGAAGAGCTCTTATATGTTGATGATCACAGGGCTACGTACAGAAGGGCTGGGAAGCAGTGATTGAAAGGAGGATGAACAGTGAACGCAAAAGACTTATGTAGGTTACCAAGAGCATTCCGGTATAATCCAAGTGAGGTAAACAGAAGGAATAAGCAGAGGAGGTCAAATTTTGGATCACATGTACATTCTTCCACTCACACCACATATAATCTCAGAGTTTCTAAAAATGGTATGTAGTTTTCTAAAAACAAAAGAAAAACTCATTTTACATATCATTAAGAAAACTCTGTATTAGATATTATTCTGTTGGATAAGGCAACTTGGTTACTTCAGAAGAAAGTAAAAAGCATTGCTGAAATGGGAGTGATCAAACCGAATTGCATTTGCTGATCCTAACTGGAAGACAGATATATCCAGCAATCTCTCCTCCACTTTCTCTCTGCTCTAAAAAACTATAATTCTCAAAAGACAAAATCATAATGAGAGAAATTGAAACACTAGAGGACAAATGATAATAGAAAACTCTCCAAGAATGGTTTATTAAATTTCAAGCCCCTGCAATTCAGCAATTTAGGAAAAACAAGCTACAACGTACTGTGGATTAGAAGCGAGAGCAGCGATTATATGTGAAACCAAATCTATGTATACACACTTCTGCACAATCCCATCCAGCGAATTGGAATGTGAGGCTCTTATATTTAACAGAACATTCAGAAAATGGATAAAAGAGACTAAAGACATTGCTGAACATCCTAAACCACTTTGTTTTAAAGGAATACCTTAAATGTATGAGGAACAAATGAAACCTTAACATTGGTACAGGGAGAGTCATTGACAATGATCATAAAAATATCAGTCTTGAACTGGAATCTTTCTCATAATGTTGCTGTTTGAGCCATGATAGCTTAAATATTTTAATAAAGCGAATTTTGCACGAAGTGATAAAATCTTTTATTAGACTTGCTATCAGTATGATCAAAACTATCTGTTATTCGAATAAAGATATTACCTCTCCCTGAAAGCTTTGCCTCAGAATTGCTCAATAACGGTTTGTTCTGTGGTCAGAAAGAAGCAGAATGATGGTTTCATGTCTCAGCATGGTAACACTTTCTCTTCTGTTCTTAATTAGTGAGGACATTAAGCAACAACTATCGAAGTTAAAGATGTTAAAAATCTCAGGACTATAGTGCTTGGCTCCAGAAGCATTGAAAGGATTCCCTGAGGAGATTTATGAACTGCTTGCACTGATTTCTAGCAAGCCTTGGAATATGAGGGCTGAGGGATGCCAGAGCTAATATTATACCACAATTTAAAAGGGTAAATTGAACGACCCAGCAAATTATAGACCAATTAATCTAGTAACTCTCTGGAGGAAACATCATGTTAAAATAGAAGACAATCTGTAAGTAAGGAATTAAAAATCATAGCAGAAGAGTTTCTGTAGGTTTATGAAACATCAGTTTGTTCAGCCTAATGATGTCAACACAGTACACTTTGATTTCTGCAAAAAAATGGAAACCTGCCATCTTGATGAAAATATTGCCAGGATGCTACTTGAGCCCTTACTAGGTGGATCTTATGCCAATTAATCTGCTAAATTGCAAAATGTAACTGGGAAGGGAAAGCTGTTATCCAAAGGAGGGTATGTCTGTTCTCCACAAGAACTCGTTCCAGTACTGGTTTAACATTTTATCAACACCAATCTATTACTATTCAGCAATTATTTATTATTTAGTGATTTTATGAATTATTTGGAATGACCATCATCTGTAGGGCTTGCAGCAGTGGTGAAACTGGTGGAGCCATCAATAACATTGGAGGGAAGACCAGCAGGCAGGCAAGGTGATGTGTCTAGGGAGGATGCATGATGGATATCTTATTAACAGCATTGTATCTTTCAACATAATAATGATGAGATCTGCTCAGGGCTTGTAGTGGAAGGTGTGTTGAACATGTGTGCCAGGTGGGCTGTTGAGGCAGAGTGGGTGGATGCACATGGTTAGGTGTACAACGGGGAGGTTGTCAGATCAGATGGGGATGCAGCAGTAGTTCTCTGTGGAAAAGCATGTGCCTACCTAGAGAAGAAGAAGATGCTGGTAAAATCCAGCTCTGTAATGCAGAAGGAAAAAAGAGTAAGAACAGAGATGGGAGATATATTCAGGAATGGACATAAATATATAAATACATGCTTTCCTTTCTTCTTCTTCTTTTTTTTTTTTAATAGAGAAATAATCACACATGTAGTCATATGTTGAGGTCACTATGCTGCTTAGATTTCTAAGCATGCTCAGTTACCTTTCCAGGGGACTTGGCACAAATGCACCAAAACTATGGGTTTACTGAGGATGATGCTGGGCGAGATTCTATATGCCTTGCAGAGACCACTGTTAGAATTGTTTTCCTGGCCTTCAAATCTTAGAAGTGGGGAATATCTCACTGGTTTAAATGAGTAGGCACTTCAGCCTGAAGGGGTGAGTAAGGTCAAGTGGCAAAATAGTGGGAATCTGCTGGAAGGCTTAGGTTTAAAGGCAATTGAGGGGGTCTGTACAGGGAAGGTTTGGGCTCTCCTGACAAAGTTTGTACTGGTGTTTCCACTGACTGAGTCACAATGAAGTTTTTTCCCTTCTCCAGGATTTTAATGATCCTGTACAGATTTAACTTTGCCATTATGGAAAAGTGATTCTTTCTTATGAACACAAGTGCTCAGTTTGGAAATCTCAAATCACCTTTACAATTTCTGTCCCTGCAATAACAGCCTCTGGATGGCAAAAACTGCAGAACAGCCACCTAGCTTTTATGAAATCAAACCCTTAGGCAAAACTCATTAAAAAAAAGCAGTTGGAAAAGAATGATTTCATTTTGAAGCACTTTGTGTTTTGCTATGTATTAAAATATATTTTGCTCTAATCTATTCCTATATTTGCAAGCAGAATCTAAAAGGAGATAATATCATGCAAAGAGGGCAGTGACTCAATACATTTACTATTACCATATACTTGTAGAAGCCTAATGACACAAAAGTGTTTTCAATTCCATGTAAATAAGTATGTATTTTAATGACAGTTAATGTCAGTTCATAAAGGGAAGCACACTAGGAGAGTTCTTTAAGAGAAGATTACACTCTTGATGCAAAATCCTTTCCTAGAAAGTGATTGAAAATGAATATGAACTTACAAAAGATCATCTCCAACACAGGAAACTCTCAGTTCCATTTTGTTCTTCCTCCCTTAGGAAAGTGGAAAGGCATTGTTAAGGCATATCAATCAATTCTGGTAGCACCCTTGTTGCCTAATATTATCACTGTGTATATACTGATATTTTTTCCACATATTGTTTACATAGTACACCTTATCAGTCCCTAATTCCTCCATGTAAAAGTTATCACAAAACAGTGCATGTCTTGAATAATGCATGTGCACAAACTGCTAGGTGATACTTTGACATTATCCAGCACTGGCAGAATCTGCAAGAAATGTAAGGAAAAGGTCCCTTTCACTCAGGTAGCATAACCCTGTAACATTACTCATAGTCAGTACTTCTCATTGGCTTTGCCTTCCAAATGCATGAGTATCTTTCAGGAGAAAAATGTCATGCAATGGTTTACAAAGAGTAAACTATGGGTGTTACTTGAAATTAAAAAACCTGCACCACAAATCTGCTGTCAAACTCTGGTTTTTGCCATAGTTCAGTACTGTTTGGATCTTGGGTTTCATGTCCACTCACCACAGATGCAGTCAAGGTCGAAAACATGAGTCATTGTCCCAGAATCTCTTTTGGCTCTTACATCTCCTTTAACTCTTTATTGCTTATGTAGCCTGAAATAGCGTGTAGTGAGTCAATGTTTCCATACAAGAAGGTGGGACTGCAAGGAACCGGCTGTATCTTCATGACTGGTTCTTTCCCATCGCAGACAACTGTGTTTCAAGTACTTTATTATAAAAAAAACACTGAACACCTCTTTCATGTACCATTCCTTTCCTCACCAGCTACAAAACAAACTGAAGAAATGTAGAAGACCGAAACCTCCAAATACAGCACATCACAGGACAGTACTATCAGACTCAAAAGTCATGTGAAACTCAACTGGTTTCTGGTTCCTGACTAGCTCCAGCAGGATTTTCTTTGAGATCTAGTAGAGACTGCAAATCTCCAGCAGAAATTGCAAATGGAATAATTTAGCTGCCTCTGGAGCAACACAAATTTCTGGTGTCAAAATCTCATTGATTTGTTTCAAGATCATTAATATAAGTCACACAGTAAATATTCCTGGCTTGCATTTTTCTGAGCTCATATGCAGGAGTTGGTAGAAATAGCCTCAATGCCAGTCCCTGTTAGACATTTTTATATTCCAGTTTCTTTATTTCCTTACAGTTTTTAGATCCCCGCTGAACTGAATGTAAAAGGCTGCCTGGGTCTGTAAACCACAGTTCCCCAACCTGCCTACAAGAAAGGACACACTGATTAATTATAGGGAGACAATTAATTAACACAAGATTTGATGTCATAGAGCATATGTTCCAGTAAAGACAGCCCAATCACTTCAGATTCTAGAAAAAAAAGAAATAAAATAATGTGTAGCAGTATTTTTAAAGAAACCTAATTTTTCCTGTGATCCTCCAAGCAAGCAGATCATAAAGAAGAAAGAGATTTTTTCAGAATTGGTTGGGCTCGGTTTATCCAGGGGGAACAGCGCTGGCTCTCTCTGCGCTACTGCTTATTTTTTCCTCATCCTTGAGGCAGCAAAACAGCTGAGGACTCTTGAGCTAGCCCTGAGAAGAAATAGTCTTCCAGTAACCTGGAAAGCATTGTATGCATATTTAATGAACAACTGCATTGTTTTGTCCCCAGCTACATGTGATTTGGGCAGTAAGTTGCATACCTTTCTTGCTTTGCAGGGTTAAGATTAACGCCCTACTCTGATCATGCTAATACTGTGATACTTTGTATTTTCATGTTATAAATCATATATATCATGAAAGTTTCAATGATGGAGAATGTGAGGCAGGATGTCCTTTATTTTCAAGAATTTGTTACTCTTACAAGATCAATGATGGGAAGAAAATATTAAGGAATAAAACCACATATGTTGAGACCACATGAGCAAAGCACACTTTATGTTGCAGATATTCCTTTTCTCATTATTTAATGAAATTCAGGCACACCCATTGGAATGAGTCTCTCGTCTACCGTAGGAAAGGCAGGAAACTACAGTAATTCCATTGTGCACCCAGATTTTCCTATTATACAAAAAATAAGTTCATTCCTCACCAAACATGTATGCTCAATAACACTGCTTTTAAGAAGAAATAAATATTTCACAGGGCAGAGCCTCTGCCTACAGTCCTGGCTCTGATGGAGCAACCAGCCCATGGAGAACCCTTTCCTCCTCAGAGACTTCTCCCTACTGTGGTTGTATTTTGCTGCTGCTGGCAACCCAGCTGCATGTTTTCCTTGGAGCCTCATAGTTCATTGTTGTGGATCTGGTATGTTTGGTGGAAAAAAACATTCCCCTGGCATCTTTCCCTTCTGGGTGTAAAAATGCACCAAAGGTTTATGTGATTTGCTTTGCAGTGTATCTCCTTTTTGGAACATATTATTACATTTAATCTAGCAGTGTGGTGGGTGTTTGGGGCTCATGCTGAGCAGAATGCTTGCATACATTCCCTCCTTGAGACTTCACACAAATAAGACAATCTTTCCAAGAATAGCTCTGGGTACATGGTGGTGTTTAAAGTTTAACTTTGTGGGGGGTTTGCTGCTGCCAGTTTAATCTTCAGATTTATCTTAATTTTTTCAAAGAAAGTATCTTTTATACTATTATCATTCATAAATAAAGTGTGAACACGCTAGGCCAATATATGACACTTAAATTATTGATATTTTTCTATATAACAGTGGTACAGCTAGCAATTCAGAAATGTTATTCCTTTGAGTATTATTTTTTCCAATAAAAGCTTGTTTTCTTATTAAAGAAGATTTAATACCAATTTCTCAGTACAATTGCCATACAGTATCAGATATCATTAAAACAATCAAGGTAAATCTTCAGTGAGCATCCCCACTGCAGCCCTTTTAAACTGTCTGTACACACAACTTGTAACCTGGACATTCACTTTTGTCCAAGGACATACAGAAAACACTTATTTCCTTGGTCTTTCCAAAGCAAATCTGAGGATCTTTTTCCTCCAGAGGATGAAGTCAGGCTGTCAAACATTTTGTAGGACACACTGAGAACCTCAGGGAGCTGGCCCTTATATAGGAGTCGTTACCTCAATATATCAGACTTGACACCCCAATGCACATCATTGTCTTTTTACTGATATAATTAGTCTCTTGTCCCATAAATGGAAAAATCTGGAAATGCATAAAAAACCCCTTGAGAACATACTGTAAATCTTTACCAATGCACAGAGCAAGAAGTAAATGTGCATCTATTTTAGGGCTGGAAATAACCTAGTCTATTTTCTTTTAAATTTCATTCTAGGTGAAATATTTATTTGAGAGGGAGGAGAAAGAGTAACAAAATGACATATTTGCAGGAGTAGATGACAGAAGATATATCAAGATGAATGCCTGCCTTTTTGCTGTGAGTGTATCTCTTCTGTGAGACTCTTATAAGGGTTCATTCATGTGTGCAGCACTGTCTCCAACTTCTCAGCTGGTATTAAATACATCCTGGATCCCATTAGCTTCAACAGCATGGACAGTAGAAATTGAATCTGAGGATCTTTTACATAGCACAGGAGAAGATACAGCCCCAGTTATGGTCAGTTATCTGACATCCCAGTTATAGTTTGGTTTTTTTTCCTGTGCACCTTCCATATGTTGTTGACATGCAGAGAGCAGCAGGTGCTGAGCACTGTGCTTGCAGATGGGATAAATTCAGTATCACCTGCCTGTGCCAAAGTCCCTCTGATGGGACAGCAGGGCTGGCCATGGGTCAGGGCCAGCTGTGTGAGCATCCCCTGCAGTCCCCTCTCGCTCTCCCATGTCAAACTTGAAAGTGCACTCTGGGTAGCCTCACAACTCTTTGTTTTCCTCAGACCCCCAGAAGATGCTGGGCATCTTGGTGCTCTTGTGCAGGTGGGACAAGATATCACCATCATGCTGAACTACTTCTGGCAATTCTGCAAATTTCTGTGGTACAAGGTGTGATTGTTGCACTGGCAGCAGAGCAGGTGGAGACACCACAAAACTTTCCTTGCACGCCCCATCCTCTCTCTAGTGAGCTATGACCCATGGGCGAGGAACAAAGGAACAACATGGATAAGGTCGCGGGTACTGAGGTGAAAGGAGCCAGCCTCTCTCATAGCTACCTGCCAGCATCCTTGCATTTTTATCACGCTTTTTGAGATAAGCTTTCTGCTGTTGTCTTTAAGGAAGGAGTATTTCTCAGTATAGGCATGATGTAATGCTCCTTTTTTCACCTTGGAAAGAAAAGAGGCACTACATTCTGTACTGCAATAATATCTATGCAGTTAAATAGCTACTCTGCAGCTGTGTGTGGAAGCACCTTGCAAAGTCAGTCTCGAAGTAACTAATTTTTCAGGCACAGGAATGCTGAGGAGGAGACCCCCCCCGGCACAGGACTGACCTTGGATGAGGGAAGCAGGCAAGAAATAGCGCCTTGCTGGAGGCTGCTTTACCTTCTGTTTGTCATCTGGGAGTGATGGCTGATCCAGGCAAAACCTCCCCCCAAAGCATACTGTGAACTGAGGCAGAGCCGAACACTGTGGCCCTGGTTCCCTGCGATAGCCCTGTCTCATGCAGCTTGTTCCTTTTGTCTTTGGCTCCTTGGCTGTCTCCTGAGCTAGAAGTTGCAGCAAGAGGGAGCTGCTGTCCCTTGCAGTTTGTGCCCTCTGTGGGGCATTTTAGACATTTCCCAAGGATGAAGGGGGTTGCATCCTGCTGGAGGGTGTCCCTTTCCACCACCTTGCAAGCCTGAGGAGCATGAGACATGAGGTGGAAATGTTAGCATCTCTCTGGGCAACAGGCATCACTGATAGGACAAAATTTCCCCTTTCAGCCACTTGAAACACTCTCATTGGTGTCTGATACAGTTTTTCCATAGACCAGTGCATGGATGAGCTGCCCATGCAACCTGATATTTCCAAGCATGTTGGACATGCCCTTCAACGGTGCTGCTCACCCACCTCTTTGGGACTGTGCACCTCTGTCATTTATGCACGGATTACCCCAAGAGCCTGACTTTGCCACAGGGCGTGCCCATCATTTGTAGGCCAGCTTTCCTGGTCACAGGCTCTGCTGTATTCCCATAGGCAAAATGTCTGATTCCAAGACTGTTCAAAAGTTTTCAGTCGCCCAGAAACTTCTGTCAGCTCCTGCCGCTCAGCCTTGGTTTTAATGTCCTGCTCTGAGCCCAAGCCTCCAGCATCAAAGACTATTGCATTGCCACAGAGCAAGACCAGAATTTATTAGTATTTTTACTATTTTGCTATGATGAAATGAGTATTGTGAAAGCCCATCATGCTAAATTCCTCTGGAATATGTTGACCTGAACCTGATCAAAGACTTTACCGAATCAGAGTGGTGACCGAGTGCTTCCAGCTGGTGATGTGTGCCAGAGTGCCAGCATCTTTAAAGACTGATGTGCAGTGTTCTGAGAGCAGCCAGCATGTGAGCATTGCTATGGAAAAGGGACTGTGTTGTTTTTTTGGTTTTTTTTAAATACCATACCTAAAAGATTTGAAAGGTCAGAAGTTTTCTGGCATAATGAGCACATTTTCCTGAGATGTGAAAGCATGGGATTCGCTAATCTGTAGTATTTTTTCTAGCTGAACTGGTTAGTAATAGAAAACCTCCTTTCAGGGCCATAGTACCTTACTTTCCAAGATGGAAAAATAAGTCAGAGGTCAAAAAAGGATCTCTGGCTTGAGCAGCTGCATAACCCACTAGGTTTTGTTTCAAAACAATCTCTAACATGTCAGGATCTTCAGCCTGTGAAGAAAAATTTATACTATTTATCCAGAATGGCTCAGAGTAAAGAGACACTTGACCAAACGTATAGAGTGTATGTTGCAATGTAAAGACTATTGTTCTATAAACTGAAAGCAACAAGACAGTCCTGGCTTTTTTTTAGTACTATGTGCACTTTCCATTATGCTTCACTAAAATCTACTGGATACACCAGAAAAACCTATGGGTGGAATAATTTTGGTCTAATTTTCCTAAGGGAAATTTTGAAGGAAGAGGTTTCTTGACCCTCAGACATGGCAAGAGAAAGGGTTAACAGAGATGTCCAGAAAAACTTGGTGAGGCTGCAGGTGTGAGAAAGGAGAAAGTAATAGTCACTGCTCCAAGAAGAAAGCCCGAAGTCCATTCCTGGCAGGTGCATGGGTTGACTTTAGAAAGCAGAGCAATCAGGTTGTAAATAATGCTGAAAGATATGACAGAAACAGCTATTGAGCAGCAGTGTTAGTTAATGCCACCCTACTCATATACTAAGCACTTGATGCTGTAGAAATCCAGGACAGCTGCATTCTACTTCAAGAGAAAAGGGAAGCTTCTGAATTATTAATATGGACGGGTTGAGACTGGATATTCTATACAACTATGAGTTAATCCCATTAAAGAGAATGGCTAAGGAACCATGATGAAGCATCATAAGTACAAAAATAGGAGGTGGTAACAAAACCCTGGTGTTGGGAGACCGCAGGTGCATTGCACAATCTTGCCCTATCCTCTGGCCCCACCAAGGCCAGCTTGCAAGAGCCAGCAAGCAGCGGGGACAGCCCACTGCCAGGTCCCCATCTGGGGATGCTGTGTCCCTCCTCTCTGCCTGCAGGGCTTACCAGGCAGAGAGAAAATGTGCAAAGAGCTAGGGGATGTGAAGCGGGGAGAGACACGTGTTTGCAGCAATTGCCCAGCAACTGGCATTTCTACTTTCTGGAGCAGCTGCTTGGTGCAAGGAGGTTGGCTGGGTTGCCTGTGGAGTGTGGGACACCTGCATCCAGACAGCTTGATTTGTGACTGGAGGCTGCTTAGCAGTAGGTTTTTTTTTTCTCTCTTCAGGTTTTTTAAGCACAGCAGCTTTCTTTACTATGTTATTGCTCTTATTAGCTGGTAAATGTCAGCCAATGTAAATAATGCCAGTCCTGTAAATAATTGTAGAATCATGGAATGATTTTGGTTGGAAAAGACCTCTAAGATCATCAAGTCCAACCATTAACTTAGCACTGGCATCCACCACAAAACCATGTCCCTAAGCACCACTTCTACATGTCTTTTAAATACTTTCAGGGATGGTGACTCCACCACTTCCCTGGGCAGCCTGTGCCAGTGCCTGACAACCCTTTCAGTGAAGAAATTTTTCCTAATATCCAATCTAAACCTCCCCTGACACAACTTGAGGCCATTTCCTCTGGTTCTATCACTTGTTACTTTGGAGAAGAGACCAACACCCACTTTGTTACAACCTCCTTTCAGGTAGCTGTAGAGAGTGATGAGGTGTCTCCCGAGCCTCCTTTTCTCCAGACTAAACAACCCCAGTTCCCTCAGCTGCGCCTCGTAAAATGTGATGATCAGTTTTTGTAATTGCTAGCATCTTTACCTCTCCATTTGACTCTATCCAAACACAGCTCTTCTGCAGGTTTTAGCCTTTGCAAAAGTCCACCCCGAATCAGGGTATAAATGCTTTCAGGGATCCTTTAGGCTTAGCCAGTGCTTCTCCTTTCATTTCTTTTAATTCTCTCAAACAAATTGTCCCACCTGTCAGCCTCTTTCTCACTCTGAGGAATGCTGACCAAGCTCAGGTTTCCTGCCTTGAGCCCCCCAAATCTCTCCTCTAAGTGGTTTGTTTGCTTGAAGAGTGTAGGTTATTCCCATCAGAAGAGAAACATCTGCTCAAGATTTGTGCCCCTTGTCTATGCTTGTAGGCACAGAAAGGAAAAAGAAGGAAATAAAACCAGTGTGTTTGGGTGTGCAGGGTAAGAGGGGAGGAAGGGTACGATGAAATGCTTCCTCTGATGAAAAGTCATTGGTGAAGTAAATGAAAACTGTCAGTATCCCTTTCAGTGTGCCTTTCATATTTAGTAAGGATGTTGCAAAGAAAAAAAGACACATAAAGAAAGCAAAGGAAAAGCAATTCCTTAGTCTTTAAAGAGAGTTTTCTTGATTGCAATATTTTTTTTTTTGTTTCAGACACTACTTTGTAACTCCATAACTACTGTCCCTTACAGGCAGGACAAGTGCTGTGGCCAGAGGGAGATGCAAAAGCCTTGATCTAAAGAGATGTAACAGGGAGCAGAAAGGCAGAAGCAGAAAAGCAGATTAGAGGAATGTGTATGGTGGAGGAAAAGAGGGAACTGGATTACAGAAGAGAAATGCAGTGCAGCTTGGTGAATAAAGAAGGAGGCACGGCAAGAAGGAGATGTAATGATGACAGAGCCTAGGCACTGCAAGTGCTGTCTGATCCTTATAACCAGCTGGACAGACTGCTTTCTCCTGCTCTGAACAAATGGATGCTTCAGCTTTTAAAATGCTACACATAGAGAATATGTAGGCTTGGAGTGGAAACAGAAGGGCTAGTCCTCCCCCCAGAAAAAAACCAGGGCCAGCCCCTGAGTATCTGTCAGGCTCAACTTGTTCCTGCAGAGCCTGCTAATCACAGCACTGAGTAGTTAATGGTGTTCAAGCATCATCTTATTTTTTTGTTCTGGCTCTTAACAAGTAACAAGAGCAATGCAGTAGCAAAGCACAACATATTCATTTCCCCAGCTTCATTCTTGCTCCCTTGCTCATCATACACATTTGCATTAAAAATTTTTGCACTAGAATTAAGGAGCTGTGTGAAACAGAGGGGAGGACAGGGACTCCTGAGCCCACTCTATGTGCTCATCCATGCAGCCCCCACCTTCTGTTTTGCTTTGATGCCCATACACTAGCTGGGACAATATATGCTCAGTTATTTCACATGCTTTCCTCTGCAAGTTACTCTGATGTGGCTTGTGATCAAAAGTAATTCTGCAAAAGCATTGAGGGCTTGCCCACCTTTTGCAGTGCCTAACATGCTGCCTGGGGAAAGCACACCTTATATTTACATGTGTAAGTCTGTCAGGCCATGCAGCTCTGATGACCTCCAAGGAGCAAAGAAGAGGCTCGAGTCAGTTTGCAGACAGTGCCGTGATTGTTGATTTTGATATTATCACCCTGAAAGCAGTGAGGGATGCCTGTCTCCATGTAGACACAAGGTGGGATGAGAGTTTACTCTGTTGCTAGTGGAGACATTAGTACCCCGTGCAGGCACAGGAAGACTGTGAGAGTGGCAAATAGGATGCTTATTGCAGACAGGGTTTCTGGAGGTGGGAAGGATTTGGTTCAAAATTATTTGGTTTCAGGAAAACTGAAGAGAAGGGCTGTAATTCAGCAGAGGAGCTCCTTTGGTTTGTTTCTAGGTAAGAATACGTATAAATTCCTGCCAGGAGCAGTGGCCAGCCCAGCTGCTTGGCTGTTGAGAGGACAGAAGGTTTTGTGGGCTCTCTCCTGCCCTCTCATCACCTTCCAGTCCTTCAAATCCCCTCTACAGAGGGGAGGGTGTTTACTTGGAGAGTCTGGGATCTGAGACACCCAACTCCAACATACCTTCCCTTGGCACAGGCTTTTCTCCCCTCTATTTTTTTCAATGCAGCCAGAGCAGACAGGAGCCCTGATGCTCCTGTAGCCTGTTTGCCCCCTTTCTGGGACTTTCAACTCAAAAAAGACTGTGCCAGTCCCAGGTAATAGTCAGGAGTCACCTATCTTTTGGTGAAGATTTTTACCATGATCTTTTTTTTTAGATAGGATGTTGCTCTGGTGTTATTTCATGATGCAGAGCCTCAGAGCCGAAGGGGCACATAAACAAATGTGTGTTAGGAGTGGGTGGAGGTGATGGAGAAGGAGTGAGCAATTTTTCATAGGCAAAAGACAAGCATTGCCTCTTCAACATGCAATTCACTGCAGTGCAGAGGGCAAGTACAAAACTTAGACATCATGTCGTCCCTGCTTTAAAGGTCATTTATTGTGGAAATAGTCCTTGTGCTGGTTCTCTGAACAGGGATGAATATTAGTCTCAGTGCAGAGCGTTGATTGCTGGAGGCACAGCTTAGAAAAACCGAACATTTTTTATGAGCCTCCTCAGTGCAAATTTTTTCTCTCCCCTAATAAGAATTATTTGTATAGTCTTATTTTAAGCAAAAAAATTTCATTCTCCCTGTCTTTCCCCTCCCTCCTTCCTCAACACTGTTTCTTCAGAGTTTGCAACATCAAAAAAGGGATAAAGCTTTGAAAGTCCCACTAGGACTCTCTCCTAAGTCAGTCATCTTCTCTTTGCTGGATGAAGAACACAAGACATGGAAAATTTTGTCCCAACACCATCTAGTGTCTGGGTGCAGCCTTAAGAAAAATCATACTGCTTCTGACATATGGCAAAAGCTGTTAAGTGCTTTATTGCATCTTTTTTTCCCTGGGTGCTATCAAACCCTTCCTCCCTCTCTCATTTGTTATTCTGCTCACTTTGCTAGCTGCGAGTGCTTCTCCAGGCTTACCACAGCTTTCTTATTCTTATGGTCTTTTGGGAGGGGGAGAAAACCATGCGGGTAAGAAGGGCACTGTTGGGAACTAGCCTTAAGTAAGCAAGTATTAATTAAAATAAGGCAGATAATAATCTTGTCTCATGCAAAACCATAACCCCTTCCCCCAAACACTTTTCTGAGACTAAAAGGATGCTAAAAACTCAAGTATTCAAAGAAGAACTCCCTGTGATTGTCCATGAAAACTGGCTACCTAATTCCTTAGGTCCCTCTGAAGATCTCTGCCTATGTTCCTTACCATTATCTAATTGCAGCTGTTAACTGGAGGTTTGCAAGAGTGAGGGAAGTGTGGAGATTGAAGTAACTGGAGGAGCAAAGGAAGCATGCATTATGCAAACAGCCGCCGCTTGCTCACAGCCTTAGGTATCGCCATCTGTGTCTGCTAGGCAAGAGGACCCCAGATAGAACACTGGCATTGTCTTTCACCTTTTTAAAAAGTGACACTGGATCTTTAATTAGGAAAGAAGAAACCAGAAGCCACTTAGGCTATGACTCACAGGGGACCCTTCACAAAAGAAAATAAATGAATTATTCCTAAAGAGGAAAAAACACGAAAGGATTCTTGGATGGTTATTTTTCAGAAATTAGGTCAGACCTAATTAGTTGCATAATTAGTTTCCTGATTACCTAACTAGTTAACTATCAGTGACTTTTTTAACTTTTGATGACAAAGGCATTCATGCATGTTTCACAGGAGAGGTCCCATGATGCTTTACATTCAACACTGTGAGTTCTGGGACACAGCTTAACAATGGTGAATGCTGTCCTGTGATGCTATGTGCTACATGGAGCTTTACCTTAAGAAACAACGAGAGGTGCCAAATTGTAATTACACATGTTGTAATTTGGCTGCCCTTCAAGTGCCCTTTGAGGTTGCTGAGCAAAGATGAGGCTTTTCTGAATGCAGGTTGCCTGTTTCTTCCCCAGTTTCACATGACTTCAAGGGTGGCCCTCATGGACAAGAGCAGATTTCTTCTGCTGGTACTGATGAACATAAAAAGAGGACTAGCACTTACAATCAGGGCAGTCAAAATGGGAGGTCACTTTTGAGGAGCCGAGAGGTATGCTGCTTGCCTAGTTAATACAGATGCACAAGGGACAGCAAAACTAAGACCAAAGGCTAGAGTTTTCATTAACAATATTCTGTAGGACAGGTGCTGAAGCTGAGCACTAGTTATGATGGTGCTAAATGTGTGGAAAAATATTCTGTGGGCAGAGTGCTACCATGAGATAAACAACACCTATCTGTGAAAAAAGTTGAATCCTGACACCTCGAAAGATTTTTCGGTGACTAGTAAGTGTTTCAGTTGTAGCTTCATTGGAATCATGTGAAAAGATGCCACCATCCATGGGAGGAAGGAAAACAGATACTAAAATATGTAAAGGGTGAGGGGCAGGACGATGGAGCAAAGCTTTTTACAGTGACAACCAATGATAGGACAAGGGGCAATGGATGCAAACTGGAGCACAGGAGGTTCCATGTGAATATCAGGAAAAACTTTTTCACTGTGCGAGTGCCAGAGCACTGGACCAGGCTGCCCAGAGAGGCTGTGGAGTCTCCTTGGCTGGAGACATTCAAACCCCGCCTGGATGCGTTCCTGTGTGATGGACTCTAGATGACCCTGCTCTGGTAGGGGGGTTGGACTAGATGATCCTTCGAGGTCCCTTCCAACCCTAGAATTCTGTGATTCTGTGAAAAGCAGTGGTGTAGGAAGCAGCAGACATCGAAGGAAGAGAGAACAAGTACTGCAGGAGAAAGGTAATGTTGGGTAGCAGGAGAAGGTGAAGTTGCTGGAAAAAACCAAACTTTGGTTAATTCAACATGCTCAAAAATGCACTGCCATGGATATGCCACCTCTAGAAAAAGGTCTAGTTCAACTCAATTTTTGTCTAGTCCAGGCAAGTTAGCTCTGCTGACAAACAGTGTATTAGCACAGGTAGAGCTTTGAGCAAAACCACTGTTTCTGGTGCCCTTGCTAGGTTGGTATTTTGGCACTGCCTCTAAGCTGCCCTAATTTGGCTATGCTTCTCCAACTTTTGATGGCCTCACTTTCTCCAGACTTTGTTTCCCACCTCCTTCTTTCCCAGCCTTCCCCAGGGCACTCAGGAATGCCTCATGCCACCAAGACATCTGTGGGACAAGGCAAAGCTGCAGCTGGCAATGGGGGAGAAGAAAAACTCTGAATTGCCTATGTAAAATCATGAGTTTTTTTCCCAAAAATTCCAGGGAATGGACAGAAGTCAGGAAGAAAGATCTGTGTGTTTCATCCTGATTTATTGAAGTCGACTGGCTTGAACAGTGACTGTTTAAAAATAGAATATTTTAAGCTTGGGAAAGGGCCGGTTATCTTCACAAGTCACTCAAATAACCCAAATGGGAGATAGAAACTTGAAGGCAGTGTAAGAAGACACGTGTACTCCAGTACACAGCAACGAGCAGACTTCTGATCTTCCAACTGCTGATTCATGAAGAAATATTTCTAAGGGACAGGGAATCTTTTCATACATGACTACAGGTAAAAGCAGAGCATTTCTAAGCACAGGCAGCATGAACAATCACCATGAAAAAGACCAAGGTGGGGCAAAGCTGAGGCAATGAAGAGGCAAGAGTACAGAGACAGCACATGCACGCTATTTATAGCAATGTTGTGGTTTTTTTCTTTAACAAAGGAAAAAAACCCTGTGACTTGAACTTCCTTTTACGTATATATTGCCATAGGATTTTTCTGTAAATTTTTCTGTTGTTTGTTCCCTGGGAGCTATATGTCATCCAAAATGGTCTCTTTAATGCAGAATCATAGCATTGGATATTTAGATGACTCAACAGAAAAGCCCATATTGCTCTATCCTCTCCTGTAATCTCCCACCAACTATTAAATATAGTGCATCCCCATCTGTACACTGCTCTCATTGTGATCTTTCTAATTTTTTCTGTTCTTTTTTGATGTGGGTACAACTTGCTGCAGGTGTTCAGTTTCGAGTAACAAAGATCCAGGTAACCCATAGCAAAGTCTGCATGAGACAGGAAAAAGAAAATACATATATTTTAGTTACAACAAGGTTAAGCGAAGCACTCATTTGATGTGTTGAACCTGGAAACATATTTTTGCCCCATCCAGCATAATTTCTTCTTGAAAACAAAAGGTTTTCAATGGACTTTGGAAGGTGGGGGACAAAGGGTTTTCTGCAGTTTCTTAATGCTTGAAATCCATTCCTGAGTACTTTCATCCCTAATTAAAGGTCACCATTGGTTCGAGAACAACTATTAATGAGGAGTTTAATTATACAGATGACAGCTATAAAATCCTACTCCTGTGCTTGAATATTTTAAAGCAACAAGACCCAGAGTTTCAAATATGTGCTTGCAAATGAGTACTTAGACCAAAAACTCTGAAGAAGAGTGTATGTGCAATTAACATTTGCATACACAATAGGAGATTACACATACCCATATTAAAGATGCAAATCTGTGAGGAGTTTTGTATATGCTAACTTGACCATTTGAACCAGACTCACCTTTCATTTCTCTCCTTTTATTCAGGGAGTGACAGTTTAATTATTTCTCAAGGCTAAATCATTTTGCATTGTTAACTGTTTTTAACAACAAAGCTGCATAAATTAAATGCAAGATTATCTGCTGTGTCCTCAGTGGAATGATTAGAGGAAATCTACAGGAAAGAAATGTGGTCAAATGATTTGAAGACTTGCTAAATGAGATGCAAAGCCTCATCTTGCATTCTTAACAAGCTCAAATGTAGACCTGCCTTCTAATGAGCAAACCCTGCTTGACATATCTGTGCATCCCCCCAGAGCAACGTTGTAAAGAAAATGGCTCTTGGTCCATTTTCTCTTCTGAGTCAGGCTTTTGCTTTTATTGATGCTTTTGATCAGTTGCTCCCATTACCTTTACCTGCAGTGGCAATTTTCATGATGTGGCCTTTTGCCTGCCAAGCTGAAATGGTCCCATTTCTCACTCCCCATCACAACACAAGATATGTGTTACTCAGGCAGGTCAGGTATGGGTTCTCTACAAGGTACATGCCTGAAGGAGTGATGCTTCTATCAGGAAGAAAAAGAAGTTGTTTATTGTGTTCTCAAAGGCAGAAAATTCTGCCAGCACAGTCTCTTTATGTCACTCTGATGATATCACCATTAGGGCAAAGACAGCCATAACTCTTTAACTGGGCATTTTCTGGGGCTTGGAGAAGATGGAATTGCAAGGGTCACGTAAAGATAAGGAAGAACACCAGAAGGCTTTACAATACTGTTGACTGTCAGTTGGGCTTTGGAGACAGCTAACAATGAGCTCCAAGTTAGAACAACTCCAAGGTTTTTTCCTGTGAGTCAGAGTTAGGCTTTGACTCGCTTTCCTTGTTATCTGTTCCCTGTATCTCCTACACGCACGTGCACACACACTTATTTGTCTGAACAGAAAACTCAACAAAACAGAGCTTCCAAGCCCTGGTTATAAAAAAGAGGGAAAGAAAATTAGAATGCATCACATAGGAAGAGCCATGTATATGTATTAAACAGAAGAAAAACTATCCAAATTCAGTCAGTCATTCATATCTTATTTCATAAGAAATATGAATTAATAGAAGAGACTGGTTAAAACAAGGACAAGTCAGTGCTGCTAAGTTATCTGTTTCACATACCTTTCTGTACTTTGTTAACTCTCCGAGAGGCTACAGGAGGGTTTTCTTTGCAGAGTCTCTCATCAGCCAAGTTTCCTTCATAGGTCACAGTGACCTGACTGTGGAGGCTGTGCCGCATAAATGGAGCTCTCCAGATAAGCAGTAACATTTCTTGCATACTTCATCAGCATATCTCTGGCTGTACACTTGTTCTCAAGGCATTTAGTTTTGATATTGGTTTTATTAAAATAGATTTCAGAAAGGGAAATGTAAAATAGTTTAAAGATTACACTCATAAACATGTTGTTCAGTGCTGAGAAAATCCACACCAGACATCAGCAGGCTTTTTTTATATTACAAGCGTGAATAAACTGTCTTGCATTTTTTTTTCTTATATTGCCTTCTTTAAAGAAAAAACACTGCTTTAAAAAATTGCTATAAAGAGACTGATGTCCCACACAGGGAAATATACAGGACCTATAATGCTCCTTACAATTTGGAATATTCTTAAAATTAAAATCCAAAGAACAGTGAAAGCCAAGGAGAACTGAGGACTATGAGAAGGAGGTTTTTGTCTTGGCAACCACATGGTCAGCCTCTCAGCCACAGCCTGATCCTCCACCAGAGCTCCTGAGCAGTACATGTGGGCAGGATGACATGTGCTTCAAGCATTTTTGTGCTGTCCTCTTGCTAGGGATGAGGCAAAGTGCAGGCTCCACTTGCTCTTCAAGTATCATTTCTTGTCTCCTCTGGAGGAAAAGCCATGGTCTAGATGGTTTCATCCCTTAGGTCCAGGTCTGACTCTGACTACAAGGCACAACCCTGAAAGGTCTCTTCTCAGGGATATTTGTTTGCCAAACCTATTTAACTGGGTCCTGATTCTGCAAATGTCTGGGCAATAGTTTTGCATGAAGTCGATGAGCTGTACTAATCTCATGTGTCTGACATAGTTGTGAGGGAATTTACAAAACTGGCTTTTAAACTATGCCTGTACTTTTCTGAGCTGCCAGGTCTCATCCTATTGCCTTTGCAAATGGTCAGGGTCCAGACAAATATGTGTGGTGCACTGCAGGGATTTGCCCTATTTATCAACAAAAAATGGTCTAGTATTTTCCAAAGAACACCCCTCATTTTGGGCCGAAGAATAGATTCAGGAGCCTGTTTCTAGTTCAGCTGGCATGGTTGTCATTTTGGAACATCATTGTTCAGAAACTTCCATGGGGATGGGCTTTAATAGCTGCACAGCAGTACACGGCGTATGACAGAGCATTTGTGAAGAAAGGATTTCTCTGAGTAGTCAGAACAGATTCCCAGAGATTAACCATCTTTCCTGTTTTGCTTTTTCATTCTTCCTTCTCCTGGATCTTGGGGGGAGTGTTACTTGTGTTGAGTAGTGAAATTTCCCTCCGAAAGCACACTAGCTTTGATCTCCCCTGTGTTATACACAAGGGAGCTAATACTTCCTTCTCCAGTTAGGACTGAATGAATAATCATCTCCTGTAGGTATTCACATCAGGTTCAGATGCTGAAATGTGGATCTGATGACAGAAATTACGGATAGACGCATCAAAAATTGCTACTGAAATTTTAGGAGCTGTAGGCAGGAAATATTCAAAGCACATCACATTTAACCATGAAGGCTCCAAAGATTTATAATCTCATCGGACAAAACCATGACTTGCTTGTGAGGTGGGAATAAAGCCCAGACCACTGTCCTGGTGTTTTCTTTATGCCCACGTACCTACATATAAACATACAATGAGCTCAAGAATACCCTTCACAACCCTAAATCTTTGGTGTGACTTGGAATGATTAAGATTCAAAAAGTTTGATATTCAAATCATGTAAAAGGTCTGTATATTCATTGAGATGTTATTCAAAACTGCTGTAAGATCAGGAAATCTTGATTAAGATGTTTTTTCCTTTTTGTTATTTCAACATATGCAGTGTATTTTTTCTTTCAGGTCTTTCAATCTGGGCTATCAACTGATAATGTGCACATGAGGATTTTTTTTAGAAGTGAAGGGGAAAGATAACTTTTAGAATTTTGCAAAAACTTTTGTTCAGGTTTTTGAAAGCCATATCTGGATCTGTCGTCCATAATCCAGACAGTGCAATGCACTAATACTGCTTTATAGCAAACCTGCCTGGCTATCATGCTAGAGCATGATAAACCTGTTGGCCTATTTTGCCATACCCAAAGGGACCAGTCACACCAAAGTGATTTCAACCCAACTTTTGCAAGACCAACTTGAGAAAACATTCCCCTTATTATTAACGGATTCTCATACTCTTGTTATTGCTCTTTCTCACCCTGAAAACAAACCCCAAACCAAACTTCTTGATCCAAACGCAGTTGAAATCTGGTTCTCTGAGCCTGCCAATCCAGTAGAACACAAACCCTAAACAAAGTGACACTTTTGTGCAGAGTAAGACAGGCCCATGCAATGTGGAACAGGAAATATCAGCATAGCTGGAGATGCCTCCTGCCCCTCTGCTGTGGTCGACAGAAAAGGAAACAACGTAAGTTATTTTCATTCCTAATAAGTCTGTGCCGATGGAGAGCTTAAAATTGGCCTTCTGTCTCCTGTAGTCCCAGGAGATACAATTAATAAAAACAGCTAGTTTTCTGTTTTTGCTATAATACTCTTAAAAAAATATAAAATTTTACATATTGTTTTCTTTCAACTAGATATAACCACTACTTAATTCTCAGTAAACAGCTAACATATTTCTAGAATGAGGGAAATCTCTGTCTGTATGGTGGGAGATACCAGTTTAAAATCTTATTTATTTCTTGAAACAATTCTACAAGGACACTTTGGCATATACTGAAGTTTTATTCTTTGTCCTTCAAGAACTGATGAAGATGATGTATCATCTCTGATTGCTGTCCATTGAACAAAAACAGCTAAGTGGAAATAATTGTTTTTTCTTGTAAAAATATGTTTACATGCTAACCTGAAGTGATTATTGAAATTCACAGTTGAAAGTGATTATCACACTGCCTCAGACACAAATTCACGCAAGCATTTCAGTTCAAGTGATTCAGAGGAACCAATGAATAAATAGTCCCATCAGTGGTTTTTGATACAGGTGGGCAATGGCCATTTCTCATGTGGAAATTATGAGCAGATGAGGAGGTGTCTGTTCTGTAAATCTGGGCTTGCATTTCGCAGCAACCGAACTTGCTCAACAGAATGAAAAAGTCCCTGCGGAAAGTCTTTGTGAAAATGGCATAGAGAAAAGGGTTAGCACAAGAATTGATGGGGTAAAACAAAACCAGAAGGATCTTGGATTTGGATACTGTGATGAGAGGAACCTTGAGTGAGGCTGATATTGCAAAAAAAGATATTGGTGCCATGCAGAGGAAGTCCGTGAATATCAGTATGGCCATGCGCTTGGCAATCTTGGTGTCACTGTTTGAATAGATGACATTAGGGTTTCTCACAGTAAAGTAGATACAGATATAGCAGGCACATATGATCACAAAGGCGAGTACATTCAACACTAAAAGAAATATAACATAAGCCTGAGAAAATGATGTTTCTATATCCATGGGCAAACAGATGCTGACCTTCATGTAGCTGCTGAGTCCAAATACGGGAAGAAGTGCCACGGTGAAAGCAAACATCCAGCCAAAAATCATTATAATCACAGCATGACGGAATCGAACCTTGCGGTCCAGTTGCATGGCGTAGGTGATGGTGTGCCACCTTTCCAGAGTTATCACAGTCAGGGTGTAGACTGAGAGTTCACTTGCAAACACTGTAAAAAATCCTGCAGCATTGCATCCTGCCCCAGTTTGCCAGTCTATGGCATAATTGTAATACTGGCTTTTGGTCTGGATATCTACCGATGCGATGAACAACAGATAAATACCTATGCAGAGGTCTGCAAATGCAAGATTGCACATCAGAAAACGAGGTACAGTGAATTTGTATTGACTGCTTATTAGAATAATGAGGACAATGATGTTCCCAGTGATAGCTAAAATGCTGATAAACCATATCAGGACTCTCAGAATGTTGTATCCCATGATATCTTCACATGGATTGAAAGCATCAGGTTTAGGTGAGCAAGCTACGTTAACTATCTCATTGCATAAACCATAGTCAAATTCACTCTCTGATGAGTCAAATCCTATGCCGTAGTTGGAAATATAATCGTCAGCTGCAGATCGTCTACGTATCTTATCGCTGGGCTGCTCATCAAGGTCTTGCTTGGCCTGAGATATGCTACATATTGGATGTAATTCAGTGCTGAAATTGTAAAAAGTAGTTGAAAACTAAGAGACACAGCATGAAGCATAGAACAAACACAAAATCATCCAGTTTCCATTAACAGCTCAGTTTTTCTGGTTAGCTGGTTATATAGACTACCCTGGAACTTGAAATTAATAGTCTGGATGGCCCCTATTTATAAAATATTACATGAAAGTGTAAATTATTTATAAACATAAAATATAAGGGGAAGGAAAGCCTGCTGTTCACCTTACTAGCAACCATGGCACAGTTATCCGCCTGCACAGGCACATTCTGTAATAAGCTGTCCATATTTCAACCACATTTCTCACATAACCTGTCATTTATAAGCTGATTTTTGCATGGGGGAAACGTGATGATGAATTCCTACATAAGACTGAATTGTGAAGAATGTATCAATTCAGCTGTGCCCATAAGGAGTCTGTATATTCACAATAATGTTACTATCCCTTAGTATTACTCTCAAATTCCCTTTTTCCTGAAGTTTTTGGCAGTCAATGTGCCATATTCAATCTTGTAACTCTCCGAGGGCACAGACCAACTCCAGTTTGTGTCATTTATTTTAAGTATCTCATATCATATTGGTAACTGGCCATTAGCATAAATAAATAGCATAAATAAGTTCATGCAGTCTTCCAAATAATCTTTAGAAGCCAAATAACATAAACCAAGTCATGGTAGAACATTTTGCTTAAAAACTGTTTTTCAGAGAAAATGGACATTAAACCAAGCAAAGGGAAGTGAAGCAAAGCCAAGCCAAGCCAGACCAGATGAAATGACACCAAACCAACATTTCTGTAGAAACAATAGTTGCTTTTGTTTCTGTCATAATGTCTTTTTTAAACCTTTTGCGTACTTTAGAAAATGTAGGTAAAGGAAATAAAGGCAGAAAAAATACCTTCGAAGGTAAAACTAGCATTTTTTGACAGTTTTGTGTTTGGCTTTGTTTCCTAGAGGATTAACACTATGCCCTTTTTCTCCATGCCTAGACCAAAGGAAGAAACAAATGTTTTGGCTGAGATGATAGAAAGATGTTCAGCTCCATCAAGCTAAGACATATCAAGGCATGTTAACAAGAAATAAAGGGTCAGACTGCTCCTTCTAGGCCTCCTTTGAAGTTTGGTGTTCCAGAAACTTGCATCCATAGCTTTACATGAACTAGATCCAGTCCTAATCTGAGTTAGTGAATAAAACAGTTGACAATATGTTGCAAAACAGTTCAGCTCTGCCTACTTTCATCTACAGCCTATACAATATTTTAGGTGTATAATTTTTAGGACAGGATCCTTGCTTATCTCCCATTCTGACTCGCAGTCCAGTTGAGAGAAGAACTTTCTAGGCAAGTTAGACTGAAATTGTTAAACAATTGGTAGTGCCTTAAAAGGGAAAACTCTTTTTTGTAACCTAATTTTACTCTCTGACTTTGTGCACTCACTACATCTTCCAAAAATCAAGTTTAAAAGGTCTGCAAGAAAGAAACTAATGAAGGCCCAGCACCAGAAGGTGAGGGACATTTCTTATGAGGTTCTGAGCATCCTCTACTATTATCAATATTTTTTATCTTACCTGTCAACTGAGGCAGAAAACTGATTTTCTGTGAGGTCAAATATGCACTGTGGAGGTCACAATAGCAATAACAAGGCATTAAATTTTGCTCCCCTGTGTTCTGCTCGCATAAGGATGAGTGAGGGGTCTAGTGTATTGATCAATATATCAACAGTTCTCTAGCTGAAAGGGAAGATATGTTTCCAAGGAGCAATAACAGGAGAGGAAGTCCCTCAGTTTTGAGTGCAGCAGGTACTCGAGGGCACTGAAAGCTACTGCAATTGGTGATTCTTTGTAAATGAACTGAGGGAAATGTTTTTATCCAGTAATTTCTCAGCTATGAGTTTAAAATAAACATTTCCCCAAATTATGAAGCCAATGCCTGGAGTTAAATCTGTCCCTTGGTAAGACTGCTATGTAAGGCCAATTAAATATTTCTGATTATTACAATTTATTCATTCCTGAATTGTTTTGCAGTCAGTGGTCCCAGACAAAATCAGGTTCCCATGGTGTCATCTGCTCTGTTTGCTCCAAGGGTGGCTGGCGAGGAGTCTCCTGGCTGGTTACCTGTATCTTGAGCAGATAAGATGCGCAGTTGCAAACTTCCAAGGAAGGGAGAACTATTCTCTGGTACTGACTGCTCACCAGTTCTTAGCCCTGGGATACTTGCCCTCTGTGCTGTACAGCGCATTCAGAGCAACAAGCTAAAATATTTTTTAGCAAAGGAGTCTCACTTCGTTGTGAGGTGGTAGGTATCGTAACACAGTTTGTTTATTCAGTCTATTTGTAACCCTCTGCTACTGTTTAATATTGCTTTGACTACATAAACCTCTGCAAAACAAGCTAGAGAAAGGACATGATAATCACATGAAAATTGGCAGAGTGCTCTGACATAAATAAACAAAAATTACTACCTTTGTCCAAGTGGTTATTTTATGCATTCCATCTGGATCTGGTGACAGCAGGATCTTGTGTGCTGAGAAACATGCTCAGCAGATAAAAAAGTCCTGACCCAGGTTCTGTATTAAGCCCCATCTCAAACCAATCATCCTCACTTGGAAGTGACATCAAGTGAGTTGTGAGCAACTGATACTATGTTCTCATGAGATGAGGCCCAGACATGACTCCTGATGCCATGTTTTTTAAAAAAATAGGATTTCAAGTGACAGTTCCTCTGAAGAATAACGATCAAGGATAAGGACAGTCATCTCAGTGTCATTCTTTTAGGCACAAGGTGATCTTTAATGTCAAAGAAAGCCAAAAGCTTGCTGAATTTCATAATGGTCTATGTCAAGTTGAGGGTCATAACATCCAGCCTCTGTCCTATCCACACTTAAAGGATATTATTTTCCAGTCACAGAAAAACGTGAGGGGAGCTCAACATACTGGGTTTGTCCTTAAAAAGCAGCTTACATTCTGTTGGGCCAGCATCACAATATTCCAGTGTGATAAATCTACAGATTAGTATTTACAATACAATGCTTCTTGGAATGGGAAAAAAAATCATCAAAAATGTCTAATTTGTGTCTCAGTCTGATGGAGTTGTGCTTGATGTGACATCCTCCAAAATCTAGAAAACACTGCCTCTGAAACAGGTTTAAGCTTTCTGTTAATGTAACAGAGTCTGGTGCAGATGGATTTGGGAAAGGTGACCAAGCATAATCAACTATTACAACCTATGTTATCTAAGGTTCTTGAGTGCTGCAGAAGTCTCAAAGAGAGGAAATCTTACATAAATGAGGGAGCCAGAAAGGGGCCACATATTCCGGTTTTAATTCTTTCCCAGATTTCCCATGTGAACACCAACTGCTGTCATGATCCTTAGAAATGCACTTCTGGGGGTGCCAAGGCATTCTTTTCATCCTCTCTGAACTACCTTGGGGTATTCTGAGACCCAAACGGCCATGGGAGAATGACTGTTTCCTGTGAAGGTGGACAGCAAGTCAGGTCACATCATGATTCTCACCACTACAAGTAATGCTTGATGCACGGAACCAAGTGCAGCTTTCACCAAGGAGATAATACACCTTGTGTGATCAAGCACTGTAAACTACCAATAACTCTTAAACAACCCCCGCAGTCTTCAGTACACACGCAGATTGTGCCAGCTGTCAAGAAAACTGCTTTGAAATGAAAGCGGGTGTAGCTACTGTACGTGTGACTGATCTCTGCTGAAGTGTATTCTTCTGCTGAGGAATACATTCAATATCCAAACCGAACTAAAATGCATCCATTTTCTCTTTTTAACCTGGAGGGAGGATATCAGTCTCCACCAATTTCAGTACAGGACACATGACTGTGTGAAAGAAATTACAATTTTTAATTATCTTTTCAAAGCAGTTAAAAGGAAAGGATGATGTAAATAACTGGTTCTAATAATTTTGCATTAACACTTTATAATTTTTTAAAAATACATCTAGTAACTATTAAAGACATATATGAATGCATTCAGCTTCGTTCTGTTGACCAAGGTGATACAGCTCACATGCATATTTATTCAATTGACTATATAAAATATAGGGAAGAGCATCTCCAACTTGCAGATTATTTCTTACCATTGAATTGCACCCGATACAATAGGGGACCATGAAGTCATGACCAGACTTGCTCCAGAAGCAGCCTGACTGCTGGATGGTGCTCCAGCCCAGCTCACTGACCACCGATTGGTTTATGTGAGTTCTGCACAATTCATTGGCATTTCTTTGCAAAATTGCACTTGCCCAGGCTGTGGGAAGGGCTATCAGTGTGGGGACACACTTCTTACCTGCCAGGGCAGAGGCGTCTGAAAGTGGGGCTGTACTAAGGGGGAAGTGAGTGTTGTGAGCTTCAATTCCTTGGGGCAAGAACGACATAGAATCATAAAATTGTTTAGGTTGGAAAAGAGCTTTAAGATCATTGAGTCCAACCATAAACCTAACATTGCTAAGTTCACCGCTAAGGCATGTCCCTAAGCGCCATGTCTACACGTCTTTTAAATACCTAAAGGGATGGTGACTCCACCACTTCCCATGACAGCTGATTGATAATCCTTTCACATGGAAGTTATTTAAAGCCCAAATGAAGGGACTAGATACTGAGAGTTTACCAAAAGTTCAGGACCATTTCTTCCTGTAGCTTTCCTTCAATAGTAACTCTTGCTCTGTTTTTTAAATGCCCAATTGTGTAATTTAATGGGGGGGTTTCTGTGCTTTGGGTTCTGATTTGGCCTAAGCAGTTCAGAAGCCAAGTACCTTCAAAAATATTAATCATAGTGATATCAAGGTCACTTTGCAGATTCAGGACTAAACATGCTTCCATTGGACTCTTTGGAAAATATCACTTCACCACTAGTGCTAGAAGGACTGGATCCATTTTCACTTGGCAAGTTACCAAGCACTGTGCCTGCATAAGCCTGCAGAAGTGTGTGAAAATGTCTCCTGCTGATAAGCTGCCCGACAAAAAAGTTTAGCATTTTGGATAAAAAAATGGATAATGGGGGATGTACTCTGTCAGATACTTCCCTTATCACTGCAGTCTTCACCATCGGACTTGCACTCTTTACACAGGTAGTTTTGCAAACACAAGTAGATGATATTTATTAGCTATCAGCACAAGTAAGATCAGTTATCTTTCATTGCCTGGTGATGATACAATGCTAAAAGTAAAATAAACTGCTATTACAGGTATTAAAATAGAAGCTACTAATAGTTTCTATTTTTTCTGTATGGTTTTACTTTTCTTTGAAGTTTTAGGCAACTTCTGAAGACAACGTCTTGAATTGTAACAATGATCCACATCTTTTATTCTGCCATGGCAAATTCCAAGTCTTTGAGGACATCCAGTAAAGCAAGAAATTCAAACAATAACAGGGGTTTCTGTAGGTACCAGTTCCTCATGTTTTCTAGTGGTATAAATTTGGAAAGTTCATTAGCTAGTTAACATGTACACTTAAAGTCTATCTGAGCAGCCAAAAATACCCAGTGAGAATCTGCAACTTGCTTATGGAAAATTAAAACAAGTACTGAAAATTACTTTGGGAGCCTAAAAAGACACCCTAACCTCCCACCCTCATCTGTTGATTTGGATATAAGTGGTCTGCTCTAGGTTAACCATTTCAGAAATCATGTCCAAAAATGTTGTGTATGTAGATTTGACAGATAACATTTTTGTGGTGCTTGGTTGGACTGTGTTCTAACATCAGTGCGGCTTTCTTAGAGAAGAGTTTCAGATCACTCAGCAGTCTTGTTGCCATCCTGAATTGATGGCCAAGAATTGACCAACTTCTCTGCAAACACAGCTTTCCCTCTACCTACCTCCTGAACAGTTATGAAACTTTTCCTCTGAAATGTCTTTAGCATGGCTGCAGTCTGATCCAGGATGGCGGGTTACAGTGAAAGATGGACCTCTGACAGGTAGGAGCTAGAGCTGCAGCTGGGGACAATGCTGGTGCTAACACAGCTATCAACATTGATTACTCTCCTGTAATGGAGAGGCAGTGTAGCATGCATAAGCCAGTATGTATTGTATATGTATTTATTTATATCAATATACTGATCTTCACTGAAGACACCTTTTCTATCCAGATTTTGATCAAGTTTATTTAATTCACTATCAACTGCTGAGAAGCACCAAAAAGAAAAACAAATGAAATCACTTACTTTTGTCTTTTCCAGTTTGTAAATGCACAGCAATGGCTAGGATAGGTGAAGTTTGCCTCAATCAAAGATTTAAATTTGCTTAAATCAGGAAGCTTTTTTAAATTATATGTAGACCTTGCTCTTAGCTTCTTAATGAGTTCTAATCCATGACTTGGCAGGAAAATGATTCTTGTCCTTGAAATATCCCTTTAAGAAAACATATGAAATCTTGGTAAAAAGCAAATTTATTTCTTCTTGACAGTGGGTACATATTTTAGACTGTCATATTCATTCTCAGAATAGTGATTGGAAAGAGACCAGCTGGAAACCCATGCTGAAAACAGGTTCCAGGGATAAATTAGGTGTTCCTCCAGGAAACCTGAAGTAATATTGTGAATGGCAATCAAGTGGTGTAGTCTGGTTTGAGAAAAAAGAAAAAAAAATAATAACCCTCTGAGTAAGAATTATAAGGAACATAAACCATTAGTGTCATATGATTCTGTGTTTAGTAAATACCCAGTAAATTCACCCATCACCCCAGAATACTATTACGGGATAAAAAAAGCTGATGAAATCACAACAAAAGCTTGTTACATGAACATCACATCATGGGAAGGCTGCTGTGGGAAATGCAGCAAACATAAAAAGAAAAGCTCACAGGGGGGCACAGATGTGAGGAGAAGCTGTGGATATCAGGATTTGTACTCATTAGGAAGAAAAATACACTAAAGAGAGACAGAGGTGTCATGGTTCAAACTGTGTGGAACAAAAATAGCAAAACATTTACAGAGGTTTAAAAAAAAGAGAGCACAGACTGAAGTGAAGAAAAGGACAAGATTACAGGAGGTTAAGAAAGATGTATTTACGTGGAAGACAATTACCGTGTGGGACAGGCTATCAAAGGCAACGATGGAAGCAGCAGCTATGAATGTAGTAAAGAGAGCATTAGTGAGAATTTTAGAAGGAAAAACATGATGTACACACTAAATCTTGATTTATGCCACACGGGGGGAAAGAGAAGAATGACCAAGGATGCTCCATCTCTAGGCTAAGAGATACTCAGCAGTCTGTCTCCATGGACCAAGGGTGTAAGAAATGGGGCCAAACATCCCCACATTTCCCTCACTAGGGCACAAACTGTGTCCCTCAGCTTGTGACAGCAGAAGATCACACTCCTTTCTCTTAGAGCAACAGTAAAATGGGCTATGCAAAATCACACTGTCCTCCCTTAGCCCCTGTGATCTTTCTTACAGCCTCAGACTTATCCAGGATGCAGTTGCTTGCTGAGGCTCTGCTAGTTATTCTCTGAGAAAAGAAATGAATTTTCCTTAATCAAGGAATTGGACTGACAATATTTGTAATTTTCTTCATGCCCCTTCCCAGGTACAGTTTCCAATTCATCTGTATGATGTCAGAACAACATATTATTTGATTTCTATTACCCAACATTCACAATTTTTTTTATTATCCTATTTATGCAGTAGGAGTGGTGCCACATGAGGGGGAGACCAGGTTTTAGTGGCATGTAATAAACTTTAAACAGTTGCTATGTACAATATGCACATTTGCACCTCTGTTCTCCACCCTAAGAAACAAAATTAATACTGAAAAATGGTTGTTAGAACTCCCAATTCATCTGCTAGGGTGATCACATCTAACAAACTCATAAAACTCATCTAACAAACTGCTAATAAAGCAGTTACTTGTGGTAGGTAAACATGATCTTTGCACCCAGCCTCTGAAGGAATGTACCACCTTCAACAATTGGACAATGAACTGTGGTAGCAGGGGAGAGAACACACTCCGCTAACCTGACCTGGGGCAGTAATATCTACTGGAAGGGCAAGACAGACTTGTGGAGTCAAAAATACTATGAACTGCTGCAGGTCAGGTGGAGAGAAGGCACGTTGTGGTCCTGAGGTTGTTCTGGGTCTGACCTGGTTCTTGCAGGAGCTAAAAGCAACAGTTGAATAGAACTTTTACAATACCAGTTTCTTAGACCCCTGAAGAGGCAATTAGGTTACAACAAGCAACCTCAATTGTTTCATGGACTGACTATTGCCTATAGTATGCTGCCTAATGAAAACTGTCATCTAGTGTATATGCTCATGACTCAACAACTAAGCAGCAGTTTTCTGCCTAAATCCACACAGCATCACTTCTGGCATCATTAAGACTCTATGAAACTTCACAGGGGCTCCTAATTCTGAACAAGAGCATGGAAAATATTTTCTTTGGCTTGTTAGCTAAAAATATTTACTGAGTCCAAACTGTTATTATACTGGGTGGAAATAACAAGCAGATATGAATACGAATATCACTTAGACTTCAAAATACCTAAAATGTTACTGAGTCTCTGGGCATCTCTAAAGAATTTCATAAATGTTAAATAAATTTCAGTGAAAATATTTTCTTCTTCTTTTAAAAATCCTTTTTATGCACATTATTGCACATAAACAGAAGCAAGTTAGGGAAAGTGGTTTGCATGCTACTGTATGTCTGATAGGGATAGTTATTGATACACTACTGACAGGCCCCCAAACAACAAACACAGACATTGTGCAGGTGGTTTAGTAGCTTAATCCACTGAGTTACCATGAGCAGACCTTAGTGCAGAGGTTCTTTGGGATGCTGCTCTCTAGTTAGAGGCTTGATAAATTAAATAAGCACAATGAACAAGACCATAAATTGGCAGTAGGAAATCAAACCAGAAAGCACTGGTGACTGGAATACATGCTCTTGTATTATTATTGCTTGGTTGCTAGTCAGCAGCCTCAGCAGCAGCAGGTGCAGTGAAATGAATCTAAATTCTCTCCCAATCACTTCTCTTTCCCACTGGGAGTCTCTGTTGGATTAGCAAAACTACTGACCTACTGATGGGGTTTGAAAAGCACATACAGAAATAGCAAGAAATGGCTGGAGGAATAGAAATCAGAGAGGGGTAAACTGATCAGTGAGAATAATTTTCTTTGTGCTTGTATCTAAACTGATCTCTGGCTGTGCTTCAGGGAGTCAGCTGTTCAGCTGAGGAACTACTGGAGCTCTCCTGTGGCCCCCTTGTGTGTATTTCCCATTGAATACAAATTGTAAGGATGGGATAGACCACAGACATACTTCATCCTGCATCTGACTCCGGATGCAGCCAAAGAACTCCTAAGGACTTCAGTAAAAGCCACTACAGCTCTGCCAGAACCAGAAGATGATTAAATGAAACAATATGGCTGAAAATTGAAGCTGTGAAACAGAACTGTGTGAAACACTGTGTATTTCTGCATAGAAGGAATGTGTATGTGTGTGGGAGTAATTAGCCCTTTTATCTACTTGTCTACTGCCAGTGCTGAAATCCTATAACTCAAAACTTGATGTCTTTCCAGAAGAGATAGTCTAATCCAGCCAAGAGCTGTAAGCCTGAGAGAGGAATTGATTCGTGAAACTGTGTAGCCTGTACGAGGCCAAAGATTGATGCTTTCTGATGTCACTATTTGTATTTGTGTTTATTTCACATCATTTTAATATGCAGAATCATAAAATAGAAGTTGGTATTACTTGACTGTAGAACACCAGTTCAGGAACATCAAGAGTGAAAACATCCTGATGTTCATTCTAATAAAACACTACAGTCTGCAACACAGATTTTATTGCATTTTTTTCATTTGTCCCAGCAAAGATATGGTTATGAGTCAATCATTTCCACAAGTGAAAGCGTATTCCTGGTGTACACTCCAGTGGTGGAAGAGCAAGGCTCTTCTTTCATGTCAGGATAAAAAGGTAATCTCCCATACATAGAATAGTGGATGCATTGGTAATGGAACAGAAAACTTCTTACACAAATAACTCAGAAATTGAACTGTCAAATGAATCTGAACTACAGACTAATCAATTTGATAAACCTCCAGAATATGATTATATCAGCTACAGCTTGCAAAAAAAATGCATTTACTTTTGCTACAGGAAACAATGTTTTTGCAAAGAAACATCAATGATATTACTGCAGAAAAGATGCTCCATTGTCAGTCTTTTGTAAAGAAGGATTAGACTTTGAGAAAGTAATGGAGTTGGAGCAGAATGCAATAACCAATACCATAGCTCTTCATATCATAGATGCACTGACAATTATGATGTGGAAAAAAGACCCTCAGAAGAGCTCTGATCTGAACTCAAGATTAATCAGTCATTTTTCTCCTTTTTTAGATTTCTAACCACTGTCACCTCAGTGTAAAATCTTTCAGCAGCTTCAATGACCTATTTTCACCCTTTCTGTGTGACTCCTAGCCCTCTCTGGACATCCAGGGTAGATGGCAAAAGAGAAAGGTTTTAAGGAAGTGGTGAGAAAATAAGTGACTCCCGTGTCTCTGTTGCAGATCTTACATTGTGCTCAGAAACACAAGCAGTTGTGCACACACTCATAGGCATTTTCAGACTTCTTCACAAACTGTCACTTGAGGTAATGGTTATTGAGATCCGTGAACCTCCTACTGCTGAGTTCTCTGCTGCCGAGATCTCACCTTACAGCTTATAACCCACCAAAGACATCCTTCTGTAACTGCATTATGTATCTCATACCTATCCCTACAGGGGATGGGATATTCCAATCCCTATCCCTACAGCGCAGGGATTTCATTTTTAGAATTAATGTCCAGAGATGCAGCGGTAGATCTGCATTGGTAAGCAATTCAGATTTAAGCACTGAGGCCCCATTCAACTATTCTTGGTTTTGCTCAAACCAAAACTAACAGCATTTTACTCCGAGAAATATGAAGCAGAACTACATCTTACAGAGCTTAGTCAACTGTGGAGAGGAATCTGGGTCTAAATCCCTGGATGCAAATACATCCAAAAACTTGAGGACAGTGTGAGAACACAGATCTAGACTGAAATTTCAGATACAGCTTCCAGGTTTTTTTATATTCAGAACTGTACCTCCAGTTTTGAGCTCCAAGATTTGTGAGATGTTGAAATCTAGACTAGCATTTACATGTTTTTCTCTGTTCTTTTCTAGGGAGTTAGTAAGGAGAAAAGTAATATCTGAATATTACTTACAAAACAACAGGCCCATTGGCTCCTTGGAAGACCTCATTTGGTAATTTTTCTAGGTTGTGATTATCACTTAGATTTCTGAAAAACACAATATTGATGCTAAAACAATCGGAGATTTTAAAAAAATTGCCCACAGCAGTTACTACCTTCTAATATTTGCTTTTCAGAATAGCAAACAACAGAAATAGTTACAGCTCATCCAGGTAGGTTCCATTAAATGCATGATTTTCAATTTCCCGAATTCCATTTTTATTTAGCCATCTGCAATGGAGAAAATAAAAAGAGCCGTGTTCTTATTCATACTTCATAACTAAAATGTATGTAATTCAAATCAGTAAAAGGGATCTCAAACAAATAAAATTATTAAATGGATATTCAAATGGTGAAATTTCTATGAATACTAGCTGGTAAGATCCTAATAGTTCAAGGAAGGCTTTGTAGAGTACAGACAGTAGGACAGATGAGCGCTACCACCAGAGATGATAGCAAGAATACATTTCTGAAGCAAGGGCAGAGCTGACACAGATTCTGGTACTGCTCATGACTCCCCTGGGAAGGCTGCAGTGGCGTAAGTGAGGCTGTTCCAGGTTAATCCCAGGAGGGGTGAGACCAGGATCTTTCCTGCTGGTGCTGTTGGTGCCACTTAGGTTGACTTCTTTCAAGATGGTTTTGAAACACTGGGCCATGGCTTAACCTTTACCAGTAATTAGAAAAAAAAGCCCACCATCTGCGATGTTCTCGTGTGCTCAGTGGGGCAGGTGGAGGAGGGAGGCTGACTGTCACTAAGCCAGGCAGGAGGGCAGGAGGAGGGTGGCAGTGATGTCAAACTGTCAGGGAAGCACTGATTCCTCTTACATTTGCTGCCTTGACAAATCAGGCTCCCTGTCTGCTCTGCTGTTCCCCCCCCTCCCCCCGGGCTCTATCCCCTGAGAGGAGACACAGGTAATGAACCTGGGAAGCGAAGCTCCTGGGGCTTTCAGCCAAGCTTTTACTGTAGTGCATTAACTAATTAACGTTTAATGTCCTTCCCGCTCTTCCCTTCATGGTCCTAAAAATTTACATTTGAGACAGTTATATTTATCATCTTTACGGTGCAATCTTTCATCTTGCTTTAAGTGTCACTTTGCAACTCACGTTGTCTCCAACAGGCACTGACAGGTCTGATTGATGGCAAAAATGGCATGATTTAATTAAACTTCCAGCAAACCTGGATATTTTGTTTCTAATTCACACTGAAAGCTGGGCATGCAAGTGACCCACTTATCTAAAGTCTGAGGTGGTGAGCTAAGGTCAGCATGAAAATCTGTCCTGGGTCTGGCTGAAAGGATTACCCTTTTGACCATGACAGGCAGATGTACATCGCTCCATGTCTATAATGTCTGTCAGGTCACATCAGGAAAACTGTCACCATCCTCTTCACTTGCAAGCACTATTAGACATGAATGAGCAGGCACAGAGGAGACACATGTCCCTGCTTACAGCATTTAAAACATTTATTATATTACATTGATCTTATTCATTTGTAGCTGCCAGGCTGGTATGTATGCTTTTAATTACAGTTTCTGAGTTTCCTCTCACTGAATGTGATGCTAGTGCAACGGGATACTAAGGTCATAGTATCAGTGTCACTGTTGCCATACAGGGAGGACTCTACACTCCTGTCATCTGGCTAATGATATTCAAGTAGTAAAAAGAGCAAACAAAATTTTATCCAAACCCCAAGACCTAACTATACTTTATATAGATTAGTTTCTACTGGGACAAATTCTCCCCTCATTTTAACCAGCATCCTTACTGACAATGGAGGCAGAGATCCAGAGCTTGGGCGTATGGGCTTTTATTCACTATTTCATGGCTGTAGAGGTATTTTTAAAGCACACTTTAAAATTCACCTGGTGCAGGAGGCCACTGCCCTGGAGGTACTATTTAGACCCTGTTTCAGGGCAGGAAAGCTCTAGCTTAGGCTCTAAGTGGCATGCAGACCTGGAAGAATGGTGAATTTCTTCCATAAATTTCTATTACTTCTCTACCAAATGTATCCACAGTTTCATTCTGTGTAGGTCCCATGGATAATGTAAGATCATATGAAATCCAAGTTACTGTCTTAAACATGCTTGGAGCCTGCCACAGCTAAACCTACGAAAATTGGGTCTGCCCAGAAGGTAGGGGTTCAATGGGTCCTGGGTGCTTTTAATGACATCTTGACATGCCTGATTTCACAAAATGATGTTGCTGTAACAAACTTTCTATTGTATTACATAGGGCCTTCAGTTTTGTACAGAGAAACAATAATTTTGGGTCTAAAATGGGGCAAGTGCATCACAGCACAGGGAAGCCTGATCAGGGACTCTCAAAGAGCACACACATGGCCTCTGTCCCAAGGAAGAACTAAAGCAGTCAGGTCATCACCTCATCAGGAAAGTGGTGCCAGGTCTGCTTGCACAGCTGTTGCTGCTCCTGCACACACTGGCCTGTATCAATGCATTAACATTGTGTAGAAATATGTCACATTTCCACAACATCTACATATATTTTGCCAGAGTAATAAATGTCTTTGAATGATGTGTCTGACTGTAAATATTTATGAGTCATGCCATCCTTTTGAACACAATTTGTATCACATGGAACTGATGTTGTAGGTGGAATATGTTTAACCTTGGCATCAGTAATTACTAAATTTGCTCTGTGCTGTGCTTCTAAAATAAAAAGCAGATTAGAATACAACAAAAAAAGCCACAAAAGCATTCATTTTTCATGGCAGGAAAACAGAATACAGAGATTGCAGGGACAGAGGAGAAGTCTAAAACCTCTAACTGAATTGAGAAGTGTATAAAATAGTGCCCATCCCCTGGTTTCCTTGACCCTATTCTGGAGAAGAAATGACCTAATGAGGAGAATAATGGATTTGCTATGTCTTACTCACAGAATCACACTTTCAGAACTCAGGCCCATGAATGAATTTCTTTCGATTGTACGTATATTGATATTGTCTTGAATATCTCTGAAAAATAAAATACAACAGAAACAACACCTTTTTGTACATTTGGAGCCTTTCAATATGATATGCGATTTCAAACACACTATTTTTCCTGATAGTCAATCTGAGGAACTATTATAGGCAGAGGGTGACAAAAAGGCTGAAGCAAGATGCTTCTTTCTGAAAAACGCTTTCCTCCCCCATGCTTTCCTCCCAGATAGACTGAAGCCATTAAAATGCATAAAAGCTCGAGTCTTATAACCCTGAGGTGGATGAAATTGTTGCTTCAGCAAACATACTACCCAGAAAATGCAAGCCGAATGGCTTCAAGGCCATTCCTTCTCGCAGCCTTCCAACCAGAAGCAGGAAAAGGCATTAGCCTTCTGGGCCTGATTCAACAGGGTACCCACAAGCCCACAAATAATAATTCTGTTGATGTCTACGGGGTTGCTTATAAGCTTTGTATGTGCTTAAGAACTTAAGACATGGGACCCTTGTCAATGTAGTTTGTTGAAGTCCCAAGGAAGCGTTTCAGTCTTTCAGCAGTTTTGAATGATATGAGAAAAGGAGCAGCAGGTATCTATGTTCTGTTGCTTGCTCAAGATAGACCTCAAAGAAGTTAAAACAGTATTACTCATGATTTAGACTGGGGATATGGTGGTTTCCATGATGTTTTTGCTGGAAAGCATGGAATGAAATTAATTATTTGCAAAGCTTGAAATTAAGGTCAGTTCCAAAATTATCTCATGCAGACATTTGAATGCAGTCACAGCTCTGCATTGGGTGACACTTACACACTTACACAGAGGTCTCATTCTGCAAACTGAAGTCAGGAGAGGTAGGAATGGGCAGGACGTGTGGCACCCATACAAGTGAAGTATATCCCTCTGTTAAGGTTCTGTACAAGCCCTTTAATAAACATCAATGACCCATCAAGACTTATCCTTGGGACTCAAATGTTGGCACAACTGAAGCCAACAGGAATTCTCTTACTGACCTCAGTGGGGCCAGGGCTTGAAACCAGGTCTAGTTTCAGACTTAAACATCATCAAGACCTAGTTATTATTACAGGAAAGTGAGGAATTTAATCTGAAAAAACCCCCAAACTCTTGTTTAGCAGGACACAGTCATTCAAATCTAGTTAAGACTGATGATAAACATAAAGGTGTACAGGAGGAAGGTTCTGGAGCTCTATATCTGTTGTATTTGCTTGGTGGTTTCAGTTCTCAAAATTATGTATGTCAAACATATTACAGAAATTTATTTCTTATGTTATATGTGTGTATACTATATTCAGGCATCCCCCTCTATGTTTTCTATGCATTTTTATTTATATTAATGGTCATTGCTAAAAGAATTTCAGGATTAATGTTTCTGAAGTTTGAAATCTTCTAATCAAAGATCTGAACAAAGAAAAAGAAGAAACATTTGCTTATTTACTGGGTTTTCTGCTTTCACTTATCCTAAGAGCTGATTGAAAAATTTCTGTCATGATCTTTTTCAGTGAAAAAAACTCAGTTTTGGCTGATAAACTTTTTTCTTTTTAAAAAAGCCTGCTTTCACACAAAAACTAAAAAAATATGAGCATGGTAGAGATATTTCCCTGTGGCATTTTATGTTTTTTTTCTTTCCTTTGTGTTGTGGCCACGTCTCCATGGAAAATAGCTCTGAGATCAGCAACTGTTCCTATGCAGGCCAGAGAACTGTCACCAGGTGGCAACAAATTTCCACTGTCACGAGCCTGGTTTGGATTTCAACGGGTGAAAGAGAAGTAAAAGGCTGTTATCCATCCCCTGGGCCATCCGGGCACATGCTTATAGCATAGTTGAAGGACAAGCGGTCTGTAAAGTGCAAGCTTTATAACATTTTGTAGAAAGGAGACCGGGAGAGAACTGAAACTTTTCTGGCCATGTTATCAGCAATGCTTACAAAATTACAACCCAAAACGCTACTGCGAAGCTAATAAATGAACACAAGGCGAAACATGTCTTGAAAGGTTTTGTTGCAGTGAGAGAACATTTAAAGGGAACTTTTAAAAAGTGAAAAGCAGACATTAAAACTTACAGTAAAACTTTCTGGAAAGAGTGCACCTTGTGGACAGCGGGTAGAAACCGAAGGCCGGTGTTTGATATTAACCTAAGGGGGAGAGACCAGGTGAAGATTATTTGCTCTGTCCCAGAAACAAAGTAATAATTCAGAAGAAAGAAGATTAGACTTAAAATGATAGCCACAAAAAGTAGTTTAGTCACATATTGGGGGGGGGGGGGTGGGTGTGTTGCTGAAAGGAAACTTGACATTGTAACCTAAGAAGGCTGTTTTCCAAAGCATGAGTCCTCCTGAAGTCAAGGGAGAAACCCTGTCTTGGATGGTTACATGGTACCTCCTGAGGATCTCAGGAAACTGTCAGTATTAGTTTCCCAACCATATTCTAAGAAATAAACTGCAGACATAGGAAAATTATTTTCATAGCAGCTCTTTTAAAGAGCAAAGCATCAACTCACCACAGCTTTAACTTTGTACTCTAATAGAAGATACATTAATTCTACAAGAGACAATTAGGACACTTTATTCCCCAGCACTTCCAATATCAAGGAAAGGAACACATGGGAGTGTTTCAGCAGTTTGTCCGACTGGAAATGGGCCATATTTAACTATCTCCAGCCTCCCACCACTTTGAGCATCACTGGCCTCTGTGTTGCAGTCCCTGTCCATGAAACACTATCCCAGAAATGATGACTCTGAAGGACAACCCTGTGCCCACGGCCAGTGAGGGAACAGGGCCACAGGTATCCACAGAGCCATACCACATCTAATATAAGAAAATGTTGATATCCGGAGCAGTAGCAAACACATGATAAGCATGATATTGCCATGCAGGAGAAGGTGGCTGGTGGCTGTTGAGGACTGGAAGGAGGGCTGAGCGCAGGAGGAAGGAGGAGTTGGATCAGGCTGGGAGTTTTTCCAAGCCATCAAAATGTCTCATTACTGTGCTGATGCTACCAAGGAGAAAATCTGGGTTCTTAAACAAAGAGTTATCTCTGTATTTTTAGTATGTGAGATGGTAGAGAAGGTAACCTTTCACTGAGAAAATCAGTTCCTTAGGAAAAACATTGGTAGTATATGCAAGGTATTTTCTATCCTGGCACTTAAAAAGAACAATGTTTTTTCACTTCTGCATGTGATTTATTTTTTTTTTCAGATTCATTCCTGAATAATTGAATGGTGAAGGAAAGCACTGATTGAGACTGGAAAAAGTAACAGCATTCATTTGATGTTTATTAGGAACCTATTTTATTTCAGGAGAGTTGCAACTTTTCAGGTTTCATAAACTGAACTGAAAGTGAATACCTACACGTGGCAACCAGATCCTACATTTGGGCACTCAGGGTGACACACAGGTCATTCACTTGCCTAAGTATTGCTCTGAGCTCCCTGAGGTGGTATCTGGTTATCCTCAGATGTTCACATTGAAAAGCCAACTTGTTATCTGTCTCATGTCATAACTAAAAGAAATGTATTATACGTCAGATAAAAAAAAAAAAAAGTGGATATTCAAGAAACAAATTTGGGAAAGTTGCTGGATTGTCATGACTATTCCATTTCAGGAGTCAGAGTGGTCTGACATTGCATTAGCTTAAAAATAACAGCTGTCATATATGGCCAAGAAAGCTCTACAAAAATGCCTTTGAAAAACTATTACGTAATTACATATAGCTAAATAGAAAGCAGGTGGATTTCACAAGGCCCTTATTATTTAAAGTATTTCTGCACTTATACTTCATGAAAGTAGAAACAGAAGCAATGGAAGAAGAACCTGCAACTCCCCCTTTACATTATTTTAAAGTACGCTCTAAATTACTAGAGATGTACAGAGTTTTAGTTGAAAGCTGCCTTTAATTTTAAAGAGTCATATCCTAAAAATTAACACAATTCTTTTTATAAGCCACTTGTTATATACAAATTATGACACGCATTTGCCTTAGTAGGCAAATGAATAAGCAAGCTGTTGCAAAGTAGTGTGTGGCTATTGCAGGACAGGGGAGACGACATGAGAAGCTTTCCTTTCTATCCTACTGTCCCAAGAAAATCTCCATCTTCACATTGCATTAATGAAAGATGATGGTACTCTAACATGTTCAAGACCTTGGGTGATGCCATAGTCCTGATCTTTCCAGTAATGACAAAATGTTCAGGGCTCAGTTTGTACTGGTGTCAACTGAGCAGCATGAGATGAAGAGGAAAGCATCTTTGACAAAACATTATATATTGAAGTAAATCTACAGGTGGCACAAAGCACTGGCTGCACAGAGGCACAGAACAGTGATTAGGAGCAGGAGAGGATGTTCTTTTAATTAATTGCAGAAAAAGAACTAAAAAAATATCTAGCTAGACTGCAGCCTAGATCTTCCTTCTCCTTTTATTCAACCAGCAAATCTCCAGAGGCCTTTAAGTGGATAATCTTGTTAGAATGTAGATAATACAATTTACTGAATATCTTTCCTGCAGGACAGTTTTGTCAATATATTTACCATACAACATATACATCCTTAGTAGCCTCACTTCAAACAAGTGTCCCCTTTAATCTGTGTTATAACTGAGTCCCTTCTTGACATGCATAAACAGCTTGGTAAGAACCTGTTCCTCAGACAGCTGATGGCTGCTTTCCAAAGCATTAATTATCTTTCTGAAAAGGCTTACTGGAGTCAGCACTCAAGAAAACATAGCACCATGATCAGCAGAGAAAAAAAAAGTTCAGAAACTAATTCCTGGAAGATTCTGGCTGCTTATCTCCAGATATAGCAGCATGTCTGAGCTTTTTTTTTATGCCAAATTGGTAGGAACTACTTTGACAAAACTGGGAACACAATATATCTCATCAACTTATTGTGGGTATTTGCTAAATTGCAAACCTAAAGTGCAAGGCGACAAATACAACATCACTTGGGAAATGTTGGTTTTGTGTCCCTTAACTATGCTGGTTACTTTATACTGCATGTGAGTCTTACTCCAGCAAGAGATTCCTCTGGTTCATGTGTCCCACCCATCTAGGCTAAAATGAGCCTAAATCCACAATGCCCACTTCTGGGTCAAGGTCTTTATTTGTGAGGCTGCCATGTGAAATGAAGGAATGGAGTGTTACTTCTCTTTATTGAAGAGACAGCTCACACAAAAGGTCAGTGATTTCTGCAGTAAATACAGGTTTGGGTTTAGGAAGCATGCCAGGTACATGAGTGTCAGGCCCTCCACAAAATAAGAGCAGGCATGTACAAGCAACTGCAAGACTTTGGAGTTGGGCTCTGTTTTCCACGATGCAAACTATTTTGCAGATAAACCATAAGCTTTTGCAACCTAAATTTCCCCTTCTCTCCAACAATCCAGCTATATGCCCTCAAAATGAATCTGAAATAAGTGCTACATTTTAAACTTTCTATTATTAACTGAGATTGCTTAATACAGGACATCGACACATCCACTGTAAAAAAAGAACCAAAGGACACAGATTACACGAGAACTAATTTTGGAAAGAAAATAGCTTTGAAAAGCCATCTTTACATTATTTAACAGACAACGCCACAGCTCTCCCTAATGAGAGTCAGATAAATAATCTTGTACCCATGAAAATGTCAATAAGTTACCAATTTGAAGGAGTCTTCTTGGCATATATCCAAGAAGACCAATTAACAATTCTCTTTGCTACTCCTAAAAGGCTGGTGAGAAAGCTAAGGTTGCATTTTTCTAGAAGGTTTAGAGTATTTCAGCATTGCACTTTTCTAAGCAATTTTTTCTACTTAGTGTTTTTGCTGTACTAGTAATGATGATACAGGAGACAAAGACAGCGGGGTGAGCAGGAAATGTATTTGTACCCAAAGTGACAGAGGTAAAAGCATATTAATGTTCAACAGGTAGTGGCTGTAACAAGCTCATGAAGCTGATGAGAGGACTGAAAAGGCAGAGCTTCTTGCCTGCCCATAAATAAGACCTATTTGTTATACACTCATTTCTGAAGCGGCACAGAGAAAGCCTTTCAAGCAACATGTTGCAAAGGTCATTAAACTGACGGGCTATGGTGCCTAAACCTCAGTTTCTGGCATTAACTCTGATTAATTTTTCTCCCTTTAAAACAACTCACAGTAAATACATATTTTTCTGTGAGATTTTCTGAACTGCATTTCAACAGTTCTGTCACGGCTATGGCACTGTCATGAGGAGTCAGACCATGTGTCTCATATTCTGACAGTCTGGACCATGTCTGGAAAATTCAGAAGAACCACAACTATCTCAGTGATGGGCAGTACCTGAGCCTCCCTGCTGTGGTATGCGGATTGCGGCCGAATCTCACTATACCTCAAGATATGGGGGTGCCTGAGCCAGCTGTTCTGACTGGTGGATCAGATCAAGGAAGGGCTACAGAAGTCTATGGAAGGGTCTGCAGAAGAAGAATGCGCCAAGGACCTCTCTGAGTATGGACCTTCACCTCCAGCTCTGCTGCATTGACTTGGACTATTTGGGAAGCTGGCACGGACCCCAGCTAGGGTAAAGATACATCACATGGGCAACAGGTTTTTATAGGATTTTTTTCAATTACACTTGTGTATGTTACTATATCAGTAAATGAGTGCAAAAGGTGTGACCTACTTGAAATTGTGCCCTTCAATATTTATTGTTGCCACTACTAAATATTTTTTGTCAGATGGAAGCAGGCTGACACCACATCAGAAATGGTTATTCCGTTTCAGGAGGATTTCAGAAACACTTTCCCCTATTCATTTTATCTAACTTTTGTATTTATTTTCGAAATAATGTCAGTGAATTGGCATGTTGCAATGAAGGACTGGTTTCTGTTGCTATACAAATGCTGATAGAAACCTCAGCGATTACGGAAAGCAAATGTTGAGATGAAGAGAAGACATTTATTTTCTAAGCAGGAGATGTTGATTCCCTGACAATATTATATTGCATGGCCTTTATTTCAGTTACGCCAAATGATTGATGTGGATTCAATCATTAGTTTGATGGCTGCTTTGCTCAGTAGAGAGGCAGCTGAGCATTTTGTCATTATTAGTGAGCTGCATTTTCATTTTTCTATCAAAGACACTGCTTGCCCCAATTCATCCCAGGTGTAAAACCAGAGATTTGTTGTGCCCTTTTTTTGTTCTGTGGCCAAGCCAAGAGCAATTTGCCTGCAAAATACTGTGAATATTTGTTTTGATTTCTTGAGCAGGAACCTGTTACAGATTCAGGCTTCCATATATGTACTTGATTCTTTAAAAATAAGTAAGAATGGTGTGAAGTGAGTAAACTACTTACTGCATGGTAGAATAGATATGTACATATATACTTGCACACATGTATATCTGCATATATATACATAGGTAGTCCATAAAATATCTAAATTGCTAGGATTTAGAATGGAAAACAGGTACTAAGCCAGAAAATATTTTGAATGCTTGGGGAGTCAACACCACAGATGGAAACTACAAATGGTTGGGAGAGAAATGCAGAATGGTGAAAAACTATTGGTGTCTGTGCATTTCCCATTGCAGTCAGCAGAGGATTAGGAGCTGGGGACAGGGACAGGCTGGTGGCTTGCCCAGTTCAGAGTCTCATCCCTTAGAGCTGCTGAGGCCAGTTGCTGAAAGAGGACATCCAAGAGAACAATACTAGAACAATCTGCCTGTCTCTTCTGAAGAGTCTGTATCCATCCAATAGGGTGCTCCAGATAATTGTTGAAGATGTCGGAGATGACTGGGCCTAGGATGGAGCCCTGTGGAACCCCACCAGTGACCGGTTGCCAGCCTGATGTTACCCCATTCACGATCATTCTCTGTGCTTGACCCGTGACCCAGTTGCTCACCCACTGTGTAA
>VZRW01001963.1:37895-56094 GCA_013398125.1 Aegotheles bennettii | reverse complement strand
GCCCCCAAGGCAGCCGCGCCGCAGCCTCCCCTGCCCCCCCGCTCCATCCCGCTCCCCGGGCGGTGCCGGGGTCCCCCCGGGCGGTACCGGGAGCCGTTCCGGGAGCTGCCGTTGCCCGCTCCGCGCTAATCCCGGGCCGGGCGGGGGGGGCTCCCGGGACGCTTCACGGGAGGGCACAGATCAGACAGCAGACACCGGGAGGCAGCGAGGGGGGAGGGATTAGAGGGGAGGAGGACGCTGCTGGCTTCACGTGGGTCACCCATCTGCTCTGCCTCCATGGGTGCCGTGGCGTGAGCAGTCTCACCCGGGGGCTCTGTGTGTGTTGCTCTCTCCCTTCCTTCCCTTCCCCATCCTCTCCCTCAGGATTCTCTCTGCCAAGGCCCTGCTGCATCCCCGTTCTCCAGGAGCCCCCGCGCTCCCCCTCCTTCCGGTGTCACCTCCTGCGGGAGCTGAGCTGTCGGGATGATGGAGCTGGGCACTGTGGTGGCCACCCTGGAAAGCGGGGAGCAAGACACCGTTCTCAGGGTGCTCCAGGTCTACAACGGGGAGGTGAGTGAGCATCGAATCTGACGGCAGCGGCTGCTCCGGCGCCGGGAGGCAGCTTGGCCATGCTGGGGATCTCTGTGCCACCCGGCTGTCCCCAGTCTGGCTCCTCCGAGTGTGTCTGCCTGCGTGGTGCTGCCATAAACCCATTACAGGCTGCTCTGGCTTCTGCTGCAGATGGCTTACGGCTTGATGTTGTGCTGGGAAGCAGCTAAGCAGCTTCCCTTTATTTTGGTTCCTCTGTATGCTGGAAGTCAAGCCTGTAGAAGGGATTTTTCTTATTATTTTTATCTGGATTCCAAGTAAAACCTGGCAGGGAAATGAGCATCGCTGTGAGGACCCAGTAGGAGGAGCTTTTATGTTAAGGCAAGGTTTGGAGGGAATAAAGCCAAGGCCTGGGGAGGAGCTGCAGGTGAAATGGGTGTTGTGATTTGCAAGTCAAAGCTCATTAGAGGTGGACGGGGACAGGAACTGGTGCAGGTGCCTGAGCTGAAAGCTGTCACTAGGGAGTGAATAACAAATACAGAATGTAAATAAAAGAATGGTTGGGAAACAGAGGTGGAAGTGTTCTGAGCCTTGAAGTGGCAAAAGATTATCTATGGGGATAAATCCCTTTTGAAGTAGACTCTGGTTGTCAAGGAAATTTCCTCCGGAGGGTTCCCACCAGGCTGGGGCTGGCCCCATGGGTCTCTGACTCACTGCACCGTTCCTGTGTGGGTGGGAAGCCAGCGGGGAAAACCTGGGAGAATTCTGCACGAGTGTGCAAGGGTGAGAGTGTGCAACTATTTCCAGCAGGCAGTTTTGAATCGGGAGAGACTGGCGAAGGAGGAGCGGGTCCCTGTTAAAGGCAGTCCGTGGGATTAATGTCACCTACTCCAGGTGTAAGGCTGGAGGAATGAGAAGTGTGAACAGGGCTGGGTGTAACCAGCTTGAGGCAGCAACCGCAATACTTTCTGTGGAATTCCTCCAGCTGGATCCTCTGTCGGTGTGAGACTGGTGAGGATGTCAGTGGTTTTGCTGGCCTGGCTAGCAGCAATGGAGCAGTCAAAGAGGATTACGGAGCTGCAGATAAACAGAGCAACTCCCGTGCATCGTTTTTACTGTAAAAATTGCCGGTGCCATATCCTTTCTCTGGGGATGTGTTTTCATTCCCTATTGTGTGCACAGTCAGTTTGTGATTGCCAGGGGTAAATTACAGCTGAAGCAAACCCACAGGTATGGCAAAAATACACACGAATGAAGTTACGGGAGCCTGCGAGGATGCGATGAGAGGGAGCAAGTGGCACGGTTGCTTGCAGACCATATGGGTTCTGGGGCTGAACTGCTGGTCCCCCATAGCGTGGTGCAACAGCCTGTGCATGGCTTGGCTCACAGGGCAGGAGTGGGCAGCACTGTGGGAGCCTGGGGCTTCCCCACCGGCGTGTGGGCATTGCCGTGCCCATCATGGCTTGTCCTAGGCTGGAGAGACCGAAGCCATCCCTGGGATCAGTGTTTATTTATAGATTTTAAACATTTTCATTCTCATTGCTTGGACCAAGTGCTCTCAGTGTCGATGAGGATTGCATGAGGATTGCATTACTCGATGGGAAGTGCTGCTTCTCACCAGGGCACCTGTGGTCCCTGTGCTGCCCAGTTCACTGGAAGCAGATGTAGCCAGAGATGTCCATGGGAGAACAGCCGGAGCAGTGAGAAACACAGGAATGGTTCCTGGGAACAGAGCAGGACTGTTCATTAAGGGAAGGAACGTGATGGAGGTGCAGGGGTCAGGCCTCGAGTTAAAGAACACGACCTGAATAACCACAAGGATCTGTTCAGAGGTAACAGGGAGATGGTGCTTTCTTTGGTAGGAAAAGGAACAATAAATGTCAAGGGGAGAAATGTGTAGGCACAGCTCGGTGGTGTCGCTGAGCAGAGGCATTACTGGCTGTCACGGGATATTGGGATTGTGGGGAATCTAAAAATAAATCCACCCGTCAGATGAGCACAGCCCTGAGCTGTGGTGTTCAGCCTCCACCGCAGAGCCAGCGGAGGGGTGGTTGGTGATACTGGTCACAAAGGAGATGAGAGAAATGGGAGCCTGTGGGATGGCAGGGACCTCGGTCGAGGAAGGCGCTTTGGAGCTGGCGGCTGGTGCCTTGCTGTGCTTTTCAAACCAGATCCATTCCCACCAGCTGTGAAGCACATGGCTGGCGCTGCCTAGGTAGGGATGGTGTTGGGAAGAAAAGGCAGGGCTGAAGCAGACACCGTGGTGGCAGGGAGGTGTTTCCCTCATTGCTCAGGAGCTTGTGCTGCTGGTTACAAACCCACAGGTACCGTGGGGTGCCCTGGGTGCTGTGCCACGCTGTCTCCTGCCCCGTGCCTCTGGGTTCAGCTCTGGGGAAGCCGTGCTCGCTTCTGCAGTGTTTGTAGTCCTGCTGCTCTCCAGCCGAGTGGCCCTCCCCTGTGGGGGAAGCAGTTTTGTGGATTTTTAACTTGCTGCTGGTTTGACTGTGTTTGCTTTGCCCCCGCAGAAATCTCAGTGCTTCACCTTTGACGATGAGGAGCGGGAGCAGAGGAAGGTAGGTGCGCTCTTTGCTTCCTTCCCCTGGGCAGGTGGGAAGATCTGCTGCTGCTCCGTACTCGTGTCCAGCAGGACTTGGTGGTGGCAGCTCCTGCAGGGAAGGAATGAGTGGTTTTTCATTGACTCGGTCAGGGCATGGTGTGCTCAGAGCACCTGGCTCCAGTTTTCCCATCAGTAGCTGGTGCTTTAGGATGAAGGTCGGCATCCTCCCAAGCCGTTTGGCTTCCATGGTGCATCGTATTGCCAGCCACAGGTGTACAGGACGTGTGATCCTTCGTGTTCGTGGCACGAGCCTGCTCGGTCAGGGTCACAGTGGCACGCGGGGCTCTGGAGGGCGGGTGTTGGCTGCGAGCCAGCGGCAGGACCTGGCCCAGGCTGGACATTAACAGATATTGACAGATATCAGACATTAACAGACATTGACAGATATTGACGGAGCACTGGACCAGGCTGCCCAGAGAGGTTGTGGAGTCTCCTTCCCTGGAGACATTCAAAACCCGCCTGGATGCGTTCCTGTGTGATGGACTGTAGGTGAACCTGCTCTGGCAGGGGGGTTGGACTGGATGATCCTTCGAGGTCCCTTCCAACCCTAGAATTCTGTGATTCTGTGATTAACCAACACCTTGGGCTGGCGCAGTCTGTCCCTCGATGGGAGGAGACACTCTTGCTCCTGCAGTTCCATCGTGCCAGGGCAGACCTTGGTGTGGCTGTACGTGGTTGGTGGCTGATGTGCCTGAACAATAACTGTGGGGTTTTTTCCTGGATTATTTTCCATCTGGATTAGTTCTGTGGTCCAGTTCATTGGCTGATTGCACTAATGCTTGTGCAGCAAGTGTTGACCAGGCAGCCAGGGTGGAGGATGGGACCTCTTCTGTCTGTGCCGTTGCCAGCTAATGCTCACATGAAGTCTTTCCAGGTACAGCCTGACATGTAGGACCAGATCTCACATGAGCCGAGCTCTCTGCCTGCACTGACCCACTGTGAGAGCTGGGGCAGCCACACAGGGTTCTCTGCTTTATCCTCTGGGTTTGCTCCTACCCAGCTACTAGAACTCGGGCACAGCCTCGGGGTGCACCACTTCTGGGGTGTCTGTCAAGAGCTACGAGTGGAGCATCACCATCCAGTTCCTGAAGGTTTAGCCCTGGGCACACACTCCGAGATCTCTTTAACTCGAGTCAGTCGGAGGCTTTGGTTACCTGTGGCTGAGTCTTTACCTCCTGTCTCCTTGTATGGAAGGAGTCGAGGCATGGCTGCTCCTTCTCGCTTCTCCAGGTGTGATCGTGGGCCATACTGCATGAGCTATGGCTTGTTCAATTCTGCCAGCCTCACGTTAAGGACTAGAATTCATCTTTAATTCCTTCCTTCCCTCAGTCCTCCTGTTCTTGTGTAGTGTAACTGATGAGGCTGTGCAAGGCAGTTACACCAAGCCATAGCAAGCCTTGCAGCCCTGGGTTCCCTCACTCTTGGGATGTGCACAGGAAGACGTGTGCTCGGGTACAGGGTCAGGGCAGAGGGGTCTGGTGAGATCTCACCTCACCAAGGTGTGCCTGCAGTGGGTTACGGGTGGGGTGTTGCTGCCTGGGGTTCAAGCAGAGCTGTGCTGGGCTGTGTGGAGCGTTACCCATGCCCTGGTGCTCTCCCGCTGCTTGTTGCCACCTATGACACCGTTACCCACCGGGTGAGGTTCTCAGCTCTGGTGAATTGGTGTTAGTGGAGCTCTGCCCATCCTACTGAGGATCTGGGCTAGTAGGTCTCCAGACAGCACTGATAGGGAGATACACTTATCTGAATCTCTTGAGGTCTTTTCACCTCCTTTCCTAGGGCATCATGTGCTCCTCTCACCTCTCTCAGGGCCTTTTACCCTCCCTTCTGATGCATCTCAACCTTTTCAGCCTGTTTCTGGAGCACCCAAAGCAGTGCTAAAGGCTCCTGGGAGGGGTAGAGAACTGCTGTGGAGTTGGTTGTTGCTCCTCAGTGAAGCCATAAGGGATGTTTTTGCCCTCTTTGCTTCATGCAGCTGCCAAGTAAACTGTGTGAGCCCGAACCACCCTGACCACGGGTGAGGCTGACACATGCTGTGGTAGCACTGCCTGCTCGTACCCTTCCCGATACCCTCCCCGACATTCTTTGCTGGGTGTCCTTGCTCAGACTGGGTCAGGGTCAGATGCTGGATCTAAACACTTCCTGAGTGCACCCCTGAACCGGAGCTGGCAGCAGACCCATCTCGAGATGACGCTCGTGTCTCCCAGGGCAGAGCACTCCCGGGTGGTGGGGGAGCACTGTGAGGAGTCAGGGCATGAGCCATTGCTTGTTTCCAACCGCACAGAAAATGGCCCAGCTGCTGATCAGGTTCCTGGAAAGAGAGCTGCAGCCGTCCTGCCAGGTCACCTGCTTGGAGAGCATCCGCATCCTGTCCCGGGACAAACACTGCCTTGAGCCCTTCACCACCAAGGAAGGCCTCAGGACCCTCTCCAGGCACGCTGGCGTCGATTACTCAGAGGAGCTCATCCGGGAGGTCCCAGACTTGGATGTAATCCTGGAATCCCTCAAATGCCTCTGCAACATTGTCTTCAGCAGCCCCCGGGCACAGGAGCTGACAGCCGAAGCCCGGCTGGTGGTGGGCCTGGCCCGGCGCATCAAACTGTACAACGAGAGGAGTCTTCCTCACGAGGTCAAGTTCTTCGACCTGCGCCTCCTGTTCCTGCTGACGGCACTGAGGGTGGACATCCGGCAGCAGCTCGCCCAGGAGCTCAGGGGCATCAGCCTGATGACCGATACCCTGGAGCTGACCCTCGGGGTGAAGTGGCTGGACCCCTACGAAGTTGCCGCTGAGGAGGGACTTCTCCCACCTTTGCCTCGGCAGGAGACGGAGAGGGCCATGGAGATCCTGAAAGTGCTCTTCAACATCACCTTTGATTCCAGCAAGAGGGAGGTGGACGAGGTAAGCTCCTCGGGTGTCCCACCCCGTGGTGTTTGCAGGTCTCCAGGCTGTGGCTTGGCTCCTGGTTTTCTCCTTGGCTTGTGCGTTACCCACTGGCCCCCAGGCAGCCCCCAGGTACACGCAGGGGTAGCAAGAGGCTCGTGTGTCCGGGCCGTCCTCCCCAGAGCCTCGGGCCAACACGTTGTTAACCTTTAAGACTTCTAGAGCATTGCAATTTAAAAGTTGGGTATTTTTTCTCTTAACAACGCGATTCCTTGCACCAGTGGGAGAGCAGAGCCCCTGGGGTGTGGCCAGATACTCCCTGGGGACAAGGTCAGAGGAAGGTTGTGACAGAGAACATCTCTGGCTGATCCATGGGCCTGTTCTGGGGTCTCTTCCAGCCCCTGACAGTGTCAGAGTGAGGGCAGCAGGAGGACTGTGTGTTGACCTCAGGAGAATTGAGAGCGGCTTTCACTGGAACACCCCATGTGGGTTGTGGGGTTGCTGGGGGGAGGGCAGGGGCTGCAGGGGTGCTCTGGGGGGTGGAGGATCCCTGTTCCTCATCAAGGTTTTCATTTTCTGTTTTGGGCCCAGGAAGATGCTGCTTTGTTCCGGCACTTGGGTGCCCTCCTGCGCCACTGCCTCATGATCTCTGCTGACGGGGAGGACCGGACGGAGGAGTTCCACAGGTCTGTTGGATAACTGGGCCATCATCTGCACTAGAAATGGGTCTCCCCGAGGCAGATCCTGCCTGACCTCGGTGTTAATGTCCTCTGCATATGTGGTGATCACTAAGGTCCCTGCTGACAAATAATGAGTTATTTAATTAACTGCCATGCTGAGACATTGCCTGTCCCACGTTGCTGAGGTTTCTGGTCAGACCTTGGACTGCCCAGATTGTTCCCACTTGGTCTCTGTGTCAAGATCCTTGGTTGCTCAGTTGTCACTGCAGTCTCTTTGGACTCCCAGCAAATAGTTCAGCGACCCAAGAAGCAGTTTAATTTATTCCCTTGTAGTGGTGTGAGGAGCTTGGGATGCAGTCCAGAGGCAACTTGGATCTCAGGGTCCTCACACTCCTGGAAGTTAGGGATGAACCTTCATTTGAGGGTAGCTGAAGAACTTTTGTGAACCATGATCCATGACTGTGTGTTTGCTTCTCTTTTATATGTTCAGCCACACGGTTAACCTCTTGGGCAACCTGCCCCTGAAGTGTCTGGATGTCCTCCTGACCCCGAAGGTCCGGCCAGGCTCGCTGGAGTACATGGGTGTCAATATGGATGCCGTCAGCATCCTGCTGGATTTCCTGGAGCGACGCCTGGACAGGGTGAGTTGTGAGGCTGCTCCGGGAATTCCTCACAGTGCACTTCCACAAGTTCTCTGCAGGGCACCATCCCCTCAGCCTGCATTGTCTGGGAAGGCCCAGTTCAGCATCATGGGAGCACCAGCAAGGCATGGTTGGTTTGGAGGTAGCCCTTTATAGACGGGGCAGTTTTTAGCAGAGGCAGAGCTGGTAGGACTAAAACATCACCTGTCAGCTGGGAAGGTGACTGTGTCACTGCTTTATGGGCTGCAGGCAATGAGAGGGGTTGAACAGGAGATGATAGGTGGGCAATGGAGATACAGGTGCTCTGTTTCATTCAGTAGTGATCCGGTGGGCAGCTGCAGGAAGCTGGAATTTGCATTATTTTCCAGCTGGCTGTGGTTTTCAGTCTCTGGAGTTATTCCACAGGGCCCCCAGGTGTTACTGCTGCAGTTCTCTGCCCTGGATGCCTCACACGGGTATTTCTGGCACTGCTGTGCCACAGAGCAGGGTTTGGAAAACCGTGTGGTTTGTGGAGTGATGAAGCACTGAGGTTTCTGTAGCAGAGGCTGGAAAGCTTTGGTGTCCGCCTGTTCCCTGACGCTCCGTACTCACGTTCTCCACCATGAGCCAGACGAGCTGAGCTTGGTGTGACCAACACGTCTGTTCTGTGGCTGCCCTTGCAGGGACACAAGCTGAAGGAGAGTTTGACCCCTGTGCTGAACCTGCTGACTGAGAGTGCCCGGGTCCACCGCCAGACGAGGAAGTTCCTGAAGGCGAAGGTGTGCTGTAGCCCAGCCAGAAGTTGGATGATGCTGTGCTGGGGAGAGAGGAGAATAGCGAACCCCCTGATGGTTGCCATCCCCCCAGCAGGCCTCCTCCATCTCTGCTGGCTTTGGACGGACCGGTGGTTGAGGCCTTTGGTACCAACAGTGTTTTTCCCACATCTCCCACACTAGATTTATTAGTTTTACCCATTGTTCAAACGCACACACACCTTCTGCTGTCTGACCTGCCATGGCTGTTCCAGCTCCACTGATCACCCCTCGCTGTCCTTGCAGGTGCTGCCGCCACTGCGGGACGTGAGGAACCGGCCGGAGGTGGGCAACTCTCTGCGGAACAAGCTGGTGCGTCTGATGACCCACATCGACACCGACGTGAAGCACTGCGCCGCAGAGTTCCTCTTCGTGCTCTGCAAGGAGAGCGGTGAGCTGCAGGGGCTTCTGGTGGGCTTTGACAGGCAGCCCTGGAGCTGGGCCTCTGGGCAAGCTGGAGAGCGTGGGATGGGTGGCCCTGGGCTTCCCTTAGGCTACTGAGCAGGGAGAAATGGAGTGCCCAAGTGCTCTGTGGGACAGTGGTGACTGAAAAGCTCTGCTGGAGGACACCCCAGCACCCTGCAGCCAGTTCAGAGCAGCACTGGCGTTTCTGCCTCTCCGTGGCCTTGCACCGGTCCTGCTGCTGGGGCACATGGGAGCAGAGGGGGCTGGAGGGGCAGGAGGGGCAGCTCAGGGTGGTCACTCTCCCCTTCTCCGGGCAGTGTCGCGGTTTGTGAAGTACACGGGCTACGGGAATGCAGCTGGGCTTCTGGCAGCACGAGGCCTCATGGCTGGTGGCCGGGAGGAGGGAGAGTACTCAGAAGATGAAGACACAGACACTGAGGAGTACAAAGAGGCAAAGCCCAAGTAAAGAAATCTGCTCCCCCTCTATAGCGCCCCTTCCTATACCTTCTTCCCACTCCTGCCCTGTCCCTGTCCTCATCTGCCTCCCTGCCATCCCCCTTGTCCTGCTCTCACGTGCACATTCCCCTCCGTGTCCCTTGGCAGTTTCACCCTTGGCTTTGGTGTCCTGTCCCACCCTGGCTGGGACATTCCTGGGTGCAATGGCTCCTTGGCTGAGCTGCTCGTGGTGTGGGTGCTCACCAGTGCATGTTGGGTCTGTGCAGCTGGGCACAGGCTTTAGAGCAGAGCCAGCCCTGCCCTTGTGTTCCTCTGCTCCGTAGAGGCAGGGGAGGTTTTCAAACCACCCTTTTCTCACTGCTCTGCTTTGCCTCCCTCCTCTGCCCCCACCTCTCTTGCAGCATCAACCCTGTGACGGGACGCGTTGAGGAGAAACTGCCCAACCCCATGGAGGGGATGACTGAGGAGCAGAAGGAACACGAAGCCATGAAGTTGGTCAACATGTTTGACAAATTGTCCAGGTACTGGAAAATCGTGTCTGTCTGTGATGTGCATCTCAGACCTTTCCTGAAATGTCCCCAGGGCCACCACTGACTGACGGGGTGAGAGGGTGTGCGGGGAGGCACAAGGGGAAGTGTTTCCTCAAGCTGGGCCCTGCTGAATGCTAGAGAAGGCACTGCCAGCCCTGCCCCTCTCTGGCATGAGGGCACACTGCGGAATCCTGCACTGCCTCTTCAAGCACCTACTGCTCACTGGGTTTGGCGGTGCTCGGTGGGAACAGCAGCTGCTGTCCTGGCAGGGCTGCTCAGTAGGAAGCAGCGTTTTGGGGACACATAGCTGCCAGTGCCACCAGTCCCTTTCCCTGCAGAAGTGCTTTCTCCATCGTTACGAGGTGCCACGGAGGAGCCCAGAGTGTGCCAGTGGAGCTCAGGCCCCTCCCGTGGTGGGAGGGAAAGGGGCCATGTGTTTAATGCGTCCATTTTCAGTGAGTGTTGGGGGAACGCTGATGCCAGCACCAGTTTTCCTCTGGCACCATGCCAAACAGGACCCTAAAACCACACCTATTCCAGGGAACCTGAGCGTGGTAACACTTGTGGATGGCTCCCACCCATCACCTCACTGTGCTGGAGGTTTTATGGGTAGAACTGCCCCCAACTTCTAAAAAGGGATTCTTGGTGGTGGCCTGGGGTGGTTCTGGGCCGCCTTGGGGTGGTTTCCACAAGCCCTGTGTTTCTGCTGTAGTAGTGGTCTCTCCTATGCTCCAAATCAGTGCTGCCTTCCCCTCTCCTCTCTGGCTGCAGAGAGCAGGTGATCCAGCCCATGGGCATTACGCCGAGCGGCAACCTGGCCCCCATGGAGAACGCCATCCACGATATGGCTGACGAGAGGTCATCGTCCGACTCGGACCTGGGGCTGGACTGATCCAGACCTCGTGCCCCAGCCCCGGCGAGCTGGGGAGCCTCCACCCACTCTCCCTCCAGAACTGGCACTGCACCCAGGGGCTCGTACCGGGCTAGGACTCTCCCTGCAGCATCTGGATCCAGCCTGGACCCCTCACAGTTCACGAGGAACACCTCCTGCCTCCTTCCCAGCTCCATCACCACCTTTCCTTCCAGAGGGTCTTCACGGCCTGGCTCCATCTTGGTCTCTCCTGTCAGCAGCCTTGAGGATTTCACACTCCAAATGGCTTCCAGGACTGTCCAGTAGGATTTTTTTTTTTAAATAAATACTCAATGATTGGGAAGAAGTTGGGGCGGGGGGGAGGATTTTTCTGTCACACCATTGGGGTTCAGCGATCCGCGGAGCATCTTGTGTGTGTGCTGATGCTTGTGCGGGGTGGCGCAGGGCCGGTCCCGCGTGGGGGGAGCTGCTCCCCAGGAGCACGGGTGGGATGGTGGGACTGCGGGGTGCGAGTGGCTCTGCGCGGCCATTCCTGGGGAGCAGAGCCTGTTGGGTGCCTGGGCAGGGATCAGCAGGGAGCAGAGCGCGTGTGGCTGTGCGGAGGCAGGAGCACATGGGCTCATGAGCATGCAGGTGAGTGCAGACGGGGGCAGTGAGTGCTGGGGGGGTGAGGGAAGCCTTTGCGTGGAGCTCCTGGCGTTCCCATCGCCACAGGAGGGGGGGAGTGTGCAGGTGGCTGCCAGGAGCACTCTGCTGTTGTGCTGCTGTTCCTGTGACTGCAGAGCTGAGTCCCTGGCATCAGCCTCTCCCCAGCTCACACTTCTTGAGTGACAGCCAAAATCCATGCATTGTGTATTGCTGCCTCTGCCTTGGCTTCCCCGCAGGCCCTCGCATCGGGGCGGGTGCTGGTCCTGTCCTTCGCTGTGGCTTAGATTTGTCTTTATTTCTCTTTTTTCTGTTCTGTTTTTTTAAAGAAAATTGTTTTAAAGAAAAATCTTCCATTTGTCTCATGTACCAGAGTTCCAAAACTCACTGTCACACGTAGGAATGCAGAAGTGATGCTAGAATAAAGAGAACCTGCCAAACGGGTGCATGGCTGTGATTCATCGAGCGTGATGGCTCTGAGCAAGTGAGGAGGTCGCTGAGGTTTTCTGACTGGCACAGGGTGCTGCTCTGGTCACCCACAACGTCACAGTTTGATCTGGGAGGTGAAATTGTGGCACTGAAGTGGGGCTAAGCCAGAACCTTTCCCTGCACCACAACACCAGGTGTAACCGAGTGGAGCATCCCAAGGTCAAAGTGAGCACCAAGGCTTGAGCATTGCAACGCAGCCCCAGCTCGAGCCCTCGCCCCTCACAGCACGTTCCTCTCCTTTGCAAACACTCCAAAAACCCTGCACAGGGGCTGTTCTGTGCCTGTGAGCAGGGATTTCTGCTCAGCCCTCGCAGGACGCCGCCCGGCCTCGATGCTCCTCTGGCTGCGTGTGTCTGCGGAGGGGTCTGGGCCCCGGGGGGCTGCAGATGCACAGGAAGGGGGAGTGGAGGGTGTACAAGTGCTCCTGCCAGTGCAGTTCCAGGGGCTGGTGCTGGTGTTCTGAAGGTGGTCTCTGATGTGGGAAGCTGAAGGGATTATGCTTCGCTTTGTTTTGTTCTTCAGTAATTAAGTTTTTTGTAGTAGTCGTGATTAAAGCTCCAGGCTCCCTGGGGCGTGGGGTGTTTATGTAAAAGTGATCCACTCAGGTTTGTGGGCAGGCTTCTGCCATGAGAACAGCCCCAGTGTGTCACAGCCAGGGTTTCAGGCCGACTGCATCTCTCCTTTTTATAACCAACTGGCAAAAACACCCACGGCAGACCTTGGTGTGAATGCAGACCTGGATCTCCCTCCAGCTGCGAGAGCTTGCTGAAGCCATCCAGGAGAAGCAGGGGGGGAGGTGTTTTTAATGCAAAGCTTCTGATCTTGTTGTATTCTAACTTCCTATTGTGCTTAAAGCCCTGCCTTGCAGCTGACAGGTGCAGGGGCCAGGCTGGGCACAGGGCATGGTGTAAAACCACCACAGCAGCAGTTTCCAGTGTGCTGCCCTGCAGTGAGCAGCCCTCATGCTCCTCCCGAGGCTGTGTGCTCAGACACCCTGCAGAGGGGAGGAATGCACTGATAAATTCAAATTGTGCATTTGGATCAGCGAGTCCCAGTGGGAACCTGCTCAGATCTTTTTCTTCCAGGACGTGGCTGGGCCACCAAGTGCTAAATCCTCTGTCCCTGCAGCATGAGCAGGAGTGTGCCCGGCTCCTGTGGGCTCCCTGCAGCCAAGCTGATGGATTGCAGATGAGCAGCAGCTCCGAACACCTCAAATTAAGACAGTGAGTTCTGAGGCTCCAGCCCTGCCTTGGGCAGAGCTTTGAGGCCCGGAGGTCAGGGAAAGCGCTGCTGTGCTGTGCTGGCAGGGCACAGCTGTGTGCTCTGGTCCCTTTATTCCCTTTGCTTGGGTTTTCTGCATTTGAGCGTTAACTGTAACGTGCTGGTGTAAAACAACTTGTGTTTCGTTGTTTGGAGCAGGTACTGACCCGGGAGTGCCCCTGGAACTGTCACTGTGACACACAGATGGGTCAGCTGGGGCTGCCTTTGGGGGGACTTCACTCCCCACAGCTGCATTTGGGTGCTGGGGTGATGGAATTCATGCCCTGTTGCAGGGAGGAGGCTCTGCTGCACCTGCGATGTGCAAAGCATCTGCTGGGGAAGAGCAGGACTTGGCTGCAGTGCTCTGACTGATGCTGCCTCTCCTGGGGACAGTGCAGCTGGGAGGAAAGGCACCAGGGAAGGTTGAACAATAAGAAAAAAGCAGGTGAGAGGAGTGGTGGGTGGGACAGAACATGTTCCAGCAGTAGGAAAGTGGGAAGGTCACAGAAAAACCCTCGGGTGACATCGGCAAAAGAATTAGAACTGTTTATCATTAAATAATTAACCCAACCCTGATTCAAAGCTCTTCCAGCAGCCTGAGCTGGTGCCTTGTGCACGGAAGGGGGGGGCAGGACACCCCCACACACACCCCACCATTTGTCCCCTGATCAGCAGCGATTTCATCTGAAGAGCAAACACTACAAGGCTCAGCAGCCAGAAGGTCACGATGGAGAGAAGAGGCTGGGGGAGGAGGTGGTGGGTGCTCAGTCTGAGGGGGAGCCAGAAGGCTCCAGACTGTCCTGGCCTTCACAGAATCTTCAGCTCCTGCTCCTTGAACCCAGGGCCTCTGAGGTTGGGAGGCTCAGAGGAAGGGAGACCCAAACAGCAAAGCTGCACGTGCACAGCTCCTCCGACGTGGTGGCACGAGCCTGCCAGCTCCTGGCCATTGTCTGGGGAGGCTCTTGTGGCTGGACACCCTCAAATGGTGCTGATGGGGTGACAGCCTGAGCCCTGGCAGAGGAAGGGCTCTGCCAGGGGGTCTGAAATGAGGCAAGATGAGGAGGGGACAGGGCTGAGGGTTTGGCTAGGAGGGCCTTCACGTGCAGAACCTTTGCAGCCTGGTGCTTGGGCTTTGCTCCCTTCCTTGGGGGGGGGGGGGGGGGGGCCCGCGGGCCGGGNNNACCAAGCCAGGAGCATCCCCCCTCTCCAGCAGCCAGTCCTGGCTGGATGCACTGCGCTGAGCCGGCCTCTCCCATGGCTCCCTGCCACCACCTCCTTCCCTGCCCACGCTGGGCACGGCTCCTTCCCCAGGTGAGTGTCACTCTGGCAGCAGGGAGCCAGCTGGCCTACTTGTCCTTTGCATCCAGCTAAAAACAGAAAGACCACAGGGGTTTGCTGGGGTATTCCAAACCCTCCCGCCCCCACTGGCTCTGCCAGCAATGTTTCCCAGCACCAACCCCCCAGGGAGGAGTTTGCTTCTCATGCTTTGCTTTTCATGCTTTGCCACAGTGGCCTCAGCTTCGTCCACCAGTGCTAAACCCAGGGCTGGTTCAACTCATACAAATGCAGAATGGCCCATAGTGCAAAACCACACACTGCTTGAACAGCTGATTAATAATCCTGCTAATAAACCTACTAATCAGCGAGCAGGCGGAGCCCTGCTGGAGTTTAAAGCGTTTGGTGCCAAACGTGGAACAACCCTCCTAGCAGGTCTAAAGTAATGTAATCACTAATATTAGCACTAAACTCCAAGTAACTGACAACCTGCTCTCCTGAAATTTCACTTCTGAAATGAGACAAAGGAGAAATAAGTAACAGCACAGCGACCAGAGAAACCATGAGAAATGAAACTGAAGGAATTAAACGAAGGTACAGAGGGCTGAGGTGCTGCTTGGCTCAGCTCCCTGGAAATGGGACCTTTGTCTGTGGGGCTTTTTCAGGGTGTTTGGGAACAAACCAAAAATGCAGCTGAACTGAGCAGCGAGCTGTTCCACCCTGGAGGGGTCCCTGCCTGGAGCACTCGATGAGTGCTGTTCCGACTCTTCCCATTTCACCCGAGGTTGGCAGATCCACGTTCCCCCCTCCGCACCACTGACACACGCAGCAGCACGCTGCTCTGCTGGGACACAGCACTGAGGTTTGCTTTTTTTTCTGGTTTACCCTTTTTGTGCTTTCCTGCAGTCCTTTGTCTGACCACAGACTGCAGTGTCTGTGGGGCGAGTCTAACCCCAGCCGGCACAGCCCCGCTCCCCCCGGACCACCTCCAGCCCAAGGAAGGAAGAGGCTGAGGGGGGCAGACGGGGCTCTGAGCACCTTCCCACCTTTTCTTTTTCCTTCTGAATTAGTGTTTGCATCTCCTCACTCCAGCCCAGCAGCTCCACCAGCTTCTTGACCCCGCTGACCACGTCCCCGAGCTGGGCTACGTCGCTGGCGCAGCGCTGCCAGGCAAAGGGTCCCACGAGGTCTCGGTTGATCAGGACTCGGGGCACGGAGCTGCGCGTGGCTCTCGCGAGGCTGGCGAAGGGCTCCACCTGCAGGAAGGGACCGAGGGGCAGAGGGAGACCGTCACCACGCTGAGGGACACCATGGGTGCTGCACACCAGCTTGTAACCACAGTGTTTAGCCGTCCTCCTGGCAGGGCCTGAGCTGCCCCAGCTTGGAACGGGCTGTGGATGTCACCACCTACCCACTGGCCTCTCCTCAGGAGCCCCAGAACTTAGCTCTTGCTCTCCGGGTGTCCACCTCTACCAGGAGCACACAGGGTTTCCAAGGGTCTCTGTGCACGCACCCTCTTCCTTACCCCGCCACCTCAAACTTCACCTCAATAACCCCACTTCTCGCCTCCTCCTCCAAACCCTCTCCCTCTTCCACAGTCCCCCCAGGCCCTGTTTCCTGTCCCTGTGAGCAGGGCCCTCCCTCAGCTCCAGACCTCCAGGGATGTCCCGATGACGAAGAGCAGGTCTGCCCTGGGGAAGTCCGTCAGGTGCAGGAGGAAGCGCTGCGGGAGCTCCTCACCGAAGAACACGATGTCAGGCTTGACAACTCCGGTGCAGACGGGGCAGTGAGGGACCTTGTCTGCCATGATGTCCCCCTGAAGGCAGAGCACCCAACACCGCGCGTCACAGGGCAGCACCAGCGGGATCAGGACCACAACAGAGCCTCACAGAGACACCCAGCCCCACCAATAAAACCCCTCAGCCCTGAGGGCAAAGCAGGGTCTGCAGCAGGTTCTCCTCCTCATCAGTGTCCGTGTGGATGCCCTGCTGTGGCCACTCACCCTGAAGTCCTCTCCGGGGAAGCTGTTTCGGCAGACTGTACAGGTGGCAGTGGCAAAGGTGCCGTGGGCTTCCACCAGTCTGTCGGGAGGGATCCCAGCAGCTGGAACACAGCGCGTGGGGGAGGACCCGCTCAGCCTGAGGTGACCGGACCAGAAGCTCCACGTTCACCGGGCGTTTCTCCTGCTGCCTACCCTGCTCCTCACCCTCAGCTCTTCCCAGCGCGCTGCTGCTGAGCAATGGGGAAGAGGAAACTCACCTCTCTCCAGCCCGTCTATGTTCTGGGTGTAGAGGCGCAGGAGGAGCCCCTTGTCGTGCAGGAGCCTCAGGAAATAGTGGGCGTAGTTGGGTCTGTAGTTGCCAGGGTAGAGCTCCTTGGCCAAAGTGAAGAAGGGCTTAGGGTTGACACTGAAGTACATCAGCTCGAAGATGGCTTCTGGGTACGGGATGTTGTACTGCTCGAGGTTACTGTAGAGGCCACTCCCCGGGGACCTGCACAGAGAGGAGCACAGGGCTGGCAGTCAGGACACCAGAGAAGATCCACCCAACAGAGCCCGAGTAGACAGCAGGGCCTTGGGGTCCCCCGGCTGTTTGTGCTGTCTGTCATGTGCTAAGGGTGGCTGAAACTTCCCGTGCACAGGAGAACCCACCCCACGTCCCTGCCCCACACCACCCCACTGCCTCCCACGGCGGGGCTGTGCCCACAGGGGGAGGGAGCTTCCAGCTGGGGCACCTCAAGCCCACACTGTGCCCACATTGGCTCTTCCCTGGTGGCCATGGCGATGCAGTGAGGGCAGCAACAGGCAAGACTTCACCAACCTGAAGACCTGAGCCAACAACGGCCCAAAGTCTGACCGGTGCTGCCGGCTGGAGAACCATCGAACCCCAGACTGGTGGGGTTGGAAGGGACCCCAAAGCTCATCCAGTCCCACCCCTGCCATGGGCAGGGACATCTCCCACCAGAGCAGTAGAAGGAGGATCAGCAGGCACGGACACTCCTGTGCGTAGTCCAGCCTGGCTCAGATGGACCAAGTGGAGGAGCAGTGGGTGTCATTGTTCCCTCAGCTGAACAGGTGCTGAGAAAGGAGAATGAACCCATGGGGGCTTCACCTGAAATCCGGGATGCCACTGGGGGTGCTGATCCCGGCGCCGGCCATCACCACCACCCGGCGACACTTCTCCTTCCGGATGAGCTCCGCCACATCCCGCAGGGTGAGCTGCTGCTTCCCTCCGTCCTCTCCCCACCTGCCCGTGCCCAGCAGGGCTCTGGCAGCAGCAGACAGAGCCAAGGGCCTGGCCCCCAGGATCCTGCATGGGACAGAGGAGAGCACAGCAGGTAGGTACAGCCAGCGACTCCACTGGGAACTGCTCGGGGGGGAGCCACCCCCAGGGCTCTGCAGGAAGCTCTTCAATAGCAGGACCAGGAGAGAGCTTATCCGTGGGCCTGACCCACACCCCTGGGGCAGGCACCTTCCATTGCAGACCCCAAATAACACATCACCAGCAACCCCGAGAGGGGTTTTTGGGGCAGGGGGTGGACAAGGGCTGTGGGAACAGCAGTGCTGGCTCTCACAGCTCTCATGCTTGATTTTCACTGCTCCTGGGACACGAAGACTCTTTCCTATGTCCTGGGTTTCAGTGAGTTTCTGACAGGGTGATGTGGTCCCCCTGGCACAACCCTGCCCAGGTTAGCACAGACATTTTCATCTCTGCTCCCCAAGGGCTCAGCCCTGAGAGCTCCACGTGCGTGCAGATGGGGCTGAGAACACTCATTGTCACCCCAGGGAACAGCTCCTCCCCAGACAATTGGTGCTTACTGGAGCAGGACATGGTGAGCAGCCCAGAGAGGGCGTGGGGATGCCACGAGCCAGGAGAGCTGCTGGGCCTTGGCAACCCTGAACTGCAATTAGTGAGCTGCCAGGGCCACGGTGCCCTCGGTGTGCCCGGCGCTGTCTCCACAAGGACATGGCTCTGCCTCACCAGACCACGCTCCCGGGGAGCCGAGTTCACAGCCTGGCAACCACCAGCACATCTCTGGTCAATCTGAGCTCCCAGGGGGGCTGAGGGTCACCCACTGCAGTGTGCACTGAGAGGTCACCTCCTCCACCCCCTCCACCTCCTCCACCCCCT
>VZRW01001963.1:21926-36587 GCA_013398125.1 Aegotheles bennettii | reverse complement strand
GTGGGAGGCGGGGCTGACCCCCGGGCTGCCCCCGAGGGGCCGCTCGTCCTCCCCCGAGGGGCCCCGCCGGTGTTTCATCCCGGGCTGTCCCCGCCATCGGTCCCCGCGGCAGCGGGGCGGGCCCGGCCGGCTGGGGGGCGGAAGGAGGGGACACGGGGCATGCCCGGGCTGGCGTCACGTCTGCACCTCCGTGTCCCCCCAGGCTCTGGCACCAGCTGACCCTGCAGGTTCTGGACTTCGTGCAGGACCCCTGCTTCGCCCAGGGCGATGGACTCATCAAGGTGAGGGGCTCGGTGCCTCCCGAGGGTTTGCTCCTCCTGTAGTGCAGGCGAGCAGTGGTGTTGGGGTGCCAGTGAGAAGTGATCAGCTGTGCCTTGTCCCGGGGAGCAGTGAGAGGGGGTTTGTGCACCAGATGTGAGTGTGCAGGGCTTGGCCAGTGCACAAAAACTCTGCTGAAACCAAACACGTCCATTCTAGAACACCAAAAATCACTCTTCAATTTCATTCGATGAAGGTTTCTTTCTGGGGGGTCAGGGGGAGTGTTTTTCTTTCCCAGGCACAAGGTGGGCTGCCAGCTGTACATGGAGGATTCACAGTGCTCTGCACCCCTGCTCGGGGCTGCTGCTCTTGCTGAAGAGGTCGGTGCACTCAGTCCAGTGCCGTGTGCCCTGTGTGCTGTGATCAGCTCTGTGTTTTCACTCAGCTGCCTGTTTCTGGGTTACATTTCCCTCTCCCAGGAGCTGTTTCCATGTTAGAGCCATGGGTCCCTAGAGACAGCCCCTTATCCCAGCACAGGCAAAGGGAAATTGGGAAGCTCTGAGCCTGTACTCATCGCACTGGGATAACTGGGGACACACACCAGTGTGGTGTGGTATCAGCTACACAAGCCCCTTCTCGCAGTGGGGAGGAGACTGCAGGGGCAGAATTGTCTGAAACGAGCTGGTTTTGGCTTCTGGGTTCTGTACAGTGCAGACCCTTGTGTGCTGGATGTCTGCTCCTGCGTTGGGATAGGGGAAAGCGAGTGCCCTCTGCCCTGACTGCTGCTGTCTCTGTGCCCACAGCTCTACGAGAACTTCATCAGCGAGTTCGAGCACAGGTGAGGTTGGGTGTGGGAGGGGTTTGGACCCACCATTGGCTGAGCCTGCCCTGACCACGAGCTCTCTGTTCCAGGGTGAACCCCTTGTCCCTGGTGGAGATCATCCTCCACGTGGTCAGGCAGATGACAGGTACGTGTCCTCACCACTTGCAGTGATCTCAGCAGCTGATGCCTGTGAAATCTGACCAGTGAACAGCAACAGCCAAATCTCCAGTGTTCAGCTGTTGTTTGTCTGGTGTGTTGGGCAGGGAAAGCACTGCCTCAGAGGAGCTGAAACGATTGCTGCCAGGAGCCCAGCCTGCGGCACCAGCACCTCCTGAGGGTCAAGCAGGCCATTAGAGACAAAAATACATTCCAGTCTTCGTGGATCCAGTGAAAGGATATGTTTGTGGGGTGGGGTTTAGTTCCATGGCAATTCCTGATACTGCTGCTTCCTTTTTCCCCCCTCTAGATCCCAATGTGGCCCTTAATTTCCTGGAAAAGACTCGAGAAAAGGTATTTGTGAAATGTTTTCTTCTGGGTGTCCACCTGCAGGGGTTGTTTTGTGTGTGACCCTCTGTGGTGCAGCCGCAGAGGCAGACGTGTGTGCTGGGCCCCTGGCTGGAGAACTCCTGCTCCTTTTCCCAGCAAACAGCTGTGTTTTAGCACAGGAGCGTGGCAACAAGCAAACTGCAGCCAGCACAGTCTGGGTTTCGGGAGCCTCCCTGGCGGCAGGGTCATGCCCTGAACACGTGTCTTTGTGTGACTGCAGGTGAAGAGCAGTGATGAAGCTGTCATCTTGTGTAAGACGGCCATCGGGGCGCTCAAGCTGAACATCGGGGACCTGCAGGTCACCAAGGTGAGGGGGGGACCTGAACTTTGAGCGTGGGGATGCTCTGGATGTGCCTGTGCTCCAGTCGTGAGTGAGAAGAGGATAAATTCACAGCTCCTGAGGTTTCCAGGAGGGCCTGTGGTTCTGCTTCACGTCCTGTAGGCCATAAAACCATGTGTGTAGTTCTTGGGGCAAAACCCTGAAGTTTCAGTGAGATTTGGGTGCCCGTAGCCCTGGAGGTGCTGCTGCCTGTCGGTGTCCTGCAGCTGTTGGTGTGCACAGCAAGGGGGAACACGGTGATGTGTCCCTGTGGGCAGCTCGGGGGCTCTCCTGGATCCAGCCATACCTGCCACGGCTGCTGACCGTGGCCAATGAGTGTCTCCTGTCCTCTGCTAAGCGTGTTGGGTTTTTCCTCTCTCAGCTTCTTTTAGAACCATCTATTTATGATGTTTGGGGTTTTTTCATGCAGTGCAGCTTTGTGTCTCAGAGCAAGTACAAAGTGTGCTGGGTTTGGTGGGTGTAAGGACATACAGAGCATGTGTGTGCGTATACGGGTGTAAGTGCAGCTGCAGGGGTGTTGTGGGGTTTGGGGTTTGGTTTTTTCTGTAACTGCTATGTGCAAGGAGAACAGCACTGCTTTTATTTTTAGTGCTGTAGTAGTGACTTTGACTGTGGTCTCATCTGCTTTACTACTGAGCGGATGTTGTTCCTTGGACCACCCAAGAATGCTGTAAGCCCTGCAGGGGTGACCTCAGAATCCCAGAATCCTAGGGGTTGGAAGGGACCTCGAAGGATCATCCAGTCCAACCCCCCTGCCAGAGCAGGGTCACCTAGAGTCCATCACACAGGAACGCATCCAGGGGGGTTTGAATGTCTCCAGCCAAGGAGACTCCACAGCCTCTCTGGGCAGCCTGGTCCAGTGCTCTGGCACTCTCACAGGAAAGAAGTTCTTCCTGAGATTCACATGGAACCTCCTGTGCTCCAGTTTGCATCCATTGCCCCTTGTCCTATCATTGGTCATTACTGTAAAAAGCTTTGCTTCATCGTCCTGCCCCTCACCCTTTCCATATTTGTAACCATGGATGAGGTCACCCCTCAGTCTCCTTTTCTCCAAGCTAAAGAGCCCCAGCTCCCTCAGCCTCTCCTCACAAGGGAGATGTTCCATTCCCTTCATCATCTCTGTGGCTCTGTGCTGGACTCTCTCAAGCAGTTCCCTGTCCTTCTTGAACTGTGGGGCCCAGAACTGGACACAATACTCCAGATGTGGCCTCACCAAGGCAGAATAGAGGGGGAGGAGAACCTCTCTTGACCTACTGACCACCCCCTTTCTAATGCACCCCAGGATGCCATTGGCCTTCTTGGCCACAAGGGCACATTGCTGGCTCATGGTCATCCTCCTGTCCACCAGGACCCCCAGGTCCCTTTCTCCTACACTGCTCTCCAGCAGGTCAGCCCCCAGCCTGTACTGGTGCATGGGGTTGTTCTTCCCCAGATGCAAAACTCTGCACTTGCCCTTGTTGAATTTCATTAAGTTTCTCCCCGCCCAACTCTCCAGCCTATCAAGGTCTCTTTGAATGGCAGCACAACCTTCTGGTGTGTCAGCCACTCCTCCCAGTTTAGTGTCATCAGTAAACTTGCTGAGGATACATTCTGTACCCTCATCCAGGTCGTTGATGAAGATATTGAACAACACCGGTCCCAGTACTGACCCCTGAGGGACTCCACTGGTCACAGACCTCCAACTAGATTCTGTCCCATTGACTACAACTCTCTGACTTCTTCCCTTTAACCAGTTCTTGATCCACCTCACTACCTGATCACCAAACCCATACTTTATCAGCTTATCTACGAGGATGCTGTGGGAGACAGTGTCAAATACTTTACTGAAATTGAGATAAACCACCTCGAGATAAAACCAATCGAGATAAAACCTCGAGGGCTGGAGGTAACTTCACCTGTAACAGAGAGGTTCTCACCCTCCTCCAGGAGACCATCGAGGAGGTTGAGGAGATGCTGAACAACCTCCCTGGGGTGACTTCGGTGCACAGCCGCTTCTATGACCTCTCCAGCAAGTACTACCAGACGATTGGGAACCATGCCTCTTACTACAAGGATGCTCTGCGGTTCCTGGGATGCATTGATGTTAAGGATCTGCCAGGTAGCTCCTCCTCTGCCAAGCATGGGAAGCCCCAGTTGCCATTCTGTGTGTCACCGCTTCAATCTGAACAGAGGTGCTGCACAGAATAGGTCTTCTCGGCCTGATTTGAGACCTGCCATAGTTGGGCCAGGATCTAGGGAGGAGGAGGAAGAGCCCACAGGAGGAATGGCTGGGCAGGGTTCTGCTCCTCAGCTGCACTGGGGTGATGGAGGGTGGGAAGTGCCCACACCCAAAGGGATCGTTTGTTCTGCTTCCCAAAAATCTTCACTGTGGATTGGAGAAGCAGCCCTTGCTGTGGTTCCTGCAGGCTCTGAATATTGGGCTTGGGAGAGGGTGAGAAGGGCTGGGGATGATTTAATACAGGCAGAGAGGGGAGGGTGAGGGAGATGGGGCTCAGACTGCTGCTTCGTCCAAACTATTTTTGTTTTGTGTTTTTTGCAGTATCGGAGCAGCAGGAGAGAGCCTTTACCCTGGGCCTGGCGGGGCTGCTGGGGGAAGGTGTTTACAACTTCGGGGAGCTGGTAAGTGGGTGCTGCACTGCCCCAGCTGGGGGGATCAGGGGTTGTTCCCCTGCTGACACTGCCCTGCCTGGTCTCTGCAGCTCATGCACCCGGTGCTGGAGTCCCTGCGCGGCACTGACCGGCAGTGGCTGATCGACACGCTCTACGCCTTCAATAGCGGCAACGTCGAGACCTTCCAGGCTTTGAAGTCTGCGTGGGGCCAACAGGTGAGGGAGGGAGGGAGTCGCTGCATGGCCTGGGCTCTGCTTCAGGGGACACCAAGGCTCTGTGGGCCTTGGCAGTGCCTGACTGGTGTGCTGGTGTCACTTCAGTCACAGCACAGCAATGGTTCTTGCACTTGGTACCCATCCTTGTTTTTCTTTTGGCTTCCCTCCATGTCTGGTTGGTTGAAAGGAGTAAAGAGAAATGTCTGGTGACCCGAGGGCAAAGCGAACAAAGCTGTCACACAGCCCTGCATGGGAGGATAATCCTGGGTTTAATTTCCGTGGTGCTGTTCACTCCCAGTATTACACTGCTCCCAGGGTTAAATGGTGGCTTTGCCTCGTGTTCCCGGGAGCTCAAGGAAAGTGCTGTTGGATATTAACCACCAGGGATTATTGACATAGCAGTAATTCACGGGCTGGGCTGTGTGCCCACTTGTGCAAGGCTGTGGCTGTTGATAAGGGTTGCTCACCTCGTGGAGTGCTGCGTTTGACTGTGCAGCTCGTGTGATTTGTTTTATGGCACCATTGCTGAGTGGGTTTGACAGCCCCCTCCCTCGTCAGGGAGTGCACGGGGTCCCCATGTGGCTCACTCCTGTGTGCAGCGTGCTGCGGGGGGGAAACAACCCAAGAATGAACTCACTTGTCCCATTGTGTCCTCCTCCAGCCGGATCTGGCTGCAAATGAAGCGCTTCTGCTGCAGAAGATTCAGCTGTTGTGCCTTATGGAGGTGAGCTGAGAGCTGTGCTGAGTTCCTGTGGGAGAAGGGGCTGCTCTGGCCACCCTTGGGTGGGGGTGGCACGGGAGCACGTCCCGTTCCCTGCTGGGGGCACACAGGGCCGCGGGGGTGTAACCGGCTGCCTGCGGCGTGGCCTCTAGGTGGTGCCCGAGGGCCAGTGCTGCTTGGAAGAAAGCCTTGGGCTAATTAGTTGTAGTTTCCAGGGTCTGCTCTTTCCAGCAAGAAGTGTAGGTCGGGAAGAAAAGAGCAAGCTTTGTATCTTGAGGGTGGTCCCTGAAATGATCACTCGTAAAATGTGTTCTAGTATAGCAAAGATTTCTAAAATGCTGTTGGAGTCTTGGGTTCCTAAGGATTGGAAATCCTGTCCCTGAGAGGTACCCCTGGACACTGAACCAGCGTCCCTCCTGCAGGTGTTGGCTCTGTCATTCCCAGTAATGCTGAGCCCTGGGTCGTTTCCAGAGCTCACATATGGAGCAGTGTGGAGCGTGGTGTGTGTGGAGCATGGTGTGTTTGTGGAGCGTGGTGTGTGTTTGTGCACACCCACATGCCACCATGTGCATTAGTGTTTGTGTGCTCCACCTCGAGTGCCCCTGTGAGCGAGGTTCACCGCCCGTGGGTGCTGCGCTGCCCCGGGGATCTGTTGGGCACTGAGGCTTCCAGCACGGATTGGTCTGCTTCATTTGGGGGCTCTGTTGTTGCCCGGGAAATGTGCCGCTGGGAGCAGCAAGGTGTGTGTGGAGGAGGGAGAAATGCAGTTGCTGTGGCAGGCTGGGACCTCGGGAGGGCAGCACGGGAGGAGCTGTGCACAGTCAGACAGAAACCCAGACTGCGTGGGCTTTATGTTTAGGTTTGTTTCCTTCAATTCAGATGACTTTCACCCGCCCAGCCAACCACAGACAGCTCACGTTTGAAGAGATTGCCAAGAGTGCCAAGGTCACTGTGAATGAGGTGAGTTCAGGGTTAGACATATGGATTGGTGTCCAAGTTCTGATGCTCCAGAAGTGTCTGGGTAGCCCTGCTCCCATGGGTGAGCCATAAGGAGAGATGTTCTCCCCTCTTCTGGTGCATTTGGAGAACTTCTTTCTTTTTAAGAAGCAGCTAACTGCTGGGTGTTCCTGCTTCTTGGCAAATAGCTTTGTGAAGATTCTCAGGCGTAGTCTGAAGTTGGAAGAGAGCCCCGTAGGTCCCCTGTTCCCACCTGGACTCGAAGGCAAGCCTTTGGATGAGGTTACGCAGGGCCCTGCCAAGCTGCCTAGAGTATCTTCAGCACGGCCAAGTGTCACTGATGTTTAGTTTTTCTCACAGTGAAGAATTTTCTTCTGTCATCCAGATGGAATCCCTGCTCACACAGATCCTGCCCGTGGCCTCTTGTCCTTTCACTGTGCACCCCAGTGAAATCAGTGCTTCCTGCTTTCTGTGCCACTGCCTTGGTGCAGGAGGACTGTGATGGGGTGTCCCCAAGCTGCCTCTTATCTAGGCTGAACAAATGTGATTTCTTGGCAATGTCAGGTTCTCAGCCTCCCAGTCTTGGTGGCCGTTGGCCAGGCTCTCTCCAGCTTTGCTGTGCCCCCCTGAAGCTGGAAGGGGGCACAGAGCTGCAGGTGGGAATAATCACCTGGATCTGCTGGCCATGTTCCTGCTGATGCAGACAGGACACGGTTCCACACCCCTGGCTCTTGCAGTTTGCTTTTCCCCAGCTCTGCTCCTTTCTGTCAGTGTACTCAGAGGGTACTGCAGCCAGTCCCTCGGTGCTGCTGCATGGGATCACTCAGCCCCGTGTGCACTCCATGCCTTGCCTTCATTACACTTTGTGACTTGTGTTAGCCCAGGCTATCAAGATCTCTTCATGGGAGCTCTTAGTTCCAGCACATTTATCTCTCCCTACCACTGTTATGTCACCTGTGACATTGTCATCCAGCTATCTTAATGGTGATTAAACACTATCAGAGCAGATACCGACCCCTGAGAGCTCGTGACCAGCTGCCTGCTCAGCTTCCAGCCACTAACCACTACCGTTTAAGCTCCGTAGTTTAGCTGATTTTCCACTCTTGTGGTCCCCCTCTCTGTTCTGTAGCATACCAGCTTGTCAAGGATGTGGTGGAAGGTCTTGTTGAGCACTAGCTGAGAGGTGCAGGACAAGCAGAGCTCTCTCTGTGACCACTAAGCAAGGTTTTTAATTTAAAAAGGCAATCACACCGGTTGGGCACCTCTTATCTGTGGTAAATCTATGCTGACTGGTTTTGAGCGACCTTGTTCTTGCTGGGATCTCAGAGAAAAGAAAAGAAATCTCTCCTGTACATTTAGATGTTGAGTCTCAGGCAGTATTATAACCTGGAGGAGGCTACATGTGAGGGAGGCTGCAGCTGCACTTGATCTTGTTGTGTGTAGTAAACATTGTTCTACAAGCTGGTGCCATCTAAAGGTTTTATTCGCCTCGGGGGAAGCTGGGTGATTCTCAGTTGTTTCCTTGTATTATTTTTTTATCTGCAGGTGGAACTGCTGGTGATGAAGGCTCTCTCAGTTGGCTTGGTGAAGGGCAGCATTGATGAGGTCGATAAGAAAGTGCACATGACATGGGTACAACCACGGGTGTTGGATTTACAGCAGGTAGTGACCAGCTTGAATATTTAGGCAGCACTAACTTGTTTCCTTGTGTGAGGTGACCTGGAAATTAAAATAAGAACTGCGAAGGGTCCCAGGCTGGGAATTTGTCTCCTTAGTGCCTCCTGAAGATGCTCAGGGAAGGAGGCAGTACAGCAGGTTTTCCTCATGGCTTTGTACATCGTTGCCTTGAGCTCTCCCCTTGGGTGTGCAGTGCATTTTGTACCTGTGTTTCACAGGAAACAGTTAGAACCCTGCCAGGAGATGGAACAGGGTATTTGTGACGCTTCTGAGAGCCACAAACCACAGCACAAACACCCTGAGGGTGATTTCCAGAAGGGTTCAGGCGTCTGGCTCAGGCCCAAGTGCATGAAACAAAGTCTTGGGAGCCCCTGGGTCGCGGGTGTCCCACGGGTCTTGGGAAGAGAGAGGTGCAGGGTGATGGGTGAAGGTGCTGAGCTTCTCAAGTTCATCATAACAGACATTTAGAAGACTGTGTAGGGTGCCCTCACCTTAAATTAGCACAGGGAATAGTAGCTGCAAACTATTCCTTTTGTGCCTTTCAGCTGAATGTTAAACATCTCCATTTCCATGGTGAAAGATGCTGGGCAGTGTATTTTCTAGACGTGTGGGGTTTTGAGGGGTTGTTTGGGATCTTGAGTGTTTGTCTGACAGTGAGTATCAGTGTTCCCAGCAGTTGAGGTTCTTGTGGGCTTGCCTTGCAGATCAAAGGGATGAAGGACCGCCTGGAGTTCTGGTGCACAGATGTGAGGAGCATGGAGATGCTGGTGGAGCACCAGGCTCACGACATCCTGACATAGAGGACCTTGCACTACCCCCGGGAGAGTGATTTCTGCTGCTGACGCTGGCAGCACTCGGACCTGTTACATGGAAGGGGGGTGGGTGGGCAGGGGGGAGAGCAGTTTTGTGATGCCTGTTGGGAGAAGTAAGTGGCCTTTTGCTGTGTAACCCTTTGGTGGTTGGAGTTAAGATTTCCCTGTGTGCTGACATTGTGGCACTGGATGCCAGAGCTCCTGTCCTGCTCTGGGAAGGAGGATGGAGGCTCCGCAGTGGTTGGTTTCTTGTTCTTGTTACCAAGCTGCTGTGGGAGGGAGGTTGTGATGCTGGGTGTGTGCTCCCAGAGCAGAGGCTGTTTGCGGGGTAAAGGGGCAGCAGAAGCTCCTTTACACAAACCTGGAGAGGTCCCTGACTGTTGTGTGTGGTGTTACTTTCTGTGCTGGCCTTAGGAGGACACGTCCTCCCCCAGGGCCCTCTCCCCCTGCCCTGCAGCAGCCTGAGGGCAGCATTACTGAAATCATCTCTCTCTCCACCACTCTTCCTCCTCCCCATCTGCAGCAGAAGTTGTGTTTACTCCATCAAAGGGTTTTTCCCAGGATTACTGTTTAGTGGATGTGGTTTCATGTACTTCTGGGGGTGGCTGTCTCTCACGGACCGTTTGTGCTAAGGTGAGGTGCAGCAGCAGTGCTGGAATAAACTCTGCCTTCCCTTTTCTGCAGTTCTGTGTTTGTCTCCATAACGCGCCATTGAGCCTCTGAGCTGTTAAAATACACTTCCTTTTAGGTTTTGTTTTCCAAACCCCCTCTGTCCAAGACGTCAAAGGTTCATTCATCCACCCGCAGGGTCAGTGTGGTTAAGTACAAACTTTATTGTCAAATTCTTTTCTTTTTGGGAAGCTGCATTGCTCGAGCTGAGGAAGCATCGCTGTCTGACAAGGCCCGAGTAAGTTTCTGTTCTGCTTTTTGCCTGTCAACAACTACTTTAAAAGCTATCTGTGGTGGAATTGTCTTGTCCTAGAAGCCTCTAGCAGCGTGAAAGATAATTGCACACACGGAGAATGTGAAGCAAATGCAGATCTGAACCGGAGGCTGCCTCCGGGTATCCATTTGAATGCACGATGCTCCTAATTGTAAGGCAGTAATAGCAAACTACACTGGGTTACCTAAGAGCAGCTTTACATTGAGCAGAGTCACACTGATGTACCTGGCTGAATTCCTCGGGATGCAGAAGGGATTTTTAAGCACTGCTGTGGTCAGTGCTTGCCTTGCAGCGCCGCTGTGATCGCTGCTGGGATTCACAGCTCTGGTTATCAATTTGTTTCTCTGGGCTTGCTCCAACAAACCCTACTGCTGGAATGTTTACACTTTGTGTGCTTTTCCTAGCTCACTGTCCTGACTCGGTGTTTAATGCCAGCAGTTGAGGGAGGAGAGCACAGGGCTGATGCTGGCGGCTCTGTGGGTGCACAGGGGGCTCAGGCAGGGGGGTCTGAAGCTTTTAAAAGCAGCAAAACCCTGAGATCGTCAGACCCTGCACCTGGTCACCCTCCACCCCTCTGCCTCTGATCAGCTCTGGCCTAGATCTCCTCCCGAATGCCTGGAATGCCCACTCCTTCCCTCCCCAGCTCAGCTCTGCCCGTGGTCGCCCAGCTCTTGGTGTGTGTTGGACCACGTTGTGTGTCCTGCGTCACTGGCTCCCACAGCTCACTCCTGGTGTCCCTCTCACTGGCACCAGAGGAGCACGCAGAGGAGACCAGCGTCTGATCAGGAAAATGTTCCTTTTATTTCACAGCTAAGGACAGAAAAAAGGCTTTAAGAAGTGCAGTCTGCTGAGCAGAGCCGTGTCGCTGTGTGTTAGAGCACACGAGGTGCCAGCCAGTGTGTGGCAGGGCTGCTGTCGCTTTGGGTGAGTGTCAAACCCCCTGGAGCTGCTGCTGGAACAGCACTGCAGTCTGCTCCTGGAGTGTTCCCTCAGCCCTCTCGTCCCGTGGGCAGGGGTCACTTGTCCGTACGTTTTGGAGCAGCTCACGGGAGGGAGGGTGAAGTTCTGCAGCCTAAGGGAGTTGGAACAGCTGTTCCTGAGGTTTTTCCAAGATACCTGGAAGTATTTGCAGTCCAGACCTTCCAGCGTGGGGGCAAGTGCTGGCTGCTTCCCTCACACAAATCAGGTGGAAGTTTGGTGTGTGTGGGGGTGGAGCAGTTCTTTGTGCAGGAAGAAGAGAAGTCGGATGTGCAGCCCATTAAAATGCTGCTTATGGCCTTTGAGTATTTTCTTACCAGAATTTAACTTGGTTTTTGTTTCCTTGCTCATGCTGGGAGTGGTTCCTTGGTACCTGCCCTGTGCTCCGCTGCAGCTGTGCAAGGCAAAAGCTCGAGCAGGAAATTTGCCTCCCTGTAAGGAAAACACCCTCGGGACAGCGTGCGGGAGCGGGATTGCAGGATTCACCCCCCCCGAACGAGCACGGGGATGGAGCAGAACCAACAAGCCATTACATTAATGCTAATGTGATTTTTAATGAACCAGGAGGGCTCCTCCCTGGTGAAGCTCTGCTCCCAATGAGTGCTGGTGGCTCTCGCCTCCTCCTAGTCCGCTCTGCTCTTGTAGTGCTCCACGTGTGCCAGCACCCAGGATGCCGGTGCCAGGATGGTCACAAACATCGCGGAGAGTGCCATGAGCTGCTCCTGCCAGCGGGAGAGGAAACAGAGGCATCAGCAGGGTGGCTGCGTGGTGGCCATGGGGTTCCTGGGGCAGCTGCACATGGGTGCAGCCGATCGAGGACCTTGTCCACCCTCCTCGCTCCTCCCAGCCCCGTGCTGCCAGCCAGGCACGCCGTGGGACTGGGGCAGGGAGATGGGGGCAGCACAGTGGTTTCCACCAGCTGGACTGAGCTGGTTGCTCTCGGGGCTTGTTCCCATCGCTGTTTCTCTGTCCTGGTGCTCACTGGGAAATCGGAGCAGCTTGTGACCTTCAGTCACCTCATAGAATCATTATGGTTGGAAGGGACCTCCAGGGTCATCAAGTCCAACCTTTATCCCATCATATTCCTAACCATCAGACCATGGCCTCAAGTGCCTCATCAACCCATATTTTGAACACCCCCAGGGATGGTGACTCCACCCCCTCCCTGGGCAGCCCATTCCAACCACCCTCTCAGTAAAGAACTTCTTCCTCGGGCTGGGCTGCGTGGTGTTTCCAGGAGCAGCTGTGCCTGACTTTCAGATGACTTTGAGGTGTGAACTGCAGCCAGCAGCAGCCTCGGATATTTCTGGTGCACCAGGGCAGCCCTTAACCCCTTGCTCTGTCACCTTTCTCTTTTATTTGGCTAGAAAAGGAGCCTCCAGGCTCCTGGAGCTCTTGGTTGCAGACCTTGGGAGGGCAGTGGGGGGGTAAACTCCACAGGCAAGGGGCAGAGGTGAAACCCAGCCCCGATTTCTGGTGAAATCTCCTTTTTCCAAGCTGGTTTCACCCAGCCCAGGAGGGTCCCTGCGGTTGGAGCTGCTCCTGTTTCAGGGGGGATCGTTCCCAGCGGGGGGAATGGTGGAGGGACCGGCACACTCCGGGGACAGCAGGTCCCATCCTTGCCCCCCAGACACCTGCTTTGGGGTGAGTGTCCCACGGGAGGGGGGGATGGAGCCTGGGGTGCCTCAAGGGACTGCCAGGGCCACTGCCACCTCCTCCCTGAGGTCCTCGGGCTGTCCCATGGCTGAACCTCCCCAAGGGCACCCTGGGCTGCGGGGGACCCTCAGCAGGTTCCCTGAACCCCAACGGTTAAAAAGGGGGCTGAAGGGATAAAATAAAGCAGAAGCAAGAGCCTGTAGGGGTGAGCAGGGCAGCAGCCCTTGTGGGGTGCAGGCTGGGGCTCGCACTGCCCTGGGGGCACCTTTCCTCCTTTCCCCCCCCTTTCACCCCCCCTTTCCTCCTTTTCCTCCCCCTTTCCTTCTTTTCCCCTCCCTCCTTTTCCTCCCCCTTTCCTTCTTTTCCCCTCCCTCCTTTTCCTCCCCCTTCCTCCTTTACCTTCCCCTTTCCTCCTTTTCCCCCCTTTTCTCTTTTTGCTATCACTCCCACCAAACACAACCTGGCTGTAATGCAGGGGGGGTCCCTGGGAGCAGGTGGCTCCCTCCTGCCCGATCTCTCCAGCCCCCCCAGGTACTCACGGCAGGGGAGAGCGGGTGCTCGGGGGGTTTGGAGGTGACCCCTGCCCGGGGGACGCGCGGTGGCCGCAGCGCGGGGGCCAGCAGCCGGGAGCCCTGCTGGAAGCCCCACATGGTGGTGGCAGGGTCAGCGCTGCTCTTCTGTCTGTGCCAGGCTGCAGCTGCCCAGCCTGTCACTGTCACCACTGTCACCACTGCCACCACCCCTCGGCACGGGGCCTGCTGCTCGTCTGAGGGCACAGCAGCAGGAAAACCCTTAAATGGCAACATTTTCCCAAATTCCTCGCTACTCAACATGTTTTTTTCTTCCCTTGATTGTTTGGGTTTTTTATCTCCGCCCAGCTCCCCATGCCTCTTGGGTCAAAGCCCTCATCCCCACCAGCCAGGTGGGACCTCCCTGCCATGCTCTGCTGGGGCACAGACCTCGTCTCTCGGGCTGTCGAAGGTCTGTGACACTCCAAACCCAACGTGTTGTTATTGACACATGTGGTGCCTGATCTCTGAGCACAGTGGGCAGGACCTCGCTGGCACTATCCATGGCAATGGCTTCTCCATCTCTGCAGCTCCGCGTGTGTGTGGGCTCCTCCTGGCACTGTGGTGTCTGTCCCTGCCACCCACAGACCCTCGAGGTGCTGACCACGCTGGGCTGGAGTTAGCAAAAGCAGCTTCCAACTTCCCCGACCCAAGAGCAGAAGTGGCCAAGAGCCTTGAAGTCTTGTTTCTCCCACGTGTGGGTGCAGGAGGAACAGTGCCTTGTCCACCTGAGCACGTGCCTGCTCTGCTGAGGAACCTGGCTGTGTCCTCCTCTCCCTTGAAGCCAGGTCTGTAACTGGTGAGGTGACCGGAGCTGCTGGGCCGGGAGGAGCAGGGCTGGACCCAGCAGTGGGGGCAGCTGGGCAGGGTGCTGCGGGGGGGCAGAGGGCTCAGGGGAGGGGACAGCAAACACGGCCGAGGGTGAAGTCCGGATCCATCCCCTCCGGATGCAGATGGGGAAGGGGCCGAGCGTGGCTGGGGACAGAGGGTGGTCACTGCCCGTGGCTCCCGCTGCCGGGGTGCCTGTGCTGCTCTCCCACCCCGGCTGCTCGCTGGGGCCCTTGCTGCATCGCCCCCTTGTTTTGGATATAACCCATGGCACATGGTTGTAAATCATGGCACAGTGGTTTTCCTCCGGTTCCTCCTTCCCCCCAGCGTGGCGCAGCCCCGGGACCTGTGCGCTGCCCACTGCGAGCAGGGAGCTCCTCTGTGCAGCAAAGGTTCCTTTTTTCATTACTACGTTTTTAAGGAGGGTTAAAAAAGCCGTTTCCTTCCTTCCTTCTCTGCCGGCCAAGCAGCTTCCGTCCTCGCCCGGCACGGGAGCCCTGCGGCGGCCCCAGCTGGGCATGAGGAGACCGAGCTGGCCCCGGCGCTGCCAGCGGGGAAGGATCTGGGGGACTTTGCTCTCACTGCCCTTGTGCCACCCGGTTTCACCCCTCTGGGGAGTCTCACCCCCTTACTTTATCATTTCCGTATCATTCTGGTGCTCAGCAGTGCCAGGTGCCGGACACAGCTCCCTTTTCTCCCTTTCGCAAGTTGCTGTTTACATATCTCTA
>VZRW01001962.1:80528-123115 GCA_013398125.1 Aegotheles bennettii | reverse complement strand
CATCAGTGTTGAAGACAGAGGCAAAGAATGCATTAAATACCTCTGCTTTGTCTTCATCCCTATTGGTGAGGTGACCGTCCTTATCCTGTAGTGGACCAATGTTGTTTCTACACTGCCTTTTGCTGCTATCTACAGTTTGCCAAGTGTCATCCATTCAAAGCCTATTGGTAATTGACAGTAGTTTTTCCATTTTTGGTGTCTCCAACGTGTAACCCAGGTAGGTAAAATACAGCAAAATTTTCTTTACAGTTTGTGAAGACGTCACTAATGGCTATCCTCTTTACAGGTGCCTTCAGTATTTTCTGCCCCTATGAGACTGCATGCTTCCAATCCTAACTTATCTACAATAGATTTTGTAGAGGAGAAAAATTACTCTGATGGCCCTGAAACATCATCAGAATTTACTAAAATGCAAGAGGACTTATTTCACATTGCGCATAAAGGTAAATGAAATTGTATTTTGTGTGTGGTTTTATATAATCACAATTTAAATAATGATGTGACTTCCGAGAACACTTCCTGGTTAGAGCCATGTTTAGAAGCATGTTTAGAAAAAGCAGAAAACATACTCCATTCCTTTAATTCCCGGGAGGAATTGCAAATGTTGAGATCTTGAGTTATTTGAAAGAAGTAGCCTAATCATCACATTTTTTTATTTAATAAAGGACATCCCTGTGTTTTATGTGCTAAAAACGTAGATTGCATTTTTTTGCCAAAAGGTAAAAATACTAAAATACATTGCTATAAACACAACAGCAGATTTATACTCTTTTGTGTTTGCATGCATATGTGTGTATACGAGCACATGTATGCTTGTATTTAGTGTGCTTCACTGTATTTTAGAGTCGACATTTGTTGGTGATGCAAGGGTTGCTATGGTAGTAACCTATTTTTAGTGAATACAGAAGAGTAAAATCATGTGAAGCAGCCAGAGGGGCAGCTTGACTAGAAATATTTCTTCTCAAAATAATTTTTCATTAGCAGTGTTTTGCTCCATCAGTCTCACACCAGAAATGTTTTTATGGTTTCAGTGATCTCGATGAGGAAGGCACTTCAGCATTTATATCTGAAAGACTTTTGAGTGCATTGGCTTTGTCCCCTTTTGCACAAGATAATGGTTGATGTTATCAATAAGGATTCTCTGCTTGTTTTTCCCTTCTAGTACTGATGTATCTTGATTCTGTTATGTAAGAAATATATTAAACTTTATAAAGTCAATTATAGTCAAAACTGATGTATGTTTTCCAAAAAGAGAAAGGAAGTGGGGGTGGGGTGCAGTTGGAAAAGTTGCTGTTAAGCGGAGAAAAGAAATCGTCTACCTGAGATCATCTTACCTGAAATGTCCACGTTGGAAATTTTGGTTAGTTTGACCCATGCACTGAGAGGACAATTGACTTGCTACTATTTAATACAGTATAATTTTATTAAGCCTACAAAGAATTTTTTTCCAAAGTTGCTTTATTCGACACCCCTTCCAAAAAGGGTAGTGAAGACAACTATTGCCTTAGCTTTTGATACAAAATAAATAAAATGTAACATTACTACCTTAGTATGTAATAGTTCTTGAAAACTTAAACTAGTATGCAAGTTATTAAATGACATTTAAGGTCACTGAAGATTCTGGTCATATCATCCACATACGAAAGGCTGACATAAAATAGATCATAGTGGATACATCTTCCTTCCCATCCCCTGTGATACTGTTAAAGATTTCTTCAAGTAGATTATAGTCTGAGAATTAGCTTTGGTAATGGTCTGCAGTGTTGAAATATACCTAAGAATGTTTTCTTATAAGAGTGAATTAGGTTACATCAAATACTCAATGATGTGATGATGGTTCAGGTTAACTCTGAGTGGATGATTAGAAGAGAGAAGTATCAGAGATTTCTTGTTCTTTGCCCTTTTCTTGCATCCATGCTCAGATTTTATATCTCCATTTCCCTGTAAAGGGATACATTTTTGCATTAACAGTTCTCATGACTGTATTACAAGGCTTGACTAGGCCCTCAGAAATTGTCTAATTCTCCAGTTAGATGAAGGTTGAAATCCTGGATAAACACATATTACTTGAATAAGTTTTGATTCCTTGTGGTTAAAGAAAAGATTAAATGTCTTAAAAGTAAAAAAAATAATAAAGGCGGGTTTCCCCTTTAAAAGTCTAGTGGTTTTAAAATTGCGTGATCTGTTGTCTGATTTGAATGTTTCAGGCTGGTGATACTGGCTCAGGAAGGAGTAGAATTAGCAACATAACATGCGCAACATTCAGGATATGACCCTTTGAGTCACTAAATCATCTAACAAGCTGAAATTTCTTTATCCCAAAAAGAGATAATAAAACTCAACAGCATAGTTGGCTTGCTTGTGGGGACACTACTAACCCTCTTGCTGTGGCACAATATGTGTTATAGCTGCTTTTTTGATTATTTTTTTCTATTTAATTTTTTTCCCTTCCCTCTCTTCTCCCCTACTGGAATTCTAAAAGGAATGTGGAATAGAGTCATGACCATCTGAAGATTCAAGCTAATTGGGGAACAAAAGCAAGTGAAGAACAGATGTGGTTAGTTAGCTTTGTTGCCATCTGTCACAAATAACCAGAGTAATTTTGACTGTGGCTAATATAGTCAGCACAGTAGCATTCACCATAAACATTTCTCCTACTAAAAAAATCTACCCTATAACCTTGATTAATATAACTTGGTTTTAGTAACCTACCCTGGATCTCTCAACCCAAATTCTCGTTTCTGTCACCATAAATGATGCTTCATTGAAGTTTTACATAATTGGTATGTAAACAGTAGGTAGCTGTTTTTAACTGTCACTTTTTGCAAAATGCTTCTAGTTTACTTCACCCTGAGGTCAGCTTTCAGCACCATATCTGCAGAGAGAGAAAAGGTGAAGCAGATGCTGGAGCACGATGCATCCTCATCTCCATCTGCACAAATAGTTGGCTTGAAGAATGCCTTAACATCCGTAAGTGACATGCTAAAGTTCAGCAGGCTTCATTGTCATCAGATACTACTTTTAAATTTTATAGCAGTTAATTTCTGTTTCTTTACTGTCTGTTCTGTGCTAGAATTTGCAGTATTGGATCATAGTAGGTTATTCTATATGGTGTTTTTCAGACTCTTTAAACATATAGTGAAATCACTGAAGTTTAATAGGTTAATTTAGGTATATAGTATAATCTGTGTCATTTGATGTTGAGAATCAGAGGGCTGCTCTGTGACAATGTGTCTACTTTCTCTCAAAACATACACTGTTTAATCCCTCAGTTCTGGGCGTCTGCGGGTTTCCTTTTCCTTTTCCTAAACAGCACTCAAGTATTCACTGTATGACTTGGCATAAATTAAAGGTGAGAGTGGCTGAAGGCACTCAGTCGTTCCTTCTAATGCACTAGAGCTTCACCATGCTGCACCAAGACACTGCAAAGCAAATTCATGACTTCCAACCCTATTTATCTGCTAGTTATTTAAAAGCAGGAATGGAGCTGTTAGGGCAGTCTTCTAAATGACAAAAGATTGTGCCCTTTAAAAAGGTGTGCAGAGGTTATTGGTGTGCTTTTTGTAATCGATTGAGACCAGAACTTTCAGGTTGGTCATGTGTGAACATGTTGACCAAACAGTGATCTGATTTCAGAGCAATGAGGGTCATCATTACCATGGTCTTAAAATTTCAGTGTTTGTTGCAAATTCCTAGTCAGATGCAGGGGAGACTCTGTGGCATTGTTAAATGTGATATAAATAATCTTAGAATTATTTCAGTATGAAAACTTCCCTTTGCTTCACAAAAGCTGCAAGTGGTTATAGTTTTTTAAGTGTGTAACATGTCTCTGCCTCGACCTATAGCAGCCGGGATGTCTTCATAGTATTTAAAGATGGCTGAAAACTGTTACATAATAACTATACTCACTCAATTGCCCCTTTTTGTTTTTGACTTTCAGATGATCCACTTCTGATATTTGAATAGGTGTCTTTTACTTTCTGAGTGTTCTTTGCCTACCATTTAATATACAAATATCTGTTTTAAGATTTCTGAACTCAGTGAAGACTCAGTTTAGCATGATTTTTTTTTCTGAGCAATGAAATTCTGTTGTCCATCTTCATCCTCTAAATGTCTTTTAAAAGTCATGCTTTTTAGGTCTTATCTGATACTTAATAAGCCTTTTGTAGGCCATCCAGAAGCCATCTGTGAACCTTGGCAGTATCAGCAGAGGTTAACACCCGTGAGAGCTATTCTTAGCCTGCAGATCTGTAAAGCCATGATGCCAACAGAAATTTTCTCACCCTTTACAGTGGAGATCATGTAAGAGAAAGGAATAAGCTTCCTTTGAAGATATATGGAAGCACAGATATGATAAACGGCATATTTCTGAGACTTCCTTGCAAGAGAGTCCTGTGTTGATGGCTTTGACTTAGTGTTTATTGTTATTCATTTCAGTTTGTTTTCTGTACACGAGGAACAAAAAATCAGACTCACAGGTTGAAACCTATCAAACATAAATTCATTTTCCTCTCATCAGTCTGGAAGAGGAAGAAAAGTGGACAGATTTAAAGTGGGTAAAACACCGCAAAATTGGCATCTCTGCCTCTGGTTCTCCCTCATTAAGGTAGTATCCTTGGCCTACACACAGTCTAAGAAAAGCAAACAATACAGAATGGGGAAAAGTACAATATTTTTGTTTTTGGAGGAGGAAGAAGACAATAGAAGGAAGAAAACACTTTGTAGCAAACAGTGAAAATTGAAGTTGTTATTACAGGAAAGCTGTGTAAATTCTTTTTTGCACTTATTTGATGTTCTGAGTGTAACACAATGCTGTCTGCTTGAACACTTGATACAGAAGTGATCTGTGCCTGTATGGTGAATTCAGATCACACACTATGTAAAACCAGAAATTACTTTCTTCCCTCCATCATCATTTTGAGCTTACTGTCTTTCCTGCCCTCAAGACTATTTAGAACAAAAATTACCATCAGAATCAAAAGCATTTGTGGGACAATGTGTGTAAACAGCTTTGTAAATGTGATGTGTAAACAGCAGGGTTCTTCACATCTTAGTATTAATTCAGATCCCTAAAATGGGCAGTAAGTCTTCAGTATTGTTCCAAAATTAGTAACATAGTTTGTTTTTTTTTTTTCAGAGATATTTTAATTGCAGGCAGGATTGCATTATTTTCCTACAAGTCTACTCTGACTGACACCTGTTCATCAGATGCACCCACCATGGATAAATAACATGTAAAAAACATGAGTTTGCACTAGAGGCTTTTTATTCTGGTCATTGCTATTATAAGCTGATAGGACACAAATTGTACCTGTACCCATCTGAATTTAAGTCTTCTCTGTCAGTGGAAGGCAAAGGGAACTGTCAGTATACCAGGCTGCTGGGTAAATCAAATGGTTTTGGATGTGGCAAGAGTAATCATTAATACTGAGAGAGACTAGATTGGAGGTCAGCGTGAAGGAAAGGAGCTTGAAAAGAAAAAAAGAAGCACAAAATTAATTTATAACTTATCAAATCAGCTTGCAAAACCTGGTAACTTGAAATATCCCTGCCATCTTTGGCTTTTTTTCTTCATTTACCTGTCATTTCCCTCACACTGAACAAAAACAGTTTTAATTTGAGAGATAAGGAACAAGGTTTGAAGCATTTACAATAAATTATTTGCTGAACCAGTAAAAAATCATGTGGTCATGGTGTTTTATACTGCACGTTAAATACTCTTTGCCCCTTTTAACACAACAAAGCCACATTCAAGTTAGTTGAGAGAACTTTATATCCCAATATTTTTGTTAAATATTCCAGGCAATAGCACAAAACACAGATCTTAAAGACCGGTTACGCAGAATACATACCGAATCTATGATCCTTGATTCAGCATCTAATGCAAAATCAAGTCCAGATTTGGTGAAGGTGGGTATGGATTTCCTCTTTCAGTGGTGTATGTTCCTGAAGCCCCTACATCTTAACAGTGCTGCATAGCTGCATCATGTCCTGTTCTTCATGTCTTCCCTATGGTGTATTGTGCTAGTAAAATGAGTCTGCTTTCATGGTTATGAGTCGTTTCTGATGATGCATTGTGTAGTATTTGTGTTTAAAGACTCTCCTTGTGAGCAGTTTCCCTGAGCACACTTCCATTGCTTTTTGCTACTGGTTCGTGGTGTTCTGCCTCCCCTGCTGCCCGCCTCCCATTCAGCATGAACAGAGCTGCCGCTTTGTTGCCCACATGCGACTGTTTCTCTCCCCCTTATTCCCTTGTTAACTTTCAAGTTCTGTAGTCTTTCTGTTGGCTGTCTAAATATTGTTAGCCCAGAATGCTGGCCACCAACGTGGCTTGTGTAAGGTTTAGAACAACTATTGGGCATTTCTATGGAAGGATCAAAGAAATGAGATGTACAAGAGCCCTTTCAGCCATTTAGATCTGTTTGCATGAAGAAATACCCAGTGAGTCAGTTTGAGATGTACTGATGTTCAGACAGTTTTTTGGCATGCTGTAGAATGCATGTGAATATGGTGTATTTATAGGGCACAGGATGGAGACGTTAATGGTGTGTTATTTCTGGTGGATTTTCCTAAACGTTAATGCATACAGAAACTTCTGCTGTGCTTGTAGTATAAATCTTTCATTATAACTTGAGTGGATGTAAAGTTGGGGGTTTTGTATAACTTGTTATTTCCTCTGATTTCTAAAGACAGTTTAGTCATTCCATCTGTTCACTTCTGCTTTAGTTCTGTTTTAGCAGAGCTGTGTTTTGCTCATATTTAGCTGCTTGTTTGGTTTAGTTTGTTTTTTTTTTCTTTAAGGTAGTGGATCCTTCTAATGCCTTTTGCTCTTAATCTCATGAGAATTTGAACAGCACTTAAATTGCTATCCAGGCAAGCATTAATGCATTGTTTTTTAATTTCAGGAGCTCTTTGTTTCCTTATTTAGTGGAGGTCCTTTCAATGTCAGTGGGTTATTTCTGAAACTTGTTCTATGCACTATATATATATACACACACACACCAAAAATAGCTTTCGGAAGGACCTTTAGATGTTTCATTCACAAATTCCCTCTGGCATGGTTTGGGATGGAACTTAAGGATGAAATCACTTATACTGGAGAAGTTTCATTTTAGCTTTGTCTGAGGACTGTAATACTTCTTCTGTCTTCTGTGAGGAAGACAGGGCCACTGCATGAAACTTGGCTTTAAATGATGTATCAGCTGCTATGACAGACCTGTGAAAACTGAAGCAGTATAAACTAGTATCTTAAACCTTTGCATAAGGTAGAAATTCAGTTTGTCTGTTGGGCAGTTTATGTTGTAGTTTATCATGCCAGAGTGGGAATATAAAAGAAGACAATGTGAAACTCTTGGGTGATAGATAGAAAAAACTGCTGTTCTTTTATGAGCCTTTCCTGCTCACTTTCCTTCTCAGGTTTAAAATAGTATTGGAAACAATCCCAGTAGCAATGCTCAAGTGTGTAAGATTTTTTTTTTCTTGTAGGCCAGTGTAACTGCCGTCCCACAGAACAGGCAATGCTGAGGTTTCCTCTTTGCTTGGTGCTTTATCAGAAGTATATATATTTTAAAAAAAAGTTTTGTATGATAACAGTTTGGTTTGTTACCATGTCACCGTTATCAGCACCTACTGAATAACATTCCACACTGTAGTAAAATCTAGCAGCAGAAAAGCTTTGAAAGAAGCTTTGTCAGTTTGATTATAGACTTGTCATGCCATTCATTACATTGTTCTGAAAGTAAAACACTACGGTTCCTGCAAAATTATGATAGGGCAGTAACGGTTACAAGTTAGTAAAGCATCTCACGCATAGAAGCTTGAGAGCAGCTAAGACACTCTGTTAGTCCAGCTGGTCCTTCTCCTTAGTGTTGGTGGAGTTATCAAGGAAAACAACCATGCACAGTGTTCTCCAGCTTTTTTACTGCATCCATAAAATGACCCAAGTCTCATTGGTCACCCCACCTTTGCTACGCCACCTTTTGGAACTCTGTATGCCAACGATCTGTAGACCTTCCATGGGAGGAGTTACCCAGATCTCTGGCAAACAAACGTGCCTGCAGCAGCAAAATCCGTGTCATTTATGTGGCTTTGATAATAGGTTGGTTTTGGTTAATATGGAGCTATCTCAGGTGTGGATATGAAGGAAGGTTTTCCAAAGCAGAGCATAGAAAATTATCTAGTGAAGAAAGACAGCTGGGAAAGCATTGTTATTATCTAGAAGACAACTTTGTCCCTCGAAATTTTGTATGCCACTACACCACAGGCTTTGAATTAATCAAGGCTTGGGAGGAAAAGACTAATTCATTTGCTAAGATCAGAAGGGAATGTGAATCTAGGATGTAGTATAAAGACATGGGAGTCTTGTTCTTTCGGGGGCTTTTGGATGATACATTTATGCATAACTGGCTAAATCACTCACATATGCAGCACCATAACTGATTTATTGAATATGCATTGCTTTTTTTCTTTCTTTTTTTCTTCTTCTCTTGGGTCTGTTTTACTTTGGTTTTGAATCCCTCTTTGAAACACATACTTACTTTTACTGAATTGGAGAGGAGCATGTGCATTCTTCTCCTGGAGTTTTACAACCCTTAAAGTTATGTGACCGGAATTGCATGCACAAATGCTATTTGTGGTACCTTTCTCAAAACTTTTTATTTCTTTTAAACAGGAAAATTCAAGAGAAGAAAGCAGAAGTCTGGTTCACCAGGTCTCCAATGAAAGCAGACTGTCTATAGCTGACTCTCTCACAGAATTTTTTGATGCACAGGAAGTCCTTCTGTCTGCTAGCTCTTCAGAAAATGAGGTCTGAGCATTAAGATTAACATCATTCTGATGTGTTTTCTTATCTGCTACTTGATGTGCGGTCTTTTTGAGTGCTAACTGCACATTGGATGACTGCCAGAAAATTAAAGTTTTCAAAACATTTAGAAATTAATATGCTACGTGTATTTATTTGTTGTCATTGTCTGTTCGCTATAAAATGTAATGACTATTGCAGAGAAGTCTTTGCACAGTGAGAGAAATGGCAATTAGGTAGCTAGTGTGCAGGTACTGCATAGATTGTACTGTCTGCCTTGAGTCATTTATACAGCTGCTTAAGAAATTGTATCGTAGAAATATATATTCATACCTGTCCTTGTGGTACCTGTAGGTACCTTGGGGCTGATGTTATGCATATTGAAACTTAATAGTGTGTTTTGTCACCTCTCTTGGACTCCACAAAAACCTTAGCTTTTGATATGAGGAAAGCCACCTTAGTGGTGGGGCCAAGAAGATGAACCATGGCTCCACTAAAAGAATAGTGGAATTTTCAGTGAAGGCAATCTCTCCCACCCCCTCTTAGTACTTTCTTGTAATACTGAAACACAGCTTAAGCAGTTCAAATATATTAAAACAACAATTGCAGTGGAGACGTAACAATTTTCATGTATCTTGCTTATTTCCCCACCCCACACTCAGGTATCGGATGATGACTCATATGTAAGTGATATCAGTGATAATGTCTCAGAAGATAACCTGAGCAATGGCATAGAGAACGAAAGACATACTTTAGGTAAGTTCAGTGTTTTATTATACCATGTTTTGAGAATTTTCCTTGTTTCTTTTTGTTTGGGATCTTTTTTCCCTCTTACTAGAAATGATCTGATATTACAGGTTTTCACATCGAAACAGCCTGTGTTTTTTCTCTTACAGCCTTTGAACAGCACATTCTGGCTAATCGGATTAACAGGGCCCAGGCACCATTTATTAAGCAGGATAGTGGTTTTGTATCAGCAGAGAAACACCTATTTTCTTGGCTTCTTTGGTGCCACTCCAACTCCTTTTCATTTCCTTTCACAGCTGCAGGATTTTTCAAAGTAGCAAGGCCTAGCTGCTTTCTTTATTTCAGAAAGTAATTTTCTTCTTGTCACTCTGTTTCTTCAGTCTGTAATTTAAAAGCCTCATTCAGAGTTTTGTTGTTTTTAGCAGAACTCAGTGTTTAAAGGAACATGAGAATAATTACACAATGGCAGGCCTGGTATATGACCATAAGGATTTATTTCTTGCATGTTTTAATCATGATAGTTTTGTTGTTAGTACATAAGCTTATTTAACTGCCTTGGTAATTAGAGACAAAATTTTAAAAAAAGAGGGAGATTAATTAATCATAACAAACTATTTGGCTTTGTGCCTTCAGCTCTTTTCAGCTAACCACAATGTTCTTCCCACTCTATCAATATATTTTTATCTTAAAAAATGCTGAATAGTTGTTTCTTACTAGCAGCTGTTTCCTGGTCATCTCCAAGGACCAGTGGATCCCCGTGAACTTGGGTAGTTTGAAATGCCTGGAGTTCTGTTGTATCCTGTAACTGTTCAAAAATGAAGATTTTATTGTATTTTTTAATTATTATTATTTTTTGAAAGATAAAGAAAAATACAGATTGATTTATCTCATGATCAGACCTTAGAAAACTGTACTAGCATGGCTGTTCCTCTTCTTGTAAAATCTGAAGCTTTTCTGTATTAGCATCACCTCCATGTGCTTCTGGTACCTGCTGTTTCTGTGCTTTGGGCAGCCTGCCACTCCCAATAATAGCAAACTGGATGTCTTTTTCCTACAGGGCTTTAGCTGAACCATAAATTGTGGAATTATGATAAAATCCTCTGGCCACTAATGCAGAAGGTCAGATCAGATGATGATAATGGTCCATTCTGGCCTTAAAAGTCATTGAGTCCAGCGGGAAGTCAGATGTCTTAATCTCCTTCAGTGTTGCTTGCCATTTTTCACACCTCTTGCAAACCAGAACTTTTCACTGGGGGGATGAGGCAAATTTCACTGTATAGAAAATTTGATATATGAATATTTAGCTGTTTCTGTACTCTGTTTTTTCACCAGTTTACCCCAATTAATGGGTTGGTCCAGAATACACAGTTTAATTAGTATTCTGCTTTTAATCAGAAGCTGTCAAAGGACAAAGTGAAATCCCATTTCGGAGAGCTCTTTTGAACAAGGATAAATTTCTAGCATTTACCTCTTCCCTCTCCGGATATCCCATCATTCCTGAAGTATCTAAGGGAACATCCTTTTTTTTGGTCTCTTCTGATATTAAATAAATTCTTCCAAGAGAGAAGCATAGGAGCCAACCTCTTAAATGTTTCAAGTAGATTTATTGATTCATAGTGCCCATACCATTTTTATGCAAAAAGAAGAGGCAGTAGAATGCAAATAGTTCACCTGTCCTTGTTACAGCTACTCGGTCCTATGAGATATTAGGGGTTCTAGTTTGTGAGCAGCAGAAAAGATGGAAACTTCTTCCTCAAAACTGAGGCGTGGGCTAGCATACACGTCAGTGAGGGAGAAGTTAGCCCTTGTGGTTATCTGTACTTTGTCACTGTTGGAAGCACTGCTGATGCTATGCTTATGTCAGCGAGCCAGCTGAGGAAGTACTGGTTGAAATTATGCATTTGAGGGCAGTGATTCTTTGGGCACATGCAGCACAGGAAAGATGTGCTGCCCACTACTGTTTTAATTCCTCCAAGACAAAGCTGTGTGAGGAAAGCCAGATGAGGGCTCAACAGGCTGGGGCTATACCTGAGTGTCTCCAAATGGTAACTGATTCTAGGGCAGGAGCTTCCTAGGTGCTTCTAAGGACATGTAAAGATAAAATACGTTCTTGTAGAGGCAACTGTATTTCTCTCTGAAACAAGAATGATGTACAGCTAAGCGATATAACCACTTCAGACTAGTGCCTGTTGCAGAAGCTTGTAGCTGTATTTGGATCATGGCACACTTAGAACTATTTATCCTGTTCCAGTTGCTTTGACATAGTGACACAGATACTCACGTCAAGGACTCTTGACACAAATCCTTTTTTTTTTTTTAATCTTCAACAAACCCACAGCTCCACAGTTGCTTCAGCTTTTCCACCTTTAAAACAGGATGTTTCTTCACCAATGTATGGGCATATCTAGAAGTTATCATTATTTTTTTTTTAAATGCTAACCACTGTGGAGAGCACTGCATGTAAATCCGCGGTGCAATAAATTTCCTTGGTAGGAGTATTCAAAAAATTAGGAAAAGATAGGTAGGAGTTGTTATTATGCTTGGATCTGTGAGTTATGCCTTGCCTTCTGAGAAGTGTCAACTTAATTGAAGCTCTGTCAAGGAAGGAGGTTTTATGTCACTTAAACAGATAAGAATCTATCTCTGTTACAAATAAAATAGTTATAATATTTATTCTTTCAAATTCACTTGAAAGCTTGAGTCTTTCTTATGGCTTTTATGGGGAAGGAAGGTAATTTTTTATACATCTTTTATACCTGGCACTAACCTCACTTAACATACAGAAATTAAAATCTTGTTCTTAATTTTATCATATTTATAACAGGCTATCTTCAAACCACAAGTGAAATACTTGAATGAGTTGTGAGGGTGGAAGGAAGTTTTGACAGGAAAAAGATGGTTGCATTTTAATGTATGTTTGCAAAGGGGATGAAACTAAGTAAACAGTGAATTGACTTGTTCTGCCACTTCCTTCCTTTTCAGACTGTATTTCTGAAAGTGCAATTGGATGCAATTCTAAACGGAGAACATGTTTACCAGCTCCATGTCCTAATACAAGTAACATCAGCCTATGGAATATCCTGAGAAATAACATAGGAAAGGATCTCTCCAAAGTGGCCATGCCTGTTGAACTAAATGAGCCACTTAACACCCTTCAGCGTCTCTGCGAGGAGCTGGAGTACAGTGAACTACTAGATAAAGCAGCGCATACACCTAACCCATTTGAACGGATGGTAAATATGTTATTCCAAATATTTAATAACATTCAATATAATTAAAAATAGAGTAAATACAAAAACAGTCTGCCAAAGAAGCGGAGATGTTCTGTTCCGTTTTTCTCTCAGCTGAGAGAGGCAGACTCTCCAAACATGTGTCTGTATGTACTTACATACCCACTGTTTTTTACTCTTCTGTAGAATTTCTGTTGCTTTGTCGGGAAGTCTCTCTCCTCAAGTATCTTGCTGTTCTGCAAGGTTAAACAAAGAAGTAGTTGGTTCTGTTTTGCAGCTCTTACTCTGTAAGTTGAAAAATTTACAGCAAAAAGGGAGGAGGGGGTTGAACTAACATACTTCCCTCTTGAGTATGAAAGCTACAACAGATCTTTTTTTAAGGGTGTCTAATCTGGTAACACGTTTGTGCATAGAGGATGCTGGATCTTCCAGTCCTACACTACTGTGATATCTTTGTAAAATGAGCTCCATTTGTTTTATTAACTGGTTTTGTGAAGTTTTGGGCTTGATCCAAAATGTTCAGGATCTCAAAACCAGGCAATGTGAATGTATGTTGGGTACAATAATAGTGTTGTCTTGTGCCAGCGCAGAACCCTGAATTCAGCATTTGGTAAAAGGACAAGAGAAAAAATGCATTTCAGTTGTTCTGCTTCCAGGTACACAAGAGCTACTTAATGTGTAAGCCCATAAATAAAGGATTAAAAGCTCTTTAAATTGTCTTAAATGGAAGCTATAGATTGTCCCTTAAACGGAATTAAACTTTGCAACACAATATATCTTATCTTAAAATGAGATTATTAATAAATGTAAGTAGTTGTATTATAAATACTGTTTGAAAAACTTCCTGCTCCATTCTGACAGTCTGCAAGGGTTCCAATTGAGTGTTTATTCTCAGGACAGAGGGTGTGGCTGTTAACTGGGGTTTTCAGTGCATAGGTTTTTTTGTTTTCTTGAGAACATATGTTAAAAGGAAAAGGAAATGAGCAGTTGTTCATACAGGAGTGGAAAGAAGCCTTTCCCCTCCTTCCCACACTCAAGCATCTGGAAATTAGCTCAGAATGAAGTATTATTTGCCATTGAGAAATTCCTGAGGTAAAATTAATGGTGGCTGTTGCATAGTAATTGAAATAGTTCATGAAGGAGCCGTTCTGATTTGTATTTGGTTTCTGAAATTGTGAAAAGAGTGCATCTACATTTTCACAAGATGAGGAAAAAGGAATGAAAAAGGGAGGAAAATGGTACAAAAGAGACCTGAACTGAACAACCCTGAATTCTAATTCCTCAGGTTTAGGAGGAATTATGCTTAAGTTGAGTGCAAAAATTTGGAAGGGTTACCTATGTCTCAGTCATAATCAAGAACAGTTTCCTGATTAGGTAACAGCATACAGTAGGCAATTCAAGTCGCACTGAATAGAAATAGCAAACTTGGCGAAAACTCATCTGGTACTTCCTGTGCTATGTTTAGGAAAAGGATATTTGGTAGAACCATAGGATCACAGACCATAGCTATAAAAGCCAGTTACAACACAAAATCTAACAGTGATTTTTAAGGTTACTGCTTTGAACTGTGTTGCAGAATGCTAAGCTGTTTCAAATAGATTTCAGAAATGCTGTTTTCTGTTGATGAAATTTGCAGTGTTTGACCCTAATAACTCCACCTCTGGACCACTGAATGACTCTCTGAAAACTGAATAATTCTGTAATGTGTGAGCTAGTGCTTAACTTGCAGGAGGCGTGCACATTTCTGGTCTGCAAATGATGGGAAAAATACAGAATCTGATGTCAGGATAAGACCCTATTTTTTTTTCTCCTATTAAATCAGAATGTATAGTAAAAATTGTGCATGGCTGTGGTAAATGAATTAATCAGCATTCCACATATGTTATTCCCAGGTGTATATAGCTGCATTTGCAGTCTCTGCGTATGCATCCAGTTACTACCGAGCTGGAAGTAAGCCATTTAATCCTGTGCTTGGAGAAACCTATGAATGTATTCGTGAAGATAAGGGCTTCCAGTTCTTCGCGGAACAGGTACTGTGTGCTGCAACCCTTAGATTTGCTACTTGATACACTGCTTAATTCTAAATGCATGGCTGGAATCCTCTGGAATTAAGCAAAATACAAAATTACTTTACATAACCTGAGCCCAGCAAAACTCAAGAGACGTTGCAGAATTATAAATGAAGGAAATGGTCGTTGGGGAAAGTCTGCTAAGTCTGGGATGGAGCATGACAACCGACAGCTGACACTTGAGAAGCAGAGGCTGGCAGGCTGCCTACTTCAGTAACTAGATAACTCAGTTAAGTAGAGTGCAATTCCCTATGCTGAAATCTGATCACAACTGCAATAAGCATTCACATTCTTGTTGTTTTCTTTTCTGTGTGATCATTAAAGTACTGTGCTTTCAACTGCTTAATGTCTTCTTTTATAACAAATACTTCCCTTGTGTGAGTCAGTCAACCGCCAGTGTTTTTTATGGCACCATGAATATTTCTGCTTCCTGTCCACATACTTTGTGGGTTAAGCCTTTCAAATCTGGTACTACAGCTTAGTAGGTGAAGGATGTATACAAAAGATCAAAGTGTTTATGATAATAATTTCCCAATAGGAGAATAATTATTAAGCATGGGTGAAAAATTTTAAATTTAAACCAGCAAAGTTACCAAAATTACTAAGCTTGAGACATATGTCAAAAAGAGATAAACTTAAATAATCTGGTGCCTAGCAGAGTAAGAATGATTGCAAGCTGTCTCATTCTGTCTAGACATAAAAAAAAAAAAAGAATTACAAAAAGTGCAGTGGACAAAGCTGTATAACATAGAAATTTGATGAGAGAAAGCCTTCTAAGAGGCTTCCTTTAGGAAATGAAAAGTGGTTTTGACCACCTCTGAAGATACGACATTTTGTACATTATGTTTTAGAACTGACAAAAAGGAGTGCTGTGTGGTCTTTTCTTAGTCTCAGGAAACGTGACAGGCAAGAGAGATGTAAAGTTCAAGTAATATATCTGGTTCTTCATTGTGTTACTTCAGTCCTAAGATAATGTGTATAGAGCACTGTAGTGGTGAATAGAGGGTGGTACTGAGCTTAGTGTTAGATTGAATTAGAGGAGGAGGTTTTCTTCCCTGAATACTGGATAAATCAGTACAAAGGCTACTTTTTCTATAGAGGGATTTTGATACATGAAGGGGCTTGGGCTGTTAACAGCTATTGTTCTGATACATGCAATAAGTGACATGAGTTTATGAAGTGTTAAAGTTACTGTAACAGTATAGGGTGGAGGAGTATTAGGAAGGGAGGGCAGTTTAAGAGGAAATGTTTCATGCAGTTTGCAAGCATTAAATATTTCGATTTGCATCAGGAGCTGTTGCTTATTGCTTGTTTGTGCAAGCGTTTTGATGCTTACTCTAGATCACTTGTTAGTGCAGGCAGTATGTAATCCGTGAAATAGACAGGCATAATGTGTAACATAACAGAGATACTGTTCTATTACTAGAGCAAGTTTACAATAACTCCACTTAGCTCCGTGACCTTACTCTGGAATTTTAACAGTTTAAGAGAGAGCCAAGTTTAACCCATGAATTATAGTGACATCTGGGGTTAATCTCGGTACAGTATGTGAGAAAGAGTGTTGCTCTTGGTAGATTGGAGCATAGCTGAGAGTAATTAGTACTTGTATCCTTTTTTTTTCTTAAACGAGGTAGAAGATGTTCAGTAAATAACTGGATGTGTGCAGAAAATATGCTCAGTAACAGATTTGCAAAATGAGAAACAAAGAAGAAAGTAAAACTGCATGTGAGCCGTGCAAGTAGTTAAGAAATCAAATTCATAGTGAGAAATAGCAATTTGACTTTATTTTAAAGTTGTCTGTCAAAAGAACTGCAGGCATTACACATCAAAGAGCTGGTCCTGGTCAGTTCTTTGTTGTGTTCACCCAGACGGGAGAATTTACAGCTGAGGAGGAGTGGCTGCTTTCACTTTGTGAAGTTACTTTGTTAGTCACTATTCCCTTTTAATATTCTGCATTGTGTATTTCTTTATTTACTCACAGTCCTTGCTTCACTATTTTGGTGGTTATCCTAAATCACGTGTATGCTATTACCCAAAGCTGATCAAATGCAGTGTGCATGGTTAGAGTTTTGCATTAGAAACACCTGAGGTGTCACTACTGCAATAGCAGAGGTTTCTAGGTGGAATTTCATGACTTGATTTCTCTGCCTGTGGCCCCCTCAGAGATGCTGATCACTCCCTCATAGTCAGGATTTTGTGGGTATTTACCGTACAGAGGAATTTGTCTGTGTGCTTAAAGTGCAAGATCTGTTAATATATTAAGGGGGCCTAAGGGTAAATGTAATTATCACATTAGAGACAACATACAAAATATATAGTTAGATTTTTCACTCATAAATGAAATTCATGGGCCTTTTAAAATAAGGGCTTCCCGCTGGGTCTCAGTACCTTATTAATCCCACTGACTCCCCCTTCAGGACACAACTGCAATAGGAAAGTAAATGTTCAAATTGTAAATGCCATAACATGAATGAAAAATTCAGGAGGACAAAAAAAAAAAAGAACCCAAACCAAAATGACTGTTCAAGTGTTAATATGTCCATATTTTTTTTCTCATTTCATATCTTGCTATTAGGTCAGTCATCATCCACCTATTTCTGCGTGCCATGCTGAATCTGTGAATTTTGCTTTTTGGCAAGGTAACTCTTCAGTCTGTAACTTATTTTTACAGTGTTCATAATATTTTTCTTTTATGTCTAACATGAAATATACAGAAATAGGGAAAGGGTGAAATTCCCTGCTTAAATTGTATTAGAGTGGCTTTAAGAAATGCTAGCCTATACTTACTTGCATGCTTCTTACTTGGATATTCTGCCATTATAAAAATGTTCAAGTTTTTTTTTATAACATAAATTGACTATTCTTTTCATGTACAAATATCTTCATTTCTTTAAAATCAGATTGGGGAGGGGGGGGAGGTGTTCTTTAGTAAAGAAGAGTTGTACCTCAAGCTATTTATAAAACAAACAAGCTAGAACAAAGCTTAAAAAACTACAGGTTAAATCCTGAGCCTTGGCAGATCTTGTAAACCTGTTCTGAAGATAATTTCCAAAAATGAGCATAACAGCAAGGATAAATATATTTACCATTTCTTTCTCTGCTGGCATTATTTCAGTATGTAGGTTTTGTGCTATTTGACTACTAACACTGTGTTTCAAAAGAAGTGTGTTGGAGCTTGATTTGCTGTGTAATGCTGGTAAAGATGTCAGCCAGTCACAGTACCTGTGTGGTTAGGTATTTTTGGAGTGTACACAGAACATAACTATGCCTTTTAACTCAGTTAAAATCTTTCGCCCAGAGGTTTGTCGATTCACAATATAGACATATTATAACCTTTAATTATGTTATGAATGACTCTGCTGACTTGATTATAGTTATTATGGACAGAACCATACTGAACAGGAATTGAAACTCTGTCATTAGTCTGGGTTTCATTATTCAGTATAATTCTTTGCTTTGAAAACAAATACAGCGACAAGAGTCCTTTTGTTCTTAGCCAGAAAGCAGAGATGACCAAAAATTTATTCAGTATCTGACAACTGTATACATAAGACTAGAAGGCCTGTCGTAATGAAAACTGATTAAGATGATTTGTTTAACAGATCTTGATAATGGTTATTGCTCAAATACTGCTTTTAGAGAAAGAAGCTCTTATGTAAAGAGAGCTGAGAATTTGATCAATGAGAAAGATTCTGAGATCTGGTCTTGATAAGCACAGGAGATTCAGTCAGGGTACTGCAGGGCTTTTGAGGTTTGTTTTGTTTTAAATGTGGCTGGCTGAGCTTATACGAGATCTAGAGAAAGTTTTTTTTTCAATGCAAAGGCAGTTTGTAAATATTGTGGTCTCTTGTTATGGGGCTATATTAACTTATGTAGAAAGATTAACATCAAGTTAATCATAAAGGTAGCTTGAGGTAAGTTATTTTGTCAATGAGGAAAAGATCTTTTCACTTATCATATTATCTGCTCAGCTGAAGAGGAGACAGTCTTCAGCAACATTGGCAGTGTAGTGCTGTCATCCCACCAGACACTGACTTTAGTTCACCTGTTTCAACATCAAGAAATCTCTTGATCACCTCTAGTAACCCAGAATCTTGGGTTCTGACAGGGATAGTTATTTTGGAAATTGTTTTCCCTGACTTGTGAAGCTGACTCTGCTTTTGCAAAGGACTGTGGACACATGAACAATGGGAATGCAGAATACAAAGTTCCAGCTATTACAGCATCTGTGCCTGAATTAATCTGAGCATAGCTTTGAAATAACACTTGCTTTTCTTTGCTGTCCTAAAATTTTTGCATGATGAAGTTGCACACTGGTTCCCAAGACGTTTCTCACATACTGATCTCTTATGAGAACATAGGACATAGTGTAGTCTAATACATTTTAACTGTTAAGATCAGTAGGGTGTGCCTTTGCCCTTTCTCTTCCATCCCACCACAGAAGAGAGAAAGCTAGTACAGAATTTGGCTCAATATCATCATACTCAAGGTAGTTTTGGACCTGTTACTGTGCAGTATAGGAATCACAACAGAATTGCTGTCACTAAAGATGCTGACCCAGAATCAAACTTCAAAAAAAACCCCAAACCCTTAAAGTCCGTCTCTTAAGTGATAAGAAAAGGATCATTTTTTTCCATGAGGAATTGTGCCTTATGTCCTGTTTTAGCCTTTGCAATTATAGGCAGCTTGATGTAGCTCCATTTTATCACTTGCACATGTATATTTGGGAGATATGTAATCTCCTATGGTTTAAGCATCTATCTCAGAGCCTGCATAACAGCTTCCCCCCACAGTTGCATAGGAAACAGCATTTTAGTTTTCCTTGTGTTAGTACTAGCATCTTTTTGACACTAGAGATTAATTATCCCCTGTTTTTCAGATTGGGCAGGGAATGGAGTTTCTAGTGTCTAATACAGCAAGGATACTATTCCCCTGAGCTCTGAAGTTGCTGTGAAAGTTACTGATTCGTTATCTAGCCCAATTTAACTCTGTACCCTTTCTGCCATGCTTCTTTGTGCTTCTTTCTTCTCCAGGTGGTTTTGTTCAATAAGTTTGGCTAAACTTGCATTAAAATTTCTCATCTTTTTTTGGAGAAATGATGTGAGACTTGGACATGTCTTTCTGTGATTCAGACAAGATTTTTAAAAGGCTAACTAAACTAACAGAGAAAGTGGGACTAAATATCTCTGCAGTTTTTTGTCCTTTGAAACATTCTCTTGCTTGTTCACTGTGGATGTTCTTAGTTGCTATATTTTTGTATTTTAAATTCTGCAGAATTACAGAGAAATATATGCTGTCTGTGGCTTACTCAAACTCCTCTCTTTGAAAAAGTTTTTGAGAGAGGACTTTTAAACCTCTCTTACTTGGCTATTTAAATAGCCAATGATATAATGAAAAACACCAAACCCAAAATGATGTTTGAAGGTCCACAGCATTCTTTGAACACTTATGTTTCACTTTGTTATTTTGCATTTCCTGAAAATAAAGTAGATCCCAGAAATAGATTGATTTGGTCATGCCTATGACTAAACCTGTCCTTTTTTTTTTCTCTTCCTGTTTCAGATGTAAGGTGGAAAAACAAATTCTGGGGAAAGTCCATGGAAATTGTTCCAGTTGGTACAACACATGTTACTCTTCCAGCGTAAGTGCTGTAGTCGTGCATTGCTGTTCACACACAGGCACAGACATGCTTGCACACGCTGGAGCCACATTTATCCAGATGAGAACAAGCTGTGCTGTGCTGTATTACACCTTTGGAAGAATTGATGATTATGATTTATTAGTTTAAAAAGAAAGGGGAGGGGGAGGAGGGAGAAAAAACCCCACCAAACCAAAACCAGAAGCATAAAACAGAAGCACTAACTCTTCCAAAGGTTATTAAAAAGTTGAAATAAAAACCATCACTCCTGTGTATCTCAAAAAAAGTGAAGCTGATATTTTCATACTTCCATTGAATTTCAAGCTTTGTGTATTTTAAACTCACAGGGCAAAACTGCATGGCAGAGGAAGCTATGAGTTCTTTTGCTTGACTATGGGTTTGGGGGAGAGGGTGGTGGTGGTATTGTTGTTTCTGTGTTTTGTACCTGTATTTGTACAGACCCTAACACCATGGGATCCTGGTCTGCAGGTGAGGCTGATAGCTATCATCACTGCATAAATAATTATTGTAAGTGATAAACAGAACCAGTTGCATATCTGCTGTACATTATCTGAGGATGCAAGCAGCCACTGTAGTTAAGTGTTGAGTATGTTTTAATGTGGGGTTTTTTTAAATAAAAATCTGCAGTGTTTCTACGCTGGCTTGTCAGAGCGCCCATTATAGATCAACAATTAAAATCCTTTAAAATTTGGCCTATATTCAATGTGTTTGCAGAACCAGAGGTATAAAGGTCCCAATTAAGTAGTGTTCCAGCTAAATCTGTTTTCCAAAGAGAATCTACAAAATTAATTATTCTGACATCTGAAGAAAGAAAAATACCTCAAGAACCTACTACTTATCAGACTAAGCGACTAAGTCTGCCTTTTTCTTTTAAGTGGGTAAAATTGCGATATAGTAAGATAGTATCCAGATAGTCCTTGTGCATGCTCTTATAAAGCAGCAAGTGAAAGCAAGTAATTAAGAGGAGGTAAGGAAAGATTCTAATATCCTCATGATATGTGTACAAGGCAGTTGCTATGAGGAAGCTGGTGCTTTGTAAATTTACCCTTTACCTTACCAGTAGCAACTTGGCTATCAATACCCAGAACAAATTGTAGAGTCTTCATGAGACTTTCCTTTTCTTGAAGTTTTAGAAAGGTGTTTTATAAGAACTTATACTTCTTTAATAAAAGGTAAAATGCTGTATTACCCATTGGTATTTGTTCATCTCTCCCCATCTGCTGTCTTCCAGTGTGCAACTGTATCTTGAACTACCTGGTGAGAACTTTTTCTCTTGCCTGAAGTACACATGTAGGCTCAGCCTTGCGAGCTTGAGCCAAGCTCATTCCACTCAATAAGTCTTCTAATGACTCCGGTGGCCCAAGTTCTTGTGTTTTCAGTTGTCACTATGTTACAAGCTGTGAAATGGGCATTTCAGCCAGTAGAAGATATTAAAATTATTACTTCTGGAAAATTAAAACTGGTGAAAAGGGACAAGTAAATTGAGAGAAAACTGAATTCAAGACCAGAGTTTACAGCAGAAGTGAAAAGGGTTTTATGGAAGACAGGATTGTTCTCATAGGGTTTGTTTTTGAGAAGGTGTGGGACAAGAAGATAAGCCATTCCAGAAAAAGAAATTTGTTTGTGGGGCTTTTCTAATCAAGTTCTCTGCTTTTTTTTTTCACAAGTTTATGAGCTCATTTGAACATGGCATGAGATTTTTCTTGTGTGTATTTTTCTTACAGTTTTAAAGACCATTTTGCATGGAACAAGGTGACATCTTGCATCCATAACATCTTAAGTGGGCAAAGATGGATTGAACACTATGGAGAGATCATCATCAAAAATCTTAATGATGACACTTGCCACTGCAAACTGACCTTCGTAAAGGTAACCACAGCAAAGTTGGCAGTGCCTTTTCTAACAGACACAGCAGTGGGTGGATGCTCTGCTGAAGCTCCGTACAACTGCTTACAAGCTGTATTTTCCTATAGTTCTGTTGTAATTACCTGTGATTCTTTGAGAAACTAACTTTGAAGGAACTGCTGCTCACTAGGTAGAGCCAGACAAGGAAGAGAAGTAACAGTTTTCTCAGTTGGTTCCACTGGAGATGCAAAAACGTATGAGGAAAGGAAAGGAAGAAGTATGATGAAAAAATCTTCTCTGTTTGATGAGAGAGGTAAACGGTGATTTACTACATGCCTCCTGCTAACTCATTGGCATGTGCTGTGGTTGCATTCATTCAGCAACTGTAGAACCAGTGCTTATATCAGGTGCTTCACCTGAGGCTCTTTTCTAGCCCTTTGCGGGTACTTGGAGGAGTTTAAGTGAGAGGTTGTGGTGTTACTCAAAGCTTTTGCTTCAGTACGAGGCATCAAGATATGACTTCCTTAGGAAATACCCTTATAACTGAAATTAAAATTAGTTTTTGGCAATAGATGACATCTTCCTAGTAAAGGAAAATCAATGAAAACCTGAAACAATGCCAGAATTTCTAACCTGAGAAGCAGTTTTGCAAAGCATGCAAGGAGACTTACCATAACCTGCATTTTCTGTATCTGATTGCTGGAGAAGGGCTGTGCTTTGCATAGCTTGTATCTGTATGGTCTGTTTCTAAGTACTTCAGCATACCTATGCAGCATGGCATGCTTAGCAGCAGAAGGAAGGTTTCCTTTTCTTACTTGTTTTTCTGAATACTTTGTTCTTTCTAAGAAGCATTAGGGTAATTTTTTTTCCCCAAATACTTATTTGAAAGTACTACATTTGCAGAATTACAGTTGATGTTTAGAGTTCAAATTTTAAAGATTGAAAGCCTGCAAATCTGACACCTTTCATATTGTAAATTGTCTAAAGTGCAGATTACTGTATCGGGTCCTTCTCTTGCTCTTCTGCAAATTCGGGAAGGATGTAGATAACTACATCAGGACTCAGTATTACCTGTCACTGGGCAAAATTTGAGGTCAGCTATGCTTCATCTAATACTGCCTGAAAAAAGGCAAACAAAATAAATACAATTCTCAATGTTAGTATTTTAATAAACCGACTCATAGTACTAAGAGCAGTTGTTTACACATGATATTGTAATGCGCACCTAAATGAATAGTTTTCCTTTCAGAAAACCACTCTACAGCATGGTGCTACTGACATAGCAGAATCACTCACACTTGATCTCTTATGCACCTTTTTTTTCCCATGGTTCCTTTTAATTCCAGGCAAAGTATTGGAATCCAAATGCACATGAGATTGAAGGCAGTGTCATGGATAAAGCTGGGAAAGTTGTTCATCGACTCTTTGGGAAGTGGCATGAAAGTTTATACTATGGGACGACTTCATCTTCAAACTGCATATGGAGAGCAAGTTAGTGATCAGAATGGCTAATGTACAGAACTTAAGATCTGCTTAAGAATAAGCTTACTATTTTCATCTCTTTATTAGGCCCCAACTTCTTGTCATTTCTGTGTGGAATATTACGATTTTTGTCAGGCGTTTAAAATTTAGACCAGAAGATTACATCATTTAACTTAAATAACAGGAAGAACTTAATCCCATGGCTTCCTGTATTTTCTCTGTTGTCCCTCATTTTCATATTTGGGCACGAAGTGGGTATTGAGGACTCTAAAATGAAGGGAATAAAAAAAAAAGGAGCAAAACTCCCCACTTTTTTTGTAGAGAAGTGTGTATTTTCTGTATTAAACATTGGAGGAGAGCCCACAAAGATCAGTTCTGTAATGACAGCCATGTCTGAACTTATCCCAAACTTGTGGGGTTTTGTCTACTGTAGTTTGAAAAAGTACTGTGATAGAAGCATGGCCTTCATCACAGCTGTGCTCTGATTCAGCTGAGAGAACAGAAATCTGTTTTGTTGCGGTGCAGTTATCAAGGGGGATGCTGTCTTTTTTCACATTCTTAAAAACCTCTTATTCCCCCACAATTGAGACCGTGGTTTAGAGATAAACAAATGACTGAGGGGAGCTTGGAAACTTCCTTCTGAAGATAGTAACATTTAATTGGAATTCTGAACTCTTTTCTTCTGTAGATCCGATGCCTAAAGGTTATGAACAGTGGTATGGATTTACTCAATTTGCACTGGAGTTAAATGAATTGGACCTTCAAACTAGGTCATTACTCCCATCCACTGATACACGGTTTAGGCCAGATCAAAGGTAAGAAGTTTTAACTCTTAAATATCTTCCTCAAATAGTTTTTAATCTTCTGTATACTCACTTTACCCTAAGTTCAGACTATTTTGTGTAGATACCTGCAGTGTGTTTCTATTGCTACATTAATGTGCATCTGAAACAGACATTTTAGTCACTTACCAAGAGATGGTCTAGTCATTATGGACCAGCGTTTCCTAAAATTGGATCTTGCATGCTTCTAGATAACTGCCTTTCCAAAGATATTAATACTTCAGTACTTTGGTACTAACTTCCAAGTAATATATCATATCATATCATATCATATCATATCATATCATATCATACCTCTGAGCTTGTTATGAGAGTTACTTTTTCTGAAGTGCTTTTTGATAGTGCAGTTATCTGCAGATGTAGCTGTTCATCTTTCACTGTGAACAGCTTGCTGTAAAGATTAGATACTGGAGCTCTAGAGGACCTGATAAAGGTGGGGGACAGAAGCACCAGTTGTGTCTCTTACCACCACTGGTACCACAGGTTTCTAGAAGAAGGGAATGTTGAAGGAGCTGAAGTGCAAAAGCAGAGGATTGAGCAGCTACAGAGAGAACGACGGAAGGTGCTGGAAGAAAACAATCTAGAGCATCAGCCTAGATTTTTCAGGTACTATGTAATAATTAGCATATACTATCATTTATTGAAATTCTTATTAAAGATCTGGTTCTAAACTGCCATAGAGCAGGCTCCATTTTTTTCCAGGTTTCTTCTATATTCTTGATTTTTGTACTTTGGCAAGGTACAACACTCCAGACTTAGTTAAAACTCAGAATTACAGATTGCTTTTTCATTGGTGCACGCCTGAATTTCTTTCTAATTTTTTTTGCCTTGATGGCAATTGATATTTAGTCTACATTTGAATTTGCCTGAGTGAATATAGCATCTTTGATTTTTTTCAAGCAAGGTGCAGTAGCTGGATTTAACTTAATTACCTCTGCTCAACTTCCGCTGAATTCAGTGGGATTGCCTTGTGCAGAAGCGTGCAGAGTTGGAGCCTTTCATTTCCAGGGCTTTTTTTGAACATGTTTCCCCTCTTTTATTCAGAGGGCATTTTATTTCTTCTTGTTGTAAATCAATCAGTTAACAGGAGACTTCAGCCATGAAAAGACAAAAGTGAATGCTAGTGAGGACATGGCCTTTTGCTCTCCAGCTTCTCTGTGCTCCTGCAATGAAAGAGTTGCAGCCAAGGTGAATGTTGTATGGACCTATGTATCACAGTTAACAGATCTGAATTCATAATTTTTTCTGGATAGCTAGGTACTGTACTTCTGTGGAACACCAATGTTTGAAATAGGTGCAAACAGGTGCAAAAAGGAAGCAGCTTAAACCACTACATGTCTGATAAGCTGGTGAGCTAACTCATCCCATGTCAAATCACACCTACTAAAGAAAAACAAATGTTGCTTCCAGCGGGGTAGAGGCAAAGTCTAATACTTCATAATTATATATTCACAATGAGAATTGTGAATAAGGATGGGGATTTGAATCCTCACAATGAGGATTTGAAAATTGAGATTTGTGCTGTATATTTAAATAACAGAATTAAAAAATTAATTACTATATAGCAAAAATATTACCCAGTCTTAGAGTACGTATGAATCATGTATTTAGATTTTCAAATAGTGATTTCTCTCTTCTAGAAATTACAAGCCTTGATTTACTTAAAAGAATAATTCACTGTTGTGTCAAAAATGTTGTACACTAGATTAAAAGCAGACTGATTCCTTCAGGGTGAGGTACCTATTGTGATGAGTCTTGCCTCAGAGCTATAGGCTCTCTTTATGTAATAACTGTGGTGAGCCATCTTGGGAGAGGTAAAAGGAAAGTTTCCACTTTCCACTCAAAGCTACCTTTGAGACCACAAAATAAACCTGGACTGTAGTTTTCACTGCTAAGCACTGGCGCCTGACAGTAAAATCAGGGTGTTGACCTCAGCTGAACACCAGGCTGCTGAGGTGTCTCCAAGGCCCAGTGCAGACCCACCCGCTCAACTGTCCAAGCTATACTGCCTTGCTCAAAGGCTGTACTGAGTTGCACTGCACCTGGTTCGTGGGCTGGATTTGGTATCTGTGCATTGTGCTGCATTGCATGACACAGCACACATACGGAAAATACAAACTTCACATTTTAAGGCATTTGTTTTTTCTTTGATAGGAAATCAAATGATGACGCCTGGGTGAGCAATGGAACATACATGGACCTTAGAAAAGAACCTGGTTTTTCCAAACTGGACAATCCCGTCCTCTGGTGAAAAAGGAGCTAAGTGAAGATCAGTGTGCTGTATTCTCCAATCTGATTTTAAAGAAGAATATATAAAATATATCTATATATATACACATATATATATATACATATACACACACATATAATATATGTGTGGGGCGTGTGTATGTGGGGCAAGTGTGCATATCTCCAGAATTGTGCTTAATTTAGAATCTGATAATTACTTTGTTTCCTTTACTACGACTATTGCAGTGATTGTTTGAATGTATAAATACCCTAAGTTCTTTTTATAAAATATTTAATAAATAGTACTGAATGTTAACAGTGAGAGGAAAAAGAGGAGCTTTTACACTACTTTTCCAATGTGTAATAATGTCAGTTCTGAGCTAACTTATGCCTTATTGAATTGCATTGGAGACAGTAGCATCAGCATGTCCTAGCAGTGCTGAGAAATCAGAGTGCAAGCCTTAGTAACTCAAACTGTAATTAGGCTTCCACAGTGCAGTGAGTAGTTCAGCTGTCTCTGGGCTAGTATAAATTGCTAAAACAGATTATCAGCTGGTGCTGGGATCTGAGTATGATTTTTTGCTGCCTGTAGAAATGATTTAAATACACTTTTGTTTCTATTAGCTTTCTTCTTAGCGTTATAGAAGAGGTAGTTCTGGGCTTACATCAGTGGTTCTACTGCCTTACACATAAACTGTACCCGGCTAAATGTAGTGCTAGAAATTCAGGAATCGCCAAAATTCTCCATTGGGAATCTTCAGACTTATAGCCCCCAACAGGGCAAGAGGAGGAGATCCTTTGTATATACTGCTTGAGCACTGACTAGATGAAGAAGCTCTCTCTTTTTCCAGTAAGTAAAATCTATACAGAGCACGAAATCCTGTGCTTCCATAGCTTTGTTTGTTTTTATTAACCTAAAAATTGCAACAGTAAGACTTTTTAAAAAGTAAGCAAACTGATTGTTTTAAGCTAGAATTTTTTCTTAGTATTTTGATATTTTCTACCTCTTAAGAAATAAACATCATATTTAAGATCTTCTATTTAAAAAATGACCATCTGCCTTATGGAGAAATGTATGGAGTCTTTGATCTTCCTGTGTTTATTATGTTCAGATAAATATTCAAGTGTCTTGCACTAAATCAATTGCATCTCTATCCTGTAATTTTATACATATGGCTAGATTTGTGAAAATACTAAACCATGTGTCAGAAATACAGCAGGAAACAAATGTAGCAGAAGTTGCACTTTTGAATGAAGATTACAGCTTTGGGCAGTATTTTTGGTTTTTTTCCATCAAATCACGATGCCACAGTCATTAACAGAATAATTTGTATTCCTACCTGTCTGCATCTCAAGCCTGACCCGTGATTTTTGTTGGTTTTATGTGTCTGTGGCTCTTTGGCAACAATGCAGTTTTCAATTTTAGATCTATACCCTGTCACCACCACCCACCCACCACCTCTTTTCTTTTTCCTACATGCCACTTTAATGACAGAAAATAAACCCAAATGTTGTTGACATGTTTAACTGGCTTATGACTGAAACAATTGGACAGGGCACGGATAAGGAACCCTCCTAGGAGGACTAGTAGATTTAAAAAGTTTGCACTATACAGTGTGCTGCATTGTTCTAAAGAAAACCCATTAAAATGGATTCGTGTACTATATGTAACGTGAAGAAACTACTATGAACACTTCCATTTTAAACCAAATCTGTGAAGTCAGATTAGATTTTTATTTGAATTATACTTCTGTTACCTTGAAGCCCTGTTGTCTTAGAGGCAGATGAATGCTTTTTCACCATTTTTCACTTTGCCCAGGAATTCTGCCTCACCATCATTTCTGTAATTTATTACCAAAGAAGTTAGCATAATTCTTTCTATTTAACATATCTTTTAAAGACTTGACTGCCATGCCAGCAGCTTACAACACGGCAAGGTTCACATCAATATGAAGACAAAATCTGAGCTTTGATTCCAAAGGAAAACTTAACCTTTGGGGGCTGTTTGATTCCAAGAAAGTGAGGATCTCTTCATGACTTGTTCCCTTCTCGTGTTTTATTTTTGTATTAACTGTCACTTGGCACAGAAATGAGTGGATATTTGTAATTATCCTTGCTGTCGGTAATTACCATTTATACTAAAAATAACATTCATTTAACAACAAAAGAGGATAGGGGAAATAAAAACAAAAGCTTTAAGAAAGGGACCAAAATTTGTGGAGGATGCATTAAACTTGCTTATCATCGTATTTGATAGCTACTGTGACTACTGTCTGATCTGATTGCTGGGTTTGTGTTTCCTATGTATGGAGGGGATTTCCCCAGACTTTGTTATATGGCCTAATAGTTGATAGCATCTGAAATTAAATTATTAGAGGCCAAAAGACAAAGTTAAAGAATTGCAATGAATTAAAATCAGCAGGTGTTAAATGAAACTAATCTCATATTGAGTGTCTGAGTCATGATTTTTGAGAAATCAGACAATCTAAAATGTCTAAAATACATTTGATTAATGACAAGAAGCATTGGCCTGAGTAGTGCCTTAAATAAAATTTTCTTCTGCAAAATTCCCATATCAAGAAGGTAAAAATCAGAATTTTACTATCATCTCCAGAAAAATGCTTGAGGGCATCTAGGGCATTTCTTAAATACATGAAGCAAAATCACTGCACGAGTAATAGCTCTTTTTGTAAATCTCTGATACACATCTGCAAACACAGCGTAACCAGTTGTGAATGATCCTCTGACCTCATGTTTCCAACTGCAGTGTAGTTGTCCCTGCTTACTTTTGTATGAAACCATTTGGTTTAGTTGTTAAACTTCTGATAACTATATATTAAGAAGAAGAAAATTGTCTTGATGTTACTTCAGTGTATTTCTGCATAAAAATATACTAATCATTCACAAAACTTAATATACTCTATACAGTTATTCTTGGTAAAATATTAAATGTTGGTAATTTTCTTTCCCCAAAGTTCAGATGTGTTAATGGGTGCAAAACTTACATAAGCTTTCTGCAATATAATTAAGACAGCTCTTGTTTTTAATAACTGACACTACGGGACTTTTTTTCCCCACTTCTACCCTGAATGGTAAAAAGAACTTATCAGGCAATTTACTGCTTCATTTCATACACAGCAATGACCCTCAAGCTGTTTATCTCCATGGATCAGTCTTAAAATTTCCTGATGACCATTGCCTGTTGTTATAGCTCTTATTTGATGACTTTATAAACATTACTTAATGTGATTGTGGAGGGCAGTTTGAGAAGCACTCATCTAGCGCTGCCTTTCTTTGTGTACCCGTTCACAAAGTAAAATCTCACTATGAAGTTATATCAAGATGATTGAGCAGCTCAGGCCTTTGGGTGTTAAACCACTGGCTCAGTTTTCAAATTGCACAGAAAAGAAAGAAAAAAATTCCAGGGAAATAGTGTTAATAGAAACAGAAACCCACAGCTCTACTTCCAGATTTGCAGACTTGACATTTCCAGACTTGGAATTATGAAAGAACAGCATAACTTGTTTAGGAGAGTACTTTTGATAGCATGAAGTGCCCTTTAGACTGAGTTGGAGCTAGATGCACAATTAATTATTGCATTCCTTCCTTAATCTCTGCTCTCTGAGATATGTTTTATCAGCACTGATCTAATTCTTTTAGATGCTTTTTGAAATATGGATCTGGTAAAGCACTCAGGTTCTTTATAGAGAGCTTGGAAAATTAGGTGCGTGAAAGGAAGAGTGAAAACAGCCACAGCTTTGAGAAGGAAACATCCTAGAGATCTGTTCTTCCACCACCAAGTTTCTGAAGGATCTGAAGCAGGATTGCTGGTTTCTTTTAAAACCTGACTCCTGAAGGAGGTGGTGGTTGCAAACATGGTCACCTTATTATTTGTCAGTTTAGGGTTGAAGCCAGATCACTATACAGAAAGGAACACAAATTCATGGGCCCAGAATGTACAACCAGGGACAGCTTTGAGATTGCACAAAGGTCCAGTGCTGGTCTCAAAAAAAAAAGTCTAAAAAATCAAACTAACAAAACCCTCACACCTTCCTGTGCCCCCCACTTTCCTGGAGCTCTTTACAGTCCCATTTAGGTTTTCTACGGGGCCCTTCATATCTAAAAGTCCTTACTCAGTGTCCCATTTTCTCTTTATTAAAAAAATTTCTGCAGAATAGGAAAACAGTCCATTCTAACAAGCTTTTAAGTGAGAAATCATGCCTAAAAGCTGTAGTTAAAAACTTCCCCCATAAACACTGGGGGATTGTCTTTTCCTTTACTGTGAACAGGACTTTCTTCCCACTTGCACTCTTCAGTCAGAACACAGCCTGGTAAGAGTAGCGTGCTATGGAAATGTGCAGCTACATCTCTTCAGCGTACCCCTAATTAATGTCTTTGCATCTGCTTTTGTGTAAGTCTCTTCTGTAGTCTCTCTAGATGACCAGCTTTGCAGAGCAGGAAACTTTCAGCATGTCTTGTTTTGTTCAATACAGCATTTTTTTGTATACAACTGATACAGAGGGTGCAAGCTGAAGAGGAGTGCAAAACTTGACCCACAGTGCATATAAAATAGAGAGAAGGATGAAATCTAACTTGTCCACATAACTGAATACATCTTGTAAGGGCTAGAGTCGGATGGTGCTATTCAAAGGAGTGAAGTTAAAATGAAAGGGTTTTTTGGTTGAGTGCGTTTTCATTCACTGATTATGCCTACTATAAATAAAATTCACAGTATTCACTAACCCATCCTTTCAATTTTCTCACTACTGGTGGGTGCAACTTACTCCAGCAGCTGTGGGTTCTTAAGAAACTGCACGTTATCTGGTTTGTCTGTTGAAACTTAGTAAATGCTGTAACTTATCACCAAATGTATTACTGTACTGCTCAGTTCTTAGATACTGTTCTTGCTGCAGGTTTTGAAAGCAATAAGAGAAATTTTCCACAGAAATAGTTGCCATATGTTAAAAAATTATTTTAAGTGGTTCCTTTTTTACATAAATTGTGGATTTGGTGTTTTTGTTGTATAAAACAAAACTGTATTAAAGCTTACGAGAATGTCTGGGAGGTTGATCCACAAGAGGTGATGAGCTCCTTCAGCTCCACACCTTTGAGATGGTTGGTATCCCTGAAAATCAGGCAGTCTCGTATTTATGTTAACAGTATTTTACTAGTTCCAGTACTGGAAAAACATACCACATGTATGAGGCGTTATGTATGAAAGCTGCTAAATGCTGAATTTGTTGGTTCTTTGATAGGGCATTAGTGATTTCAGAATGAAGAAAGTTATCTTATGTGTTAGAATTATCAATGACTTTCAAATTTTTGAGAAAACTTTCTGTAGTCAGGATCATTCCTGTTTTCTGCTTCACTTACTCCAAAAATTTGTAATAACGTTGGAGCATCTTGATGCGCAATTTGATTTATTATTTTGTCTCTGTAACCAATTTAGTTGGATGTTAATAAATCATACTTGCAAAAGGTCATAGAGCACCCTGACTTTTTCCCAGGGGTTGTAAAGCATCTTTCTGCAAAGGTTGTTAGTGGTAGCTGAAATAAGCCTAGCTGCTGTAGTGATCTGTGCTTTTTACATTTGCCAAAATGGCAAGTATGAAGGAGCTTCCATCTGCTAGAAGCCTTATTTACCACTCTTACAATCTGTCCGGTAGCTGTGCAATGTTCCAATTGCTTACCAGGTACCTGCACACACTGTACAGCACTGTCACATGGCTGTTATGCCAGACACTGGGGCAAGGAAAGTGGAAAGCTGATGGAATTCATTTAGAGCTGGAAGTTGATTCTTAAAAGCAGCTTTTAGTGGACAGATGTGCAGTGCAAATGTTATGCTTTAGCATGAATGTGGAAACCACAAATCACACGTTTTCCATAAAACAACTTTAACAACAAGGAAACATAGTATTTACTGGATAAAATAAATAACTGGAAGGAAATGGTATCAATGTGGTGTTTTCTCCCTTAGACGTGGTGATTCAGGACAGCTCTGACAATCATATCTCAGCTGTATCTCACAGTCCCAAAGATGCAATACAGATGGATTAGGATCTTGAAAAATGTGGAGTACAGTGAGTGTAATTCCTGACCAACCTGTAATTTCTGACTGCAGCTCTGCAGCAGTTCCCAGACATCACTGTGTACAAAGATTTGGTGGGAGGGAGCATGGAGGTTCCAGGAAGAGCTGGGAAAACTGGATCAATAAATCCATTACTACGCAAGATATCCTCAGCTATTGTACATAGCAGAATAAGGATAGAGGCCACAAGAAAAACAGCTCTTAGAGCGGCAAGAATCTGCTCCTGTTTTTTGAAATACAGCCATTTTGGTTCTGTATTAGGTTAAGGATTTTGGAACTTGCTCATCATGTCAGTGGGAATCACTTCACTGCTGATTAATTTCATAGAGATCTAATATGCTTTATTTGGTACCTGAAATAACTAGCATTTAGTTCAAGTTGCTGGGAAAATAGCAGTTTACAGAAGCAGTAATATTATTTCATAATTATAAAAGGGAGAGGAAGATGGCAGAGGATCTTCATTATTTGTGCCCTGATCATGAACCAAGCAGTAGGAACTTCTCTTCCTGCAGCAATGGATTTGGGGTGAATTCCTCATGATTGCCCCTGGAGCTAATAACATGCCAAGTACCCACATGTGGTCAGTGCTACCCAAACAAAACAGGCTGTTCTGCCCTACAGAAGTGTGACATAAACTTGGCTCATGTAGACCTTTCATCCAATATGTGTTTAAGCTCAGTTGTCTGTTCATTTACAGTAAGCTCTATTTTAAAGTCATTTTGCTTACTGCAAAATGATTCAAACCACCATAGCGTGAGAAAAAACACTGACAGCTGAGCAAAGCTTGCTCTGCATAGTGACTGACACATCTTGGCTTCTTTTTTTTTTCTTAATGCCCCTGTTACATTTCTGTCATCTTGCAAACATTGCTCTCTGTGCTCAATTTGTTGATTTTTAACTTAGACCCCCTCTAGTGCAGCTGATGCATAAGAATTTGTAAGGTAACTGAGTTTTTAAACGGGGTTAAAAGCTGGCCAGATACCAAATTCTGCTGTATGCTTATGAATTTGTATCTTTGCTTACTCTGTACCAAGGGAAATATTTGAAATTGGTATGTGTAAATCCTCATTTGAGGTAAATCAACATTGCTCTACTGAACTGAGTATAACTGAGGCGTAAGCTAACAGAGTATTTGACTCTGCAGGTTCATTAAATAAGTTTTTACATGTTCTTAGAACAATAATAAATTCCTATAAGACAAGGTGTTGTGAATGAACATCAGCTCACATTTTTCTGTAATTTCACAGACTTCAGGAATTATTGGTTTTCTCTAATGTGCTAGGGCATTATTTCTATTTGAGGATTTTCTGAGCTGATGTTTCACTAGATATTTTACTAGGAGCACCTGTTAGAATTTGAAAATATGATTTTTTGCATAATTAACATTGATTTTTCTTTATTAAAATTCCTTTAATAAATATTTGCTTTTCTAAATTACAAATGTCTTACCTTTTAACTTCTGTTGGGGAAAAAAAAACATGATAAAGGCTGCAGTAAATCTAGTTTGAATTTCCACAATAGATGCCTTGAAAAATCCTTTCCTTCCTAGGTTTTATGAGGGTATGTTTGCAATGCCTAGAGCAAGGAAGATTATGTAGATTTATCAGTAGGCGAGAACCTGTCTAATAGCTGAGAGAGATTTACCATTCTGTTTACTCTTAGGTTTGTTATCATTCCAGCCCTTGACAGACTGAAGACGGAGTGGAGTGATCATCCTGCTTTCATTCATTGTTTGTTACTTGCGTTTCAGTCAATGAAACAAATCCTGTGAAAGCAACTAGAACTATGTAATAGCTATATAGGTATTTTTATGGGAAAATCAGTTTTCTTTTCAAGTTCATAAATAGTGCACCAAATTCTTAAGGCCTTTTGTGGGAAAAAATTCTACTGAAGACTCTGCCTGAGAAAGAGCACTGCAAGTAGGTCGATTAGAGCAAGCTTGACTTTTTTTATCTCAGTTCTCTAGGTACCAGAGGATAGTGAGCCTAGCCTGTCCTTAACATCTTCCCTTTCCTTGTTTTGGACAGAGAGTAAAACTTCAACCAAAGATGGTGCAGGGTAGAGAGCTCAAGGATATTATATTCTCACCTTTTGTGGATATCAGGAACTGGAAAAGAGATCTGGATGTGCCATATTGCAAGAAAGGCCATAGTAGAAGCTCCACTGTATTTTATCTAGCTGCAAAGCTTCCTAAAGCTCATCCTCACGTAAATGCTTTGGTCTTGATACCAACGGGAATGTTTGTTGGAAATGATGGGGGAAATAAATGAGAGGAAAGATTATATATTGTTGAAGTAAGATTCTCAGTATCAAAGTGTGCAGTCACAGGGCTCTAGCCAAAACTGACTGCTGTTCATGCTTTCCCAGTACCAGTTGCTCACTGTTTCCTTTCATACTAACACTTCCTCTCAGGACACAGCTGGTCTCCCTTCTCTCTTAGAAATTGTGTTGCTCACACTATGGTGTATTGGCATTGGTGAGGCCAGACAGTAACTGCGGAAGAACAAAATAAGCCCCAGCTCAAGCTGAGTGCAACCAGTTCCGTAGGCGGGAATGCATTCCCATCTCCCAATTGCAGAGTAGTACTGGTGATAGGAAAGTGTCCACCCAAGGTTACTTGCATCACCCATTAGAGATGCTACTCACCCAAATCAATGCATCATTCAGACAAGAAAGGGCAGTACAAGCAGCAAGGACACCAGTTTCAGTCCTGTCACAGAGCAAATAAAATACATTTTTAATTGTCAGAGAACAGGCCAGCACCTGGTTTCATACGTGGGGTTTTTTCCAGCATAGTGGAGACCTGGTCTGCATGTGTAACTGCAAAATAACGAACAGCATCAATAACCCGGAGTTGTGTGACTACAGCCCTCGCCACCACCCACACAAATCTGCAGGACACTGCTGCTGTGTGCCAGTTCCCCCTCTGTTCAGAAGGACAGCTGCACATCCCCTGACACCCACCAATCTGTTCTGACTCACAGCACCCCTCTCATTGTACGGTCCTTGTCTTCTTGGGTGATACTGCTGCATCATGTAACAGGAACTCCCATACAATGAGCAGCCACGCAGTTCTGAGCTGTTTGCCAGCCCTTGCTCTGTGTTTCACAGAGACCTCTGTTCTTTTCACCCTGCTTCCCTCTAGTGGGGAAAAGCAGGTGTGTTCCTACCCCAGTGTCTGTAAGACACTGAAAATCAGACCCTTCGCATGCTGAAACCGGGAGGCAGCCACAGCAGGCTGAAAAGTGAAATGGCTTTAAAAAGAAACCTCAGCCTTGGTACCCAGCGGGGCTGAACGATCAGCCCTGTGTGAAATGGGGTGGGCTTTTTCCTTTCATCCTCCCTTGTGGTGTGCATTTCCACAGCAGAAGGTGCAGACGGCTGCTGGCAGCTCCTGCTGCAGAGACCCGGGGGAGCCCCAGGAGCCCTGACTCATCCTCACAGCTCCTCAGGACCCTCTGGAGCCACTGGCTTCTTTGCCATTCGTGGTTTTCCCTGCAGTGTATCTGCTACTTGCGTGGGCCACGGCCTGCTTCAAAGATGTCTAAACAACATTCTCAATTTCTGTCTTTGTGGGTACTTAAAAAAAGCATTTACTTTCTTCTCCTGGAGAAACCCTTTTCATATTGCCCTGGAACAGGAATTCCAGGTAATGTTCAGTTCTGAGAGACTGAGCTGACAGTTAACAGGCAATGAGAATGGGGGCTAAGGACTTGCAAAATAATAGGGAAATATAACAAAGGGGGCACAGGAAACCAAAAGGGAGAGACAAAATTTGTTTTAAATCATAATAAAGCTATTGCTACCAATGTTGTAGTAGATGAAAACGGGCGTCTGGTGTTATTCAATGAAACATTAATGTTAGCTTCTGAACACTGTGCAAGGCTTGACTAGAGCCAAGCTCCAGTTCTGCCAGTGTAGCACAACCACCACCCAGCTGGCTGCCTCCTGAGGAACTGCACCTGCATACTGTGGATTCTTTGGAAATTTCTGCCCAAATCATTTGCTCCCGCAGTCGGATAGTGCGTGGTTTTGAGGGCGCTTGTGCATACACCTCCATTCAGAGAATGCAAGAGGAACTGTGTGAAGCAGAATAAACCTGGAGGGCTCATCTAAGAAAATCATTCTTTAGTCAGCTTTCTTCTCTACAGGCACCTTCAGTCACAGGCTCTTCCTGGGAACATTTAACTTCTCTTGTTTTGCCAATTTTGTCCTAAACTCTCTGTGTGTTCTCTAGATGTGCTTTCCTTAGTTCTTCCATTCCACTGTAGCTTTAAAGTCGTCTATAAATAGCAAAATCAATGTGTACAGCACTAATTTTAAGATCACATTTTCTACTGATCTGAAAATGTAGCAGTAGAACAATTATGAGTGGAAGAACAATTTATTAAATCAATGCCTACTATGTAATCATTTACAGTCAGTTGTACCTAGGTGCCCATAGTACTAGGCACTGTACAGCTACAAATAGTGCCATGGCTGTACAGTTGTATTTTAAAGAACACTGCCAAAGTGCTTACAGGCTAAATGGTGTATGTGTGCAGAGATACAAAGATGAAGAGCCTCATTTTTTGGAGGCTCAGGGACAAGTATCCTCTGTTTGCAATGTTTTATTGAAAAAAAAATCTTAATATTTATTTTAATACAGTTTGTCATTTGACTTTGTAGGTACTGTTCCAACTGATTGAGAACCAAAGATGTAAAAAAAGAAGAAAAATGAAGCAGCACAGGGAATAAGTTTCATTTCAGATTTTATTACTGACTTTTTTTAGACTTTTCTAGTTTAATGTGGAATAATATGCTTTTAAAATAACTGTTTATATAGGGCCTACATAAATGGGGCTCCTACACAATAGTTTGATAGCCATTCCTTTTGGCTAATTTATGAGGAAGTCCTGCTACTGAATAGCTTAAACAGTATAGCAGCCAGATGGTTTTTGATAAAACATTAATGAGACCAGATGGTTCATAATAAACTATTATGGAAAAAGACTTTTGAGACACACAAGAAACGTTATCTATTCCTAAATCTTCATTTATCATTATTGTAAAAGAAATAAAGTTCTGTGGCTGCCATCTAATCACAATTTGAAATTAGAAACACTTAGTTCATGCAGAGTCATGCAAACTATCCTCCATATTATTGTTAGAGACATCACTAGGTGACTCCACAGGTAACCACAATCTTGTAGACATGATCTTAGCTTACCCTTTATGACAATTTTCTTAAAATCATGTGAAAATCATCAAATAATCACAAGGTTTTCATAGGTGGGTCTTTAGAAAGTTACAGCCACCCTAAACTACAGTCACTGTGGGGATAAGAGAGCTTTTACAGTGACAGAGGGGAGCCCTGTGCCACAACATTTTTACTACAGGAAGGCAGATACAGTACTGTTCCCCCCCATGCGAACGCCAATACTTGAGACACCAAGGTCTGAGTTACAGCAAACAGGCTGTACTGAGTTATACTGAACACATCTGTTTCCTTCTCTGTCTCAGCACAGCACTCTCCATTTGTCCTTCCAAGGGACTAGAAGGTCCAGAAGTGAACTATTTTTCCTCATATGGGTCCCTAAAGTAGCAGAGCTGCATGTGACAATCAACCAGATGATAGCCTCTAAATAGTGGTCAAATTCCTCTCAGAGGCAAAATCTTCAGACAGTTGAAGATGCCACCTTCCCATTGCTGCTGTCAAGAGCCAAATGGACAGAAGCTCACATAAACTGGTAGGGAAATGCAGCAGAACAGCTTTCTGGCTGCTTTGAACTCACAGGGTCCCTCCTGGCTTACTGCACCCTCCCACTGGTCTCCCCTAAGCAGGACACAGTAACTTGGTGCTTGCTAGGCCTGTCACAAGCTGCTGGCACTGCGGAACCACCGGTGACAGCCCTGCCAGCAGGGAAGTGAAAAAGCTGTTGTTTGCAACAAGAAATGTTTGGGAAGACTGAATGGTATAGGCAAAAACTAGAGAGCATCCCACCAAAACAGGAGATGAATTTTAATGTGAAATACAAATAGGGCTGGTTAGTTGATTTGAAAGAAAGAAACAAAAAAATCTGGTCAAGTCTTTTAGTCATGCAAAAGGAAATGGGGAAAAGAAGTTCATTCTTTTGCTGGTGGTTTGGCTTGTGTTGCTGGACACCTTTAAAAAGATTTGCTACCCCAAGCATCTTTCTTTTCTAAGTGGAAGCCCAAAATAATTTCACACTTTTTTTTCCATTTCCTCCACACAACTGAAGCCAGAAAACCCTTCTCTAGCCAGTGGGAGGGCTTTAAAAAAGCCTAGCATGCAGCAACAGAGAGCTTAGGACACATCAGTATACAGGCTGAACTGCAGTGAGCACTTTCTAGCCAGGCTGGATGCAGCCTGAAACAACTCGCTGATGGCTGCGAGGCATTACATACCACCAGTGGTACTGTTAATACTGATCCCGTGAAACCATTTAGAAATGTTTTGAGGCAGAGACCAAATAAATCAAATAGCCATTTAAGAAATTCCCCTTTGCAGCCAATTTTGGACTTATATCCTGATGTCAATCATTGAAAAAATAAGGCCACATTATGCCATCATACAAAAAAAAGAAATCTAATGCTAAACACTTGTAGGATGCAAAGACCTTTTTTGTACCTGGTAGGAATAACCATTCTGCAATGCTGACATCTCGTGGTGGACTGCTCAGTGAATTCTTAATACACCCAGGGAATTTCACACAGAGGTGTTGTGTTCAAAGAGCATACAACTATTGTGTTGGGGTTTTTTTCCTTTCAGACTGTGTTATTAGTTATTAGGTGTATTACTTAGGTTTAACTTGTGGCTGTTAAGTTTTGTCTCCTTTATTAATTTAAATGAAGTAGCCAATCTTGTCCCATACCAAAAGGAGTTTGTCCCTGTTTTGACTTTGTCAGAAGTTTCTGGTTTCCTCCTTCTGCTCTTTCTGCAAGAGGATCTTCTCATGCAGGAGTAATGCAGAAGGATCTTCTAATGCAGAAGTGATGCACTTCATGCTTTAGCTCAGGAGCTGGAGCGCGTGGCAGACACATCCCAACACAGACCACACTCGTGTGTATTTCTCTGATACAACGTTCTCCCTGCCTGCATCCCAGTTGGTCATGTGAGTTTTGACTGTGCAGTACACGTGAAGAGCATTTCCACAAAGACTGAAGGCCTGAGGTGGGTGTTCAGTCCTAAATGTCTCCTGTTTGCACCCAGTCTTGAAAACAGTCTTTGAAGCCTCTGAGTTAATTGCTGCATAGCCCAAAAAGTGTTTGCTAATACCCAGACCTGTGTTTCTGTCTCTTCTAATTAATGAGAAGCATCTTAAAACTACCCTATTCTGGTTTGTGTCTTCCAAGTGGATAGAAGATTTCTGCCTGAAAATTTTTCTTGAAAAGACGTAAATATCCTGGGTGCAGGCACCCCGTATTTGGTGTACACCCAACCACCAGTAAGCCCTTAAAATGACCAGCAAGTTCCACTGATTTTATGTGTGTCCTCCTTCCCCAGTGAATATTTCCATGGCAATGTGGTTCAGTGCAACTTCCTGGCTTAATTTCTCAAAATATGCTTCAGCAGACGCTCGGCTTTTGAAACGAATCATGTGTTGCCACTCCCTGGAAAAACAGATGCCAGCTGATGAAATGTGTGCTATTACTGGCCACTGTGGGAGATTTTTACTGGAGCTAGCAATTCTGCAGCTCAGAGCTGATCCTAAAAAGAGATCTCCTGAGGATGTGTGGGTGCTTTTCCTCAGGATAAGACTCTAAGAATGGAGCTTTATATATATATATATATTATCAATCCATAAAAAGTAAATTATCACAAAGGCAGATACTTACTTAGTTCCATTCAGGCTATTTGTTCAAATTTCTGTAAGCAGGTGCAAGCCCAGGAGGGAAATCTATTTATCACTGATTCACTAAGGATGCCACCTGGGGGAATCAGGGAGGACTGATAGATTAAAGTCTGCTGAAATTAACTGGAAGATTTGGGTAACGTGAGTAGTTAAACAGAATGGACAAAATAGATGATACTTTAGCTATATGCATTATTGTTACGTGTCACCCAGGACTGTTCATTTAAGGACATGCAACTTTCAGCTTCCCTTTATTCCAAAGCCCAGGTGTTACTCCATTAAGATCTGGTGATGTGACAGATCTGACGATACCCCACAGCCTCAAATGCTCTCTCTCTCTTCAAACCACAGGGGAAGTACCTAACCTGTGGCACGGTTCACTTGAAAAAGATTGCTTTGATATTTACTATCTTGAAAAACCACTCCTTTGGTTTCTGCTGACTCATCTATTTCTCACTGGATCAGTCCTTTGTATCGTAAACAACCAAGTTGTTTTGTTCTGGTGTTGCGTTGTTTTCAAAGGGCTGAGATTTGATGACAGAGGTCAGTATTTCATACTATGGTTCATGAACCTACCCCATGTGCCATTGACCACATTTCTTATTTTCTGCAGTGCTGCTGTTTAAGGTCCCTGGACTGGTGACCTTGGCTTGGAATCTCCCATTTGGACCACTGTGACCTGGTTTAACCCCAGCTGGCAACTAAGCACCATGCAGCTGCTCTCTCATGCCTCCATGGTGGGATGGGGAAGAGAATTGGAAGGATAAAAGTGAGAAAACATTTGGGTTGAGATAAAGACAGTTTAATAGGTAAAGCAAAAGCTGTGCATGCAAGCAAAGCAAAACAAGGAATAATTCATTCACTACTCCCCATCGTGAGGCAGTGTTCAGCCATCTCCAGGACAGCTGGGCTCCATCATGTGTAACAGTTACTTGGGAAGACAAACACCACCACTCTGAGCATCCCTCCTTTCCTTCTTCTTCCTGCAGCTTTACATACTGAGCATGGTATGGTATGGAAGATCCCTTTGGTCAGTTTGGGGCAGCTGTCCTGGCTGTGCTCCCTCCCAGCTCCTTGTGCACCTGCACACTGTCAAAGCATGGGAAGCTGAAAAGTCCTTGAGTTCTTGGCAACAACCGAAAACATCAGTATATTATCAACACCCTTCTCATACCAAATCCCATACTGAATCCAAACACAGAACTGTTCCAGCTAGTAAAGAGAAGAATTAGCTCTGTCCCAGCCAAGACCAGGACACACTGCAACTTCACAAGGCCAACACTGCCAACCCTAACGCTGCAAAGCCACAGCCGAGAGTGGGGCAGGGCTGCTGCTTCCAGCAGGGTTCGTGTGCAGGCCACGACCCCTCTGCATTTCCGACCATGGGTGATCCCAGCCAGATCCCAGCGGCTGTTACAAAAATGCCCCCTTTAACTGTGCTGAAGTATCACCGCCAGGCGATCCCCACAGGGAGCAGCAGCCGCCTGTGCTATGCGAGGGGCAGTGACCGCACACGGCCGGCTGTGCCANNCCCGAGGCCGATGGGCACAGCCGAGCCCTCCGCCTCAGCGCCTCGCAGGGCCGCCCGCCGTGGCGGGGTTTTCGATGCCCGGGGAAGAGGCGGGCGCGGTGCAGGCAGGCGGGAGGGGTGGCAGGGCGGCACACACCGCCCCGGGGGTTCGCGGGCGGACAAGGGATGCGCTGGGGCGCGGCCCCGCACCGCAACATGGCGGCGGCGCC
>VZRW01001962.1:31090-79912 GCA_013398125.1 Aegotheles bennettii | reverse complement strand
CCTGCGCCCGGGGCGTGCGGCTCCCGCCGTGGGCTCTCAGGCCTCGCAGGACGGCACCCGCCAGCCCGGGCGAGGCGTCCCCACGGGTGCCGCCAGGCGCTGCGGTTCCGCGGGCCCTCAGGGCTGCGAAGGCCTCGAGGCCCCGAGGAGGGGCACGGCCGGGGCTGAGGTGCCTTGGGTGTGGCGTGGGGCACCGGCTCACACGGGCGGTGTGAGTGGACCGGCTGGGCCTGGGGCATCAGCTCTGGTGGCCGTCTGTATCCAGAAAGAGGTGAAAATAGCTGTAAGGCTTTGTAATAAAGCACACGTCCTGCTTGTTGCCACTTGCGTGCTCTGGCTGCCCTTCGGCCCAAACGCCGATGCCGTCAGGATCCAGGGCCGGCGCCGCTCTGCACAGCGGGGTTGGTGCTGAACACTCAGACACCGCCGCTCCCACGCCAGCATCCTGGGCCTTCAGGAGTTGTATCTCCTTGGAGTGGCAGGGGAGGCGCTGGCATACGGCGATCCATTTGTCACCCTCTTCCCAAATTCCCTGTGTGCTGTGCCCAGTGTGCCGGGTGATCTTATGTTAGAGAGAAAAATCTTTTTTGTGGCTTTTGGTAAAGGTCAGTGTACGTGTGCACAGAATGTGAGGAATACAAGCAGCTGTTGGGAACTTGCTTTAGTGCTGATAAAGGCAAACGCTGATCATTCATAAAATGTTGCTTTGGATCCAGTGCCCCACAATACTGAGTTAGGGAGCTGTGATAAAGGAAAGGAGCAGGGTTCATTTGTTTGTGGAAGTAAACAATGAAGTTTCAGTAAATACCTCCACTTGATCTCTTCCCCTTCATTGACTAACCCTCCCACAGTCCAGGTTCAGGCTAATTTTAAATTTCTCAGTAGGCAAGGAGGGTGCTCTTCCTTCCTTCCTTTCCTACTTTCACACCTAGCTACCAACCTGCAGGGGTGAGCTGACTCTGACAGGCTTCTCCTACCAGCTTTGATACCTTCCCTTCCAATTCTGCCAAACAGAACACAGCTCTAACAAAATTTCCAGAGGAAGAAACTCCAAAGGCAGAGTTTTCTTCACGTTGTGTCCATAGCCACTCCGTGTCCATTCAGTCAGGCTGCTGTTGATCCTGGTAGTTGTACTAATGCCCTGATGCTGACTAAGGGCGTGTTCAATTGCTCTATGTCTTTGTTTTGTGAACTGGTGAAATGAGATATCTGGGTGCCTTTTAGAATTTGTGTTAAAGGCACTATACCCAAAGAGACATTGACAGGAATTTGGATAGAATATTCTTGCTTTGNAGCAGGGTTCATTTGTTTGTGGAAGTAAACAATGAAGTTTCTGTAAATACCTCCACTTGATCTCTTCCCCTTCATTGACTAACCCTCCCACAGTCCAGGTTCAGGCTAATTTTAAATTTCTCAGTAGGCAAGGAGGGTGCTCTTCCTTCCTTCCTTTCCTACTTTCACACCTAGCTACCAACCTGCAGGGGTGAGCTGACTCTGACAGGCTTCTCCTACCAGCTTTGATACCTTCCCTTCCAATTCTGCCAAACAGAACACAGCTCTAACAAAATTTCCAGAGGAAGAAACTCCAAAGGCAGAGTTTTCTTCACGTTGTGTCCGTAGCCACTCCGTGTCCATTCAGTCAGGCTGCCGTTGATCCTGGTAGTTGTACTAAGGGCGTGTTCAATTGCTCTATGTCTTTGTTTTGTGAACTGGTGAAATGAGATATCTGGGTGCCTTTTAGAATTTGTGTTAAAGGCACTATACCCAAAGAGACATTGACAGGAATTTGGATAGAATATTCTTGCTTTGCAGGTACAGCTGCATCAGCAGATACACTCCCTGCAGAGACATCCCCAGCACAGCAAAGCGGGGGAGATGCTGATGTTGTCACTTTGAGGCTGAAGACAGTCCCATCTCTCCTGCCTGGTGAGTCTCAGCAGCCCTCATAAGCACCCTGTGGCCTTTCCCAGGTGTCCTTTTTGCTAGTCAGAGGTGTGGTGACAGGGAGTGAAGACAAACCACCAAGAATCAGAGTTTTATAAAATACCATTCTATAGAGTATTTATAAAATATAAAATATTATTATGTTATAGAATATTTATAAAATATTAATGGCTCTTCTCATGAGATTTTAGTGTGTGTGTAACAATACCAAATCATAGGAACTGGTTTTTGCAATTGTCTTACTGGAACTCCTCAGAAATTGGTGGGCCTCTTCCTTCTCAGACTCTGCCCATGTGAGTTGGTTATGTAGGAATGGGATCAGGAGGAGTGAACAGTCACGTAAAGCGCAGAAATGTTTGAAGAAGGTTGTGCTGGGGAAGAGCAGCTAATGCAGGCAATCTTGATGGTCCCTGCCGTTACAAATCAGTTATCTGGCTGGTTGTGAAATACAGCATTATGCAAAAAGAGTCCCAGGGAAAAAGAAAACCCTGCAACAGCCCCCAAAAATAGTTGGTTCATTTTTAGTTTGGTTTGGTTTGGTTTTTTCTGCTGCAGTGAAGCTGCAGTGCTTGTTCTGTTGAAGTGTTCTCACTGAGAAAACCAGGGAAATTAAGGAGGAGAAATTTAAGAACACAAAAAATTATTCTCAGTTCAGAGTTTAGGAAGAGCTCGGAGAACAAGAAAGTCAGTGCAGATATTCCCAGTGCCTATAGCTGGGTCTGTTCTGAGGTTTGTTGCAGCCACAGTTACAGTGAAAGTCCCAGAAGACCCCTCAGCAAAATGTTATGTGACTTTGACATTGTTCAGATCCTTTCCGTGCAGGTGTTGCTGGGAAACACCCTTTACTTGCTTAGGTAGAGAACTAAGAGTAGGCCACAGGGGTTTCATGAGAAGGTAGATGCCTCAACATGAACTAGTAAATACAGTGTGAAATATTATCTGAATTGAGATTTGCAAAAAGCTAATGGAAAGCTAAGTTCCCATCTGCAAAAACGCTTTTTTTTTTCCTCTGTCCTCCAGCCGATGCTAAAACATGGAGCCTGTGGTCCAACCACTAATATCTTTATTCAGTTTTCCATGTTCCCTCAATAATTCCGAGTGCCCACTGTAATACCAGTTTTTGTTTCAAGTCTGTTCTAACTTGTTCTGGCTGGTATTTGTAAATGACAAATATAATGTCTCTGTGGAACAAGACAGGTAATTAATCATAAACATGTGGATACCCACCTAAGACACCTTATGTTCTTTGTTGAATTTCCCAGTCAGTGTCAGGTGGGGGGACTCATAAAAAAACTAATTTAATTCTGGAAATATCATTAGATCAAGTAACACAGAGTTGAAAAACTTAAAAATATTAGAATTTTTTAAAATATCAAAAATTGATTAGACTTGTGGATTTAGTAGTTGTGAATGGTCATTTTTACCATTTCTTCTGTGAGTTTAGCCAGTTTCCCTTATTGAAAAAGTTCCTTCTAAATACAACAAAATGCATTGCTCGAGATAAAGGAAACCTTACACAATAAGAGATGCCAGTATTTTTAAATTTAATATAGTTAAAAGCTAGAATAAGATTATGTAGCTGTTCAGCAGACATGAATGACAGTTGCAAATAACATAAGTTCAATTTAGCTGTGGTTATGCTAATGGGAAATAGAAAATTGAAAAACACTGAAGGTAAAATGGTTCAGAAAGTAAAAAATTAATTGAGAATTTCCAGGGGCGTAGTTCAGAAACAAAACTTCGTCACAAAGATGCCAACACAAATATTTGTTGCTTTTTATAGAATAATTTTTATTATCCCTGTATGTGTTTACTCACTATTAAAAAGCTCAAGATAAGTTGTGTGACTAATACCCAGTTACCTTACATGGCGTAAGACAATTCTGTGCTAGGTAATAAAAGAAGGATTCTGTGTGGAGGCAGAAATCCTCTGCACCAGTGCTCTCATCATCCCAGCCGGTCTCTGTGAGGGTCTCATTAGTAGATGGCTTTTCTTAGAACTTCAGGTAAGCCGTGTAAGTTTTTTCCTCCTTAACAGATTAATTACCTGTGAGCATTCCGTGAAGGAACTTTTCAGCTGTAGATTGGAATATTTATTTTCTCATGCGTTTATTTTCTTTCTTCATTATCTGCGTGGTCACAAATTTAATGTGTTACTGTTGTGATGTTTAAGCCTTGCACATCGTGTTTGCAGTGCATTGTTCTTTGCTTCTCCACTGTTGCTTATTCAAAATTTTAACTAAAATTCTTCCATCTGTTATTGTGAGAACCTTTTTACTTTGGGATAAGTGGTTTAAACTGTCGTGATTGCCAGCTCAGGGTGGAGGAGGTGGAGTGAAAACATCAACTGTTCCTGCATTAATACCAGTACTATGAAGAACTTCCTGAGCTGACAGTGTAAATATATATACTTTCCAGCTGTAGTTGTTCAAAACCATGTGTTCTTTCAGGCTTTAATTGATTCGCGGAGATGTTTGCGAAAGCCACAAAGAATTTTGTGAGAGAAACTGATAGTGGAGGTGACTTGATCCCTGTCTCCCACTTGAATGCCTCAGACAAGCTGCAACTTCTGAGCTTAGTTACAAAGAGGAAGAGATTCTGGTGCTGGCAGAAGCCTAAATATCATTTCTTGACAGTCACCCTGAGTGATGTGCTTACTGAAGACAAACCAATAAAACCAGGTAAAGCCATACTCGGGCAGCACTATTATTGCAGATAAAAGGAATGCAAAGCCTAATCTTTTTTGTTGTTATTCTCAATTGTGTTACTAGAGGGCTCCTTTCAGAGGAATGCTCTGAAGTATTCCCCATCCGTGGAAATGAGATGACTGGATCTTTTCTCACTTGACTGTTCTTTTAACTAAAACCAGTAGTAATAAATGTTTTTTTAAAAAAATAAATATGTTTTGCCTAGATAGACTACTAAAATTGAATGCTGAAAATTGTTAGGCCATATAGTCCTACTATTTAATAACTGCTGTCTGCAGCCACAGGAGTTCCCCAAGAGTATTTCTGGGAGATTTCAGTATGTGACAGTAGCATGAAACTATACTGTGCTCCAGGTCAAAAGGCACTGGATAAACAGTGTCCTGTTGGTGATAGTAGCCCAGGGAATGCTTGCACAGGCAAGGCCAAGCAAGTTTTACCACCACTTCCTTTATTCTTGCACAGACTGTTAAACATAGTTGACCCTCGTACTTCTTTCTTCATCCAGCTGGAGTGTCCTAACCAGGTTTTAGGATTAATGATCTGGAATCCCGTATTTCTGGGCATATCACAGTTCTATACAGGAAAATAGAGAAGTCCCTAAGTTTAGATATTAATTGTAGCTGGCTTGGAAGATTAACTGATTCTGTGTCAGTTCTTTGATTTAAAGATGTACAAGATTCAGAGTTATTTTAAGCAAATTAGGTGTTTCCTTTGGTTTTTGGTGAGCTTTGGGACAGGCCTATAATGAAGTAAATCAAGACAATGGCAAAATATTAACCCTGTTGTACATGCAGGTCTGCTTTGTAGCTTTTTCCTTGTAGGTGAAATAAGTTTCAATCATACTTTATAAGTTTTCCATAGCTCTTGAGCTCAGCATTTCAATCACCTTATGTTTTCCTTAAATGGCAAAATACAAAAGATAGCAGAGCAAAGGTGATGAAAATATGGAGGAAACAGAAGTAAGAGTTGCAGAGCTGTAAATGTCATTATTTACCTGCTGGGTACTGTTCTTTGCCTTCACTAACTTGTCATATTTTCTGTAAGTTTCTGTTTTTCCGATCACTTCAGGACCATTTCAGCACTTCTCTCCACAGGTAGAAATTACTTTTATTGCTTTCCTAGTAATTGTGGAGTCTGACTTTGCAAAATATACGGGGAAGTTTGAAGATTTTGTTCAAGGAAGTATTGAAACTTCATTTGGAAAGATCAACCTGGGAGCTGGAGGGAAGGGCTATGTGGAAAACCAGTCCTCATTTGGAAACCTGAGGAAGCAGGAGATTGACTTGCAGCAGCTTATGAAAGATGTCAAGGACAGGTAGGTTCTTAGCGTAGGCATTGTAATGGCCAGGAAAGTTTACTGAGCTGAAAAGACTTGGGCCCGATGTGATCACTGAACCATGGATTCTATAGCCTTGTCATAGTTTGAGAATTATTTTTGTTTTAAGCTCTCATTTTCAGGTGATGAATCACATATAACAAAATGAAAGTTTTCAGGTTTTGAAATCTTGGTGGTCAAACATTTTCCCTTTAATTTTATAAACATCTCTCTGTGATTTCATCTTACATTTTGCATGAGTTACCACGTGGAACAAGAGCCAAATCCTCCCTTCTCTGGGGGACTGTATTGAGGTAACAATCTGGAAAAAAAAAGGATAGGTTACTATCCTCTGTTACTGGGGCAAAGGCTATGGAAACTGAATTCAGAACTACCAGTGTTCTTGTAAGCAGGCTTTATAATTTTGTGTGTGTGTGCAAATGTGTTAGAAAATCAGCGTATTTGAAGCTGAAGGAGTAGTAAAGGTGAGCAAGCATGGTCAGTGCATGTTGAACAAAACGTAGTTTATAGATCTGTTGCTTGCTGTATACACTGTACTAACTGAGGGGAAAACCCCAGATTTTCCAAACGATAATTTTACAACTTGACACTTCTTGTCGTACTCCGAAATAAAATTGATTTAATCTTACAATAAGGCAGTTATGGACCAAAGCCTACTTGGCAAGCATCTGACAAGTCAGGGATCTGCTGTGTATTGCAGGGAGATGAGTGGTTGGTTTATGACAGTGTTGTACCCTGGATCTGTGGGAGGTGGCGTAATACATTTTAATAGCCTTTGCTGATGCTCTGAAGATAACAATGATAGGTTTTTGTTACCGGTGCAATAGTTGGAAACAGTGTAAATTTTCTTTAGACACACTGATGTTCTAGAAATAATCAATTCTCCATTTTCACAGGGATAAGTGCCTGCTCTTGTTTTTACTGTGAGCATACACAAGTCAACAAACTTGTTCTAATAAAGCACCTTATTATCTCTGTACTAAATGCCTTGTTAAAAGTAGAAAATACTGGGGTAAATGTTTGTACTGGGCCTGTAAAATTAGTATGCATCTAGTATCAGAGAAAAATAGCATCAGTCAAGATTTAGAATCTTGTTTCTAACACTAGATAGAGTGGTATAGGTGTAGAGGATGACCAGAGGGCTACCTGATTGTTGATTGACAGAGCAGCCCTCCTGGTCATCATACTCAGGTGCTAATTGTTTGGTAATAATAAAGCTAATGGCCTAACAAGGGGGGTGGACCATAAAAGGCAGGGCTGGAGGCACCAGAGGACCTTCAGTGCCTGAGCACCGGGGGAAGGAGCAGGATGTGCTCTGTGAGTTGGAGTTTGAGAAACTACTCAACCTACGATACCAGCAAGAACATCGAGTGCTGGGAAAGGAGGCCGGCTCTGCGCTCTCTGCGCACCCAGCGCTCCGGGGCAGCTTGCTGCCAGCTTGGGAATACATCGTCTAGCTTCGCCTGGATCCCGGACACATCGCCTTGCCTGGATCCCCAACAATAGGAAAACTGGAATTACGTCTATTTAGATCAGTAAGCTTTTACTTGGTTTTCTGCAGTAAGTTGCCTACTCAGTTTAAACAAATAATCCTACCATAGCAAATCAAATTTACTTCAGCACATCTTGGGGTTATAATCCTGAATGTAACTGAATACTTACAGATATATTATCTTTTGAGTGTGGAAAATCAGTAGCTCTGCACTGATCTGAATATAACTATACATGAGGTTAATGTGTGTGCCCCTTTATGCAAGGAGCTAGGTCTCAGTTCATAGAGAAGGTGCTCATAGCATATTAAGGCTTGTGACGCAAAGTATATAATTGGTATCCAGTCAGTCTGGCTTCTGCCAGGTCACTGAAAATGATGAGGATAGTATAGTTCTATTTTTTTTTCCTCAGCACACCGCTGTGGCTCTCTGGGAACTGTGACAGTACCTTACGAATGAAATTCCAGTTACTTATTAATAAATATTCTGTCATTTATGATGGACTGTGTCCAAGCCACTCGCTTTCCTATCATTCGTGGAACACTGTGTGGAATTCAGGAATGCAGCATTCAGGAGTGCTGGTGCCTAGAAGCTAGTGATTTTTGGATGTAAAGCATTATGGTACTAAGAGGATGTTTACCCGTTCAGTCCTTGAGAGATGAGAGTCACCTAGGTGTTCCTTGATTTAATTTAATGACGTAAGTTGCTTGAGCTTGTTTGTTCAATTATTGCTTCATTTATTATTTCTACATATACAGCCTAATTAAGTTACATTTTAAAATGTTGTTCTTGTATTAGGCTATTTAAGTCAATGTTGCAGATAAATAGCAGAAAACTCTAAAAAAGTCAAAGCTGGTACAGCTTCTGGACTAAGTCCTGTGAGTCTTCAAGGTTCAGCATGCGGGAGGTGCCAAGTGGCAGCAGATTGGTTTCGCGTCACTTCTTATGTGAACCTTCCGGAGGAGAATCCTACTGGTCATTTAATTAGATTCCAGATGCTGCATAGGAATCCTTTTCTGAAAAGGTCTGACAGCTGAAGGATGCGGGATGAGATCCTTCCTGATATGCAGAAGCAATGACACTTTATATGCAGAACACACTTATTAACATAATATGCCGTATACAAATAAAGTTAGATGGTACTTTTAGGTATATAAACTCAGCATATTTTATAGTACATAGTTCTTGCTTTTTGTACTGTATTGTGCTTGCTAATTCAGAGTACTGTAACAACTGATTGCAGGTCAGAGAGATTCCTATGCCTTTAACTCTGAGATTGCTATGGATTTAAGAGTATATTCCAACTTTTGTTTTGCAGCTTTCAGTATTGTCTTCCATAAGATCCTTATAGAGAAGCTGATGAAGTATGGGCTGGATGAGCAGACAGTGAGGTGGTCTGGAAACTAGCTGAATGGCTGGGCCCAGAGGGCATTGATCAGTGGTACAAAGCCTAGTTTGGTGGCAAGTGACTAATGGTGTACCCCAGGGGATAATACTGGGTCCAGTCCTGTTTAACATCTTCATTAGTCATCTGGGTGATGGGGTTGGTGAGCATACCCTCAGCAAGTTTGCTGATGACACAAAATTGGGAAGAGTACACCCAGAGGGTCATGCTGCCATCCAGAGGGACCTCGACAGGCTGGGCTGGTGGGAACCAGCGGTTCCACAAAGGGAAGTGCAGAGTTCTGGACATGCAGTAACCCCAGGTACCCGTACATGCTGGGGGCTGACTGGCTGGAAAGCAGCTTTACAGAAAAGGATCTGTGGGTCCTGGTGGACCCTAAGTTGGACATGAGCCAGCAACGTGCCCTGCCTGCAAAAAGGCCAATGGTAGCTTGGACTGCATGAGGAGGAGTATTGCCAGCAGGTTGGGGGAGGTGATCGTTCCCCTCTACTCAGGGCTGGTGATGCCACACCTGGAGTACTGTGTCCAATTCTGGGCTCCTGAGTACAAGGGAGAAATGGACATAGCAGAGAGAGTTGCCTGGTGCAGGACTGGAAAGGTTTTTCGCTCATGAGTAGTTTGGAGTGGTGAAAATTTGTGCAGGCAGGAAACAATGCTGACTCTAGTGTGAGGATGGAGAGCACTCACAGCAGTAACCATTCTTTTTGGTATTCATAGTAAATTGACAAGCAGCTGGCTCTGAGGATTTATGGGGTGGGTTACTGGACAGGATTTGGTGGAAAAGTGGTCCTAGCCCCCTCTTTTTTGGACAGTCCTATGAAAGTTTCTGCATCTGAAGGAAGGACTTTCAGTCTCAGCTGTGGGGTTTAGAGAGGGTCCTGCTCTCTCCTTTAACTGAGAGCCTGCCCTATTGCCAGGTGTTGCCTGTTTTCTTTCACCTTCCATTAGTTTCTGCCTTTCTCTCTTCTGCTTCCAGTCTGCAGCAAATTGCCTCTCTCTTCTCCACTGCTTTCCTCACACAGGAAGAACATGCTTGAATAAAAAGTGAAGGAAACCATTGTGTTACAGGAGAGTGGAAATGTTTAATCCAATTAAATATGAAGAGAGTGACACCAAAACTCAGATTCTTTTCTGTTCATGTTTGACCTATAGAGCTTCCAGCATAGTAGATCATTGACCTCAGGAAGGTTATGTAAGCAGAACAATCAAGCAAAAACCCGTAATCCTTATCTTTGAAATGATCTTTATTTATACAGGCTCATACCCTGTGTGTTGATAATGGGACTTAGCAAGCCAGCATCTCATCATATTTTATATAGTATTACTTTTGAATACTTCAGCTCAGGTTCTCAAGGTGGGAAGGAGTACAGTGATGTAGTACAGGTCACACAAGATTGGTGAGGGCTTCTGTACAGTAAATGGTGAAAGAGATGGTAAGGGTGATGGTTGTAGAACAGAAATAAAAGCTCTGAAATGGGACCTGTAAAATAAAAAAAACGCAATGCAATTTGTATTCTCAGGGGTTTAACTCAACTATCTCTTGTTATTCAGATACTCTTCCTGATATTCAGAGTGCTGTGCTACTAAATGAGTTCAGCCCTTGCAAAAATACACTCAACAATTCAGCAGCCATTGCCCTGCAATACTTTAAGTAATTGCCCTTCAATACTGCAAGCCCAGCTCTGACTGTCAAACTTTAACCCTGTTGCATTTTGCTCGACAGCTATTTTCAATGATAATTTAGATAAGCTGGGTATTTGCTTACCTCATGCTGTCTCCTGTTTGAGTCACTGGGAAGAGCAGAATGTTTTGCCTTCCACAGGCTGAGCCCCAGTGATAACCTGTGATGTGCTTACACGCAACCCTAGAATCTAAGGGGTTTTATGACAGAAGGTTAGGTGCCAGAAGTCTAGAGAGCATTTAACTGTGCAGTCCTAAAAGAAAATGTATGTGTAGCTGTTGGGAAGAGTATGTCTTTTAAAGCTCTGAATCCAGTGGGATTCACTCACGAAGCTTATTGGGAAGAGGAAAGCATTCCTGCCAGCTGTACAGTTGAACATAGCCCACTCAAGTCACTCAACTCTTGGGGCTGAGGCAGTGGCCGTGTCTCTGCCTCACTGTGCAGCTCTGTGCAGAGGACCCCAAGTGAGCTCCGAGACACCGTGCCTGTGGCAGTGCTGCATCAGGGACCAAAGCAGGTAGCTCTGTGTCCCTGTGGTGTTGGTGTCACTGCACAGCCTCCAGCACTGCACAGCTCATCCAGCGCTGCCTCAAAAATTGCTTCCCTGCACCTCGTTACAAGTGTACCTGTGTCTTCTGACTCTTTTGCTCTGACACGCTGCTGTTAGTTCTGCATCAGAACCTTAAAGTCAGGAGCATGAGGGAGTCTGAGCCAGTCCCACCTTAAGCGGAATGCTGTAGAAGTAGATGGAAGAAAAAGTCTCTTGATCATTAATTTTGGTCATTCAGTTGTATGGAGTTAAATCATAGAGCCATAGAATGGTTTGGGTTGGAAGGAACCTTAAAGATCATCTGGTTCCAACCCACCCTGCCATGGGCAGGGACACCTCCCACCAGACCAGGTTGCTCAAAGCCCCATCCAACCTGGCCTTGAACACTTCCAGGGAGGGGGCAGCCACAGCCTCTCTGGGCAACCTGTGCCAGTGTCTCACCACCCTCACAGGAAAAAACTTCCTCCTAATATCCAACTCTTTCGGTTTGAAATGGTTCCACCTTGTCCTATCAATACATCCTCTTGTAATCATATTCTATATGCTTCTTATGTTAACACTCACAGAATCACAGAATCCTAGGGGTTGGAAGGGACCTCGAAAGATCATCTAGTCCAACCCCCCTGCCAGAGCAGGGTCACCTACAGTCCATCACACAGGAACGCATCCAGGCAGGTTTTGAATGTCACCAGTGAAGGAGGCTCCACAACCTCTCTGGGCAGCCTGTTCCAGTGCTCTGTCACTCTCACAGTGAAAAAGTTTCACCTGATATTCACATGGAACCTCCTATGCTCCAGTTTGCAACCATTGCCCCTTGTCCTATCATCGGTCATTACTGAAAAAAGCTTGGCTCCATCGTCCTGACCCTCACCCTTTACATATTTGTAAACATGGATGAGGTCACCCCTCAGTCTCCTTTTCTCCAAGCTAAAGAGACCCAGCTCCCTCAGCCTCTCCTCATAAGGGAGATGTTCCACTCCCTTAATCATCTTAGTGGCTCTGCGCTGGACTCTCTCAAGCAGTTCCATGTCCTTCTTGAACTGTGGGGCCCAGAACTGGACACAATACTCCAGATGTGGCCTCACCAAGGCAGAATAGAGGGGGAGGAGAACCTCTCTTGACCTACTAACCAGCCCCTTTCTAATGCACCCCAGGATGCCATTGGCCTTCTTGGCCACAAGGGCACATTGCTGGCTCATGGTCATTTTCGTGTCCACCAGGACCCCCAGGTCCCTTTCCCCTACGCTGCTCTCCAGCAGGTCAGCCCCCAGCCTGTACTGGTGCATGGTGTAAATTTCTATTTAATCAGTATTTTTCTACGTTGTTTGGTTTGCTTCTCTTGCTCTAGCTTTTGGGGCTATCTGGTGAGTTTGTCATCCTCTAAAGCAGGCAAAAAAATACATCATATGAAAGTAAACAACAAATTGCTTTTGTGCTTCTTCATTGTATTTCTTCCTCTGTGGCTTCTTGGGTCGAATGCTAAAATTGTAGTTCTTAGTGCCTTAATTTGTGTCTCTTCAGAATCATAAATAATTATTGCAAAGTATATGACAGGCTTGATGGTCTGTTATTGTGATAACTAATAGCTCTGGTTTGGCAGACACTTCAAAGAGCAGCGGTGTTTGTGGTGGCTTGACATGTCTTCAATTTTTGCTTAATCCAAAGATTCATTGCATTCCAAGCATAAAGCATGGCTTTGCACTGAAAGTAAAAAAGTTATATTAATAGTCTCAGGAATGTTTGGTGGTGCTTTTCTTGTGGCTGCTGCATTGCTTTAGAGGTATTTTCTTTCCCTTGTTTAAACAATCAACTTTAAGGTTTTCAGACAGTTCATTCCAACTGATTGAACTTTCATATAAGCATGTAACTCTCCAAAGATCAAAAATTGCCTCAGGATATTTTTAATTTAATAAAGAACCAAGCTGACTTCAGACTTCTACAGACTGCATAAATCCAAAACTCCAGAATCTAATAAATCTCAAACTTTTTAATTAAAAGTAGAGATATATTGATTTAAATAAAGCAGAGTCAGACATGTCTTTCTGTCATATTTTGGGGAAATTGCGATTTAGCCCCATGAATAGCCATTTACAGTAAAGAGAAGGAGAAAAGATGGAATAAGTTGAGCCAGGGATAGCAGTCTTTTAATCTTCCAGCTGTCTTGCTAGAGTTATCTGTTCATAGATAGAATATACGACATCTCATCTGAGGACAGCCAATGGGTACTTCGCAAAAGTATATTATAAATGACACAGTCAATCAAAGGCAGTTAAGTTGCTTTAACTGTTACCAGAAAGTCTGTTAGCACCTCAGAAGACAGGGTAGGTTTTGTCACTTTTTCATAGGAAATAATCCTCTCATATTGTTCCTGGGAGTTCACTTTCTTTCTTCTGCTCATTCTAAGAAGAACTTCACTTTGAAAGTGTCTCCAGCAGCTTTGAAACACGCTGAATCATGTTGTGTACTTGTTAATTTGGAGGTTTGCGCTAGAGATTTGAGGTCCCTGCCATGGTTAATTTTACTTTTGACTGTGACAGTCCTGCTGGTTAATCATAAATTGTGATATTATACTGATGAAGAACACTGGAGTTTCCAGTGCTGAAATCCATGGAATTTTTTTCTGTTTTCTCATCCAGCCCTTTGAAGTACTTGGTCAGTGCTGATCCCACTCAGCCAGGTCAGGATTTAAGGGAACACTGCAAAAGATCCCTAGGAAGCTGTGGAGGTTGGCATTGAGGCATCACTCTCTTTGTGTGCTGTTCATCCCTCAAGGAGAAATTCTGGTGACTCACAGTTTGGCAGCAGCATGTCAGGGTACTCCTTTGCCTGCACATGAGCCGTCAGAGGCCAGACCAGCATTCCTAATGGTGGTCACCTCAAACTGTCCTAGTCCATGGTGAGTCTGGACATCAGCACTTGGATGCAAAGTAGTCCATGTCACCTCCCCTGTTGAGAAGCACCTGATGTCATACCTGTGGCAGGCAGGAGGACATACAAAGACAGGGGTGACAGGACTGAGTGATGACCAGGAGATAAATGGTACTGAGTTTGGCCAGATGGTTGAAAAATAGTGACAGTAAGTTGTGAGAAGGAAGGGAGGCTAAGGCTGAGAGCCATGAACAGCTGGTGTCATCTAAGGGGAGAAGACAGCAGAGAAATCACATGAAGTGGGATGGGTGAGCTGGCTGGCTGTGGGCAAAGCTGAGATGAATGAGAAGGAGGGGGAAGAAATGGGGCTTGATCTGGACAAGTAAGAAAGAGAAAACAGAACTACTATAAGGAAAATTGGGTCTTGATACCAAAGGGGGAAACGCAGCAGACAGGAAGATTGCTTGCTATGTATTTCTTAACTTCCAATAGCTTGACTGCAACTTCAATCTTTCTAAGCAGAGCTTTGTGATGCGTGGGTAATACTACTGTATTACATGCTTATTATATATTAGGCTATTAAATGTATGCAGCAGTGTGCTAGGCAGCGGGGAGTTCATAGTATTAACCATGAGCACAGGTCTTCCATTTGTACTCCCTGGTAACTTTTTTGATTGAAATAATTCTTTTGAGTAAAGACTGCAGGATGTGACCCGTTGACTTACTGACCCTGTCGGTGCTAACATGAGACTGAAGAGAATGGTTAGAGGCATCCCCTGCCATGGTCATATTAATGTCTGAGCGAGTTCAGAGTAGCAGAGGATTAATCCAGTGTCCACAAGCCTGGCTGGTTGTTTTCATGTTACACTGGAAGCTTAAAGTTGTCCTTAATTCTGCCTTGCTGTTTTTGCTTAGAAAGTAGCAAGACAACTGCCATTTTTGCTCAGAATAAGAAATCAAGAATTCAGTGTGTGTGTTGGGACTTACTGTGTAATACAGATATTTACTGCCACCAAATAACGAAAGAGGACACAGTAATTTTAAGGACACTGCTAATACAGAAGCCATTGTTATTTTTTGCAATAGAAGCTTCATCAAGCAATTAAGAAAATGGTTTTTCTCAGTTCTAGTATTTATGTTGTTAATGGCATCTTTTCTTTTTCAGAACAATAAATCTAAGCTGTAGTTTACTGCAGCAAGTAATAGAAAGAAAACGTGAAGTGCTGTGTATCTTGAGAGAGAAGATAATAACAACTCAGAAGTGTACGATATATGAACATATCCAGACAGAAGAAAAAATCAGTGGTGTGATGGGTTGGAGTACAAAAGTAGTAAAGGTAAAAGTTATTAAAAAATCTGCAAGGAATAGAACATTTTCAGATTATCTGAGAAGAAATTATGATTTCTCCAAATAGATTTCAGAGTATTTTTCATGCTTCTGTAACATGTTGAACTCTCCCAATGGCAAGAACTCACTGTACTCCTTAGTTGTGAAACTTCAGAAAGGTAAAATGTTTTTTTCCGTTGCCTCACTGGCAAAAGATACCATCTTTTAGTGTGAGCCTGGAATATGATTTCCATCAGTACTGCCAAATTGTGATTCAGTTTCTATGTAGATTCCTGCCTACAGCAGAACCAATTCTGTGAAACAATTCAGTGAAAGTTGAAGAGCAAAAAGCATTGCTGAAGCATGTGAATTTGAAAAGCCGAGTAGTCATTCATCAGAAAAGTTTGCAGTGTCTATTGACTTTTAATGATGTTGATCATGGGCATAGAGATTAACTGCATCTTGAGGATATCTGAAAAATTGCCTATGAATTGAGAAGGAATACCTAAGTCAGAACACATGCTCGTTTGTTGTAAGTTGTTTTGTTTTTTTTAAAGCTGTGGATGGATCACTTCAGTGTACAGGGTGTCTCCAGTAGCAGAGGTCTGGGAGTTGCAGTTCAACAACCTTCTGTGCAAGTTCCACCTTCCTGGTACCAGTCTCCAGCTGGGCAAAAGGGGTGTCAGGATAGAAGAGCACAGGGCAGGATACTGAAGTGGTGCCCGTTTCCTAGTGACATGTGTGGCAAAAACTGCACCTAGAGCTCAAACTTCGTACCAGGGCAGGGTAGGTAAGAGTTTGAGAGCTGCTTTTGGCATTGTGCTTCTACCTCACTGCTCATCTAGTTCCTTTCATAGGTGTCAGAAGTAGCATGTGCTATAGTTAGACATTGTGGAGAATAAAGAACATTCTTTCTCTGTATTTTTCCCTTTGATTAATTCCCAGTGTAAGCCACACGATAGGTGAATCAGCTAAATGGTTAATAAATCTGTCCTCTAGGTTTCAGTGAGTGAAAATGGAAGTATGATGAAGGATTCTAGTGTGATCATTGAAATTCCTCCTGCAACCACTATTGCCTATGGTGTAATTGAACTGTTTATAAAGCACAGTGGCCAATTTGGTAAGTATAAAGCTCGTTTTCTGTGGCACACAATTCACCTGTGAGTAGAGTTGTCTGTTGGGCAATGATTTTTGCATTTCCCTGTGTGAAAATGATGATGTCGTATGGTCTCCATTGCCTTGATAGTTATCTGTGCTGTGAAATGCTGCTCTTTTGATTTAGTAGTGCTTTTTCACTTGTTTGAATAAATCATAAACTCAGAATAACTTAGGTTTCAGAGGATCACAGAAGGTCATCTAGCTCAAGCCCCAGCTCAAGGCAGGGTCAACTTTTGAAGTTTGATCTAAGTTCAGAGTTAGATCAGATTGCTCATATCCTGATCTATTCAATTTTTAATTGTCTCCAGAAACAAAGATTCCATCACTTCTCTGAGTAGCCTGTTCTTGTGCTTGACCACCATCATGGTGAACCCTTTTTTTTCCTTAATATCTAATTAGAATTTCCCTTTCTTTAATTTGTGTCTCTTACCTTTTGTCCTACCACCATACAGAAGAGTCTGGCTCTGTCTTCTCTTCACCACTCTGTTGGATAGTTGTAGAAAGCAATAAGGTTCTGCCTTAGCAATACTTCCTCTAGGCTGGACAAACCCAGACTCACAGCCTCTTCTCATCCATGATGTTCTCCATCCCCCAGTGATCTTGGTGGCTCTTGGCTAGATTGCTCCCGTACATGAGTATCTGTTCCGTATTGGGGAGTTTAAAACTGGACACAGCACTCTGAATACAGTCTCCCAAATTGAAATATCACTTTAATCGATCTGCTACCCACACTCCTGTCAGTACTGCCCAGTATGTAGCAAACTTCAGTAGCAGCAAGGGCACGCTGCTGATCCTCACAAATTTGTTGTCCAGATCTTTCTCTGCAATTTTGCTTCTAGCTAGCTGGCCCTCAGCCCATGCTGCTGCCTTGACCTATGGGCAGGAAGAGTGAACTGAATATAATTAGATGGTCAACCAGCAATGTTTAGACAACAGTCATGCTAAGAAAAGAGTTATTCCTAAAGTATAGGACTGGAATTTAAACTTTTCTGTCTGTTTTACACTTTCATATATAGGTTGTTCTCAGAATGGTTGCAGAAATGTCGTGTTCTAGTCGTGCTTTACTTACTTCAGGTTGAATATTTTAAGGTGTCAAGTTAAACAAATGTAGAAATTGGCTTTGGGTGGAGTAGTAACTCTGCTCTACAGAATCACTTGGGTTTTTCTTTCTTGTCTATCCTCAGTTAAACTCACTGACCTAAAGGAGGTTTCAGGGGATGTTATGCAAGAAGGAAAGAAATCAGATGGACTGTGTAGGGCTGGAAGTTGGAAAGGACTGATGTGGAGAGAAACAGAAGATAACATTGAAGAAATAATTGAAGCACTGTTGTGATTTGAATCCAGGATGCACTTTATTTGAATAACAGATGCAGAAGATATTCTTCATAATTCTCCCTCAGCTGACTTCTAATATTAAGGAAGTCTGTAGGTTCAGGAGTATAAGTAAATACCATGTAGCCTCTAAAAAAAAATCTGAAATGTGAAATTGTTCTGATTTAGACTGAATACAGAGATACAGCAGAGGGCATTGACTTCATGGTCATAATACAACTGTCATTCAGAGTAGTCAGGTGCAGTTAAGGCTTTCTGACTACATACATGTATAACTGATAGCCTACTTATGTGATTTCTAGATGGAAATTCCTAGGTCCTGCTAGCTGATAATACATGGATCTTGTTAATGATCTGTATTTCTCTGCCCTTTTTTCACTCCACTCATTAACAAGGAGGGTCTAGTTGAAGCGGTGGCAGTCAAAGGTAGCCTTGGCTGCAGTGACCATGAGATGGTGGAGTTCAGGATCTTGTGTGGTAGGAACAGAATATCTAGCAGGACCTCAACCCTGGACTTCAGCAGGGTCAACTTTGGCCTCTTAAGCACTTGCTAGGGGAGATCCCATGGAACAGGGTACTAGATGGTAAAGGGGCCTAAGGCAGTTGGTCAGCATTCAAGGACCACTTCTTCCAGGCTCAGGATCTGAGCATCCCAAGGGTTAGGAAATCAAGAAAGGGAGCCAGGAGACCAGCATGGTTAAATAAGGAACTGCTGGTCAAACTTGAGAGGAAGAAGAGAGTATACAGATCATGGAAGGAGGGGCTGGTCACTTGGGAGGAATATCAGACTGTTGTCAGAGGATGTAGGGTGGCTAGAAAAGCTAAGGCCTCCTTGGAATTAAACCTTGCAAGTGAGGTCAAGGACAACACAAAGGGCTTCTTCAAGTACATTGGAGACAAAACTAACACCAGAGGCAATGTAGGCCCACTGCTAAATGAGGTGGGTGCCCTGGTGACAGAGGATACAAAGAAGGTGGAGCTACTGAATGCCTTCTTTGTCTCTGCCTTCACTGTTGCAGACTGTCCTCAGGAGCCCCAGACCCCTGAAGCCCCAGGGGAAGTCAGGATAAAGGAGGAGTTTGCTCTGGTTGATGAGGACTGGGTTAGGGATCATTTAAGCAATCTGGACATCCACAAATCCATAGGTCCTGATGGAATGCACCCACAGGTGCTGAGGGAGATGGCAGATGGCATTGCTAGGCCACTCTTCATCATCTTTGGTAAGTCATGGGCAACAGGAGAGGTGGAGGATAGCAAATGTCACTCCTGTCTACAAAAAGGGCAAGAAGGAGGACCCGGGTAACTATAGACCGGTCAGCCTCACCTCCATCCCTGGAAAAGTGATAGAACAACTTATCCTTGGCATCGTGTCCAGGCATATCAAGGATAAGAGGCTCATTAGGAGCAGTCAACATGGTTTTACCAAAGGGAAGTCATGTTTGACCAAATTAATTAGCAGTCTTATTAATACAAAACGTTGAGCCCTGCATTTCCCTCTGAATAGAGTCCTGCTACAAGATTTAACAGCAGGGTCTCTTATCTCTTAAAACTTTTCACTTGATGCTGTGTATCAATTTCCCTTATTAGCATCATCCTGCCTTAGGAGGGCAGGTAGTTTATTAGCACTACCTTCCCCCTCTAGGGTTCCTGTGAAAGCCTTGTTATCAATGAAAGTAACATGAGCATGTTTGCCTTATGGTGCCTTAGCTGCTGTCTGGAGTCTTACTGTTTTGGGAAGTTCTTTAATTTGTGTTAAATCAGTTTCTGCTCCTCTTTAGTGCACTCTTCTCTGTGGAGGGGTATGCAGGCATAAAGGTCTCTGTCGTATTTCTTTCTCTCTCTGTGGCAGAGATTTCTTTGTCTACTCTAGCTTTGAAAAAGCTTTTTGCTGATTGAGTGCTCTCCATGCTTTCTCATCTGCTTTGAATGTTCTTAATTTGGTGAGACAGACTCTTACAACTGCAGGAAGGTTATATTTAGGTTTTGTGCCTGGTAATGTGAGCACTGTGCTTGATTAGTTACATTTTTTTTCCCCTTTGCTGTCAAGTATTACTTTAAAATTGAGTTGCTCTTTCTAGCCTGCCTGCATTCTCCTCAGACCTGCTACAGAGTGCAAGGGGTACGGTTTCAAATCTTGCATTTAAGCTGATTAAAAGATGATCAAAATAATACATAAGGCTTTGATTATATTCTGCATCTTTGAGGCATGGTATTGGACACATGAGCACAGAACTTGATATTCCAGATTTCTTAGCATGACTTTTACAGAGGCTCCCTGTTTACCTTACAGGAGTCCCTTAGCTTCATCAGGTTTGGAGGGATTGGAGTGGCAGGGAGTCCTACAGTTGTGTTTGAGTGAGGTAGGCCAGTGCTTGTCATGAAGATGAGGCAGAAAGGGTCATTCCAGCCAGGATGTGTTGTTTTCTTCACAAAGTTATTGCAAAGAGATGCCATATAGTGCAGTGATTCCATTAGTGAACATGGCTGGGTGAAGTCCTTTAGAGACTTTGAAAAGCCTCCTATTTTCTACTCATCTGGAGAACTTGAGGATGGACCTGAGGCTCGACTCGGGAAGAGTGCCATGACCAGGAGAAGCTCTGTGTGTTCTTAAGAATCAGAGTTCTTAAGAGCTCTCAGAGTTCTTAAGAATCTCAGAAAGTGCTTTCATATGTCTCCATCATCAGTGGATCCTGTAGCCTGCATTACAGCAAATCTCTTAATTGGTATAAAGTGTGAAAAATTCATTCCCATCTCTGGTATGCAGCATTCAGGTTTATGGTGTCACTGAGAAGTTTTCATGTTATGTGCTGTCTACATTACTTTAATTCACAGGAGCTGGTATCACATTTTGTAGTTGGTAGCTGCACCACAGGATGTCTGTCTGTACACACCGTACCAAATATCAGGCTGCAGTAATGGTATTGTTCCTATCTAGAAGAGATGAGACATGGAGAAAACACATGCAAGAACAGCAGATAGTATAAGCTAGCATCTCATTTGGTAATTGCTTGTGTATTTTATTAATAGTTTTTAAAACTGAATTTCTAATTGCAGAATTCTGTCTGCTGGATGAACAACAAGGAGGTTTTGAAAAAGAAAGCACAGAAAGCTCAACTTCTCCCCACTCAGCACTATTCAGAGATGCTTCGTTTCTCTATCAGCCAGATGCTGTTGATAATGAGATGTACTCTGGGGTTAAAAACCTCATTTCCAGTGATGCTTCTTTAAGTGTATTGAAACAAGGTATTACCAGAAATGCTTTATATGATGACGTTACAGTGAGTTAAGCAACATGATAGGAGGAAATAATCTGGTACAATAGTACGTAAGAAATTATGTTAGTTCACTTCAGTAGCCCTTATCAATGACTCTTAGGGGAATGCACTGAAAAAAACCAGAAAAATTTACTCCTGTGGTAGTTGTATGCAGTGGACTGTTCCCTAAGAACATCCTGAATCCCTTTATCATAAATACAATCTTACAAAATTAGGTTTTTCTGCCAGTTCTGTTAACATTCCAGGTAAGCTCCATAAGATTAGTGATGATTTATGCTTTCATTCAGAAAGAGTCACTGAAAATAATTTTCATGATTTGCAAAATACTCTCAATAAAGCTACTCAGTTAAAGGTTATTTTAAGTCTCAAAATTACAAAGACATCTCCCCCACCTTCAATTAGCCTCATTATTTCTGAGAAGCTTTCTAGAAATCTTTGATATCAACTAAGGCTGACAAAATTAAAACGTGATTTAAATGGAAGTTTTCAAATTGGTATAATGAGTCAGGCACAACTTATTTAAGCAACATGGAAGGCAGGGTCAGGATTGTCACCAGAGGGATGGAAAACGGGAAAACAAATCAAGGCCTCAGAACACACTTTACTTTTTGTCAGTTCTTGGTAGAGTTTTGACAACTTGTTCTAATGATGAACATCAATTTTATTACCTCTAAACTTTGCCCTTTGTTCATGGCTGTTCAATAGAATAACTGTAGATAGTTGTCCTGAAATCAATTCTGTTATTCTGCAATGTAGACTTGTTTGAAAGGAGTAACTGTCTCCATGTATGTATAAAACCCACTTATTTGTTAAAGAGTGGTATGCCACTGATTCATTTTTTTGTTTTAGCTTGACATACCTATGTGTCTTTATTGCTTAAAAGGCTTGGCGGTTTTTTTTTTTTTTCAATTAATCTGAACTATCTCTTGGCAAAACTGAAAAAAATTGTTTCCACTAAAGCAATTTAAAGTAGGTTTCCTCTTCTGTTATTTGCATAGACAGTCATGTGATTGTATGAGGTACAAAAAGATAACTGCCTGTGACTGGGCTTTATTCTTTTTTTTTCCCAGTGAAGCAATAATAGAATTAAAGGCATCTTTAGGGAGAGTGTGTTTCTTGACTGGAGTGACATGAAAGGAAATTTCTTTTAAACAAGGTTAAGAATGCTTGCATGCCTGTATTTTTGGAAGGTGGAAAAACACATTCCAACCTTCCAGTTGGCATTATTGACTTGCAAACTTATTTTCTTTTATTACCTAAGTGGTAATTTGATGTCATAAAACATTTTGGTTTAGTGTCATAGCTGAATTTTGGAGGAAGAATTTCAGTGAACTCTCTTGTGCTTCTGTTGTATGTATTGTAATAGATACAGTATTTTAATCAAGAAGAGATTTTTATCCTGATTTTTGTAATAAGTCTTTTTAGGTCAGGTGAAGGGGTGTAATTCTTTGATTCACCTGAACGATTCAGTATTGCAATAGGAATTTTAAATTCTCTGTGTAGACTTATACCATTGACTTTGCAATTCCTGTTAACCCACAAATTAAGAAGTAAGGTTATGAGCAGAACCCTTCATTCTGCCTTATAAATGAATATTCTCTGGAGATGAACTTTCACATGAGAAACTTGGTATTTGGTTAGTTCAGTTAACATTAAAATACTGACTTCTGAAATACTAAAATTATTAAACAGTGAATGTTGATCCTTGGTGGCTGTTGTTCTTAGAATTTTAAGTGATGCTTCATTGGCTCGTTAGGGAAATATAACCAGACATGTTCCAGCCCTGCATTATAACTTGTGCTGATGGAAATCAGGATGTCAAGATGTGAAGATAAATGAGCTTATGAAATGCATAGCAAAAATGTTAACTGTTTTTGCTGGCATTTGTGTAGAAATACTTAGTTTTACTTTTTATTGCTTTCTTGGAAAGATCTGTCACGGTTGAAGACTCAGTTCCAGCCCTTTGTGAAGCTGCCGGAAGACAGGCAAAGAGCTCTGTATAAAAACCTTTGTGAACTCTTGCTCCATGAAGAAATCGTAACCACCCTGGAGGACATGGTAAGATGAAGAAACTTCTGCTTGCTTCCTAAAAGCAATTTCAGGATAGAGCTAGCATTCTCCATTGCTTGAACTTTTCTCTTTTCAAGAAGTTTTCCTTTTTTGCTTTCAGTTAGAGGATATCTGCACAGGAGACAAGCCAGATCTGAAGGAGTTAAAACCTGCACAACAAAGAGATCTTGTTGACTTCTTGCAGCTCTTAGGGTGCAGTTTACAGGGTGAGCTGTTGTTGCAGAAATACCAGCCTCAGGATGAAGAACTCTTCTCAGCTGCTCACCTTCTCATCGGTGCTATCTCTGGTATGTTGCAAATGAAGACAAGAGCCCTTTTTTTAATTTTCCTTTTAGAAGCCCCCTCTGTGTTAAAGTATTTATGGCTCTCTTTGAGCAGTTGGTGAGCTGAGTGAACGTAATTTGCTCTGTTCCTTTTTATGGGTTTTGTATACCATGCTTGCATTCCTGGCTGTGAATTAAATTCAGCCCTCCATCACTGGCAGATTTTGTTTGTAAAATGCGCATTCCCCCAAGATTGCTCAGCTCTACTTTCTGCTGAGTGTGAGCACTTCAGTTTGGAAACCTGATTTCTGTCCTTGCTGCATACCAAAGTTCTTCCTGCCTAAATGCTGAGAATTATAAATTAGGTGTTGTCTTCAGTGTAACAGCATTTATTGTTGAGGTGCAAACTATATTTAGCAAAAATGAATTTAACATAGAGACACTGCAATTAGAGGGTTGTTTTGCAGCTGCTGAAAAAGGAGATTAAACATAAATGTCAAACAAATGCCATGCTCACAATCTAGTTGGCACCACAGTGTTAATTAAAAGCTACCTGCAAAGTCCAAGACAGACTCCTTCCTGGCTTTTTCTCCTCTCTCTTGTAGGTAAAGAATTTCCTGACATTAAGGTAACGAAAGGAAGTCTAGTGTGGTGTGAGTTAGATGTTGCACTGTGCCGCAAAATGTCAGTGTGCATCCATATACGCACAGTGCCCAGGCAGGAGCACTTAACTCATTTGTGGAGACAGAAAAGAAATAGAAAACAGAAACCCGCTGATGTGGTAACACTTGTCAGATGCTATTAACTGCAGGGCGCAGTTAATTGAGTGTGTTGTGTTATCACCTGGCTTTGGACATAATGTCTACTGCTAATGGCCAGGCATAAGTGTAGCTGGATCAAGAATCAAAAGCTGTTTTATGCTTCTTGCTTCTATCAGGAATCACAGCCTTGAGTTACAGAGGTGAAGGGCACCACAGGGACAGTTTAGTCCATCTCCCTGTGCCAAGGCAATCTTGGCTATGTCATTCCTCTGAAACTGTGTTTTTGCAAAGTCAGCATCTCTTCCAGGTTTTGAGAGCAGAGGTTCTTGTTTTATTCGAGGCCTAAGTCATTCATCTAGCCTGTAGACTGAGTGAAACACTGAGGAGATACTTGGGGAGGAGACAAGAATGTTGTGGAGGAAATCCCCTTTCCTCCAAACTGCCTTTTTTCAAGGGCCAGCATAGCCATTGTGGGGCTTGTACTCACTGCCTGTCCCATTTTATTCTGCACTGTGGGAAGCAGTCAGGAAAGGGCTCAATCAGCCTCTTCCAAACATCCAGCAGAGCACTTGTGACAACTGTCCTCAGCATTGAATTGCTTTGGTCTCCAGTGTCCATTTCATGAGGTGCTGTACCTGCAGACGGGCCTCAAAAATGCAGCTTGTCTGTCTTTGCTCTGTAGGAGAACCCCATAACAGAGATCACGGTTAAGAAAGTGCCCTTCCCAGCAGCCAGCCTGGCGCAGTGTTTGCTGGGAGCAATCTTTCCCTTTTAATGTTCCCTTTACAGAGCTGTCTGATTACACTCTCGTCCTGCTGCGTGCCTGCTGTGATCTTCAGGTTGTTCCGGCCCTGTGTTGTTTGGTGAGTAATCAAAATGTGACTGTGTAGCATGTGGGCCCCAGCAGCAGTAATGACTCTGTTCTCTGCCCTACTGTGTTTCTCACCCAATAAAGAAGATGTCAAGCTCCAGTGCGAGTTTCAGCAGTAGGCATTGCTTAGGCAAGGTCAGAGACTGACAGTGGCAAGCGATGCCGGTAATTTACTGCAGGTGGATACCCAGCTTCTAAAACATTTCTGTATTTGGGAGATTTCATGGGCTGTGAGCAAAAGTTAAGCTCAAATTTTGATTTACTAATAGTGTCACAAGCCCATTGTAAAGCCTCAGTAACAGTAATCACCTGGCCTTGGCAAACAGAAATTTCACTGTGACAGCAGCGGTGCTTGGGCCTTGGCAAATCCCAAAGTTCCAAAACTCTGAGGCCATGCATTGAGAATGGCCCCCATTCATGGGGCAGGGCTTTTTTTTTAAGCTATTTAAGCTCACTGACAAAAATAATAGTAAAAACCTTTAAATATGTAGGGGCAAGGGGAGTGCTACTGTTTGCTCAGAGTAAGAGTGAGAGTTAAGTGTGGTCTGCAGTGAGAGGTTGGACTGGGGGAAAGGCCGCGGTAGGAGAGATGTTTCTCCTTAAAGGGTGCCACAGGGCTTTGGTTCTGGATAAGTACAACATACTTGTCAAGGCTAATAGTACAGGGAATCCTGCCCTTTTGCAGCTGCCTTGTAAGCTCTCCAGTGGCTTTATAAAGAAGGAACTGAGCTATGCAAGGGCAGGGACAGCACTGCTTGAAAATCCTTTTTAATGTCTGTCTTTTGCTCTCTCATAAATACAGCCTAACATCGCTGCAGCCGATGGCACCGTGGCGCTGAGCAGTCCTTTGGTGGCTCCTCTCACTGACAGAGGAAGATTTGATGTCGTGCAAAGGCTGTTTGCTTCATCAAACATTAATTTGGAAATGACAGAGTCTTCTGTAAAAGCTGTAACTATGAAAGAACCTAGATTCTCCCCGCTTGTTCTTTATGTTGCGTTGTATGGATTTCATGCTTTAGGTGGGAACGTATAGGAGCTTTGCTGCGCACCCAGTTATTGCTCTAGCCTGTTCTTTCTTCTGTAGCTCTGCAGTGTTGTGTCGGTGTGTTTGAGCTAGTGGTAGAGCCTCTCAGTTGAGTAGTTAGCGCAGTCCAGCCGGGGGTTATGGAGGTCAGGGTGGACTCAGCGTGCCTGGGGTGAGTGCTCTGCACTGACACCAGCTCTGCCACTGCTCTGCAGTTTCACTACGGTCTGTCTGCAGTGGAAAATACATTAATAAGGGATGAAGGGGAGGAAGAAAGACAGACAAGCCTGGAACAGAACTTGAACATAGCAGCAGAAGCCTGATTGCTTGCATTAATATGCGTGGGAGAAAACTGCAAAGTACAAACTGCTTTTTGCAAGCAGGCAAACAAGTAGGCTGTAGAAATCCAGGTTTCTGCCACGCAGTGAATGTTTTGCTCATTTAAGACTTGATGTGCAGAATGCCTTCACTCTGGAGCAAGTGGAAAGGGGGGGCTCTCAAAGAGGTGCTTGATTCAGTTCGTGTTTGTTAAGTGTAGTCTGGCTTTACAGATGTGAACTGCACACTGCAGGAAATAAAAACCTGTTTTTCAAAAACTGAGACCTCCTTAGGGATTTACCCCTCTGTACAGCATTCCTCTGTTTCTAATACATTTTTACTGACCTTAGCAGGTTTAAATTGTGTTCTGAACTTTCTCTTTGAGATACGGTGATGCCTTTTGGTGTGTGCACATGAATGGTGTCCCTGCTGCACTCCACAAAAATTTATCATTTTACCCATGTGACATTTTAAGTGCAGGTGTTTTGCTCGTTTCTTTGACTAACAGCAAAGTGTCAGTAAAGCACTTTGTGCTGTGAACTGCTTTGCCTTTTTTTAGTAGGTATTTTTTTAATCATGTGGTACCTGTCCATACCCTGAGAGTGCAGGGTAGCCCTGCACACTGAGCTGCTGGTGTTTCTGTGTCTCATTTGTTAAATGAAGCTGATGGTGTTGCCCAAACCTTGCACGGGTATATCTGGGAATGTCCTTTAGGAGGATGGAAGCACGTTACTCTGCTTCTGGGGGTGTTGTGTGTTTGTAAGCGGGAAAGTTGTCTTTTGCCAGTCACTGCTCAAAAGTTGCTTCTGTAACTAACTAACTTTCTATTAAATGTTATGTCAAAACAATAGAATAACTTAAAACTCAGGCATGTAATTTCCATTGGTCTGTCTTTGGGGAATTCCAGTCTTTCCCTTGGCCTTGAAAGATGGTGCATACAGATGGCAGATGGCATCACTGTAGTGCTCTGATCTTCCTTGCAGAGTTCTGGTATAAGCCTTATGTGCACTGTAGTGCTCTCAGGGTGTGCATGCTGTGTCGTGTATGTAGGAGAGGGGAATTGTTCTAAGAGAGGGGAAAACCCCAGCAAACCCTAGGTGTTTCGATAAAACAACAGTAAAAAAGAAGAGGTTTTGTTTGTTCCTGTTACTTTGCTTTCAGATGGAGATCAGTCTTTTGCTTCAGCTAAATCCACTGAACAGGTTCAGCTGAGGAGTACAGAGGTTGCTGAGAAAGCGAAGGTGAGGGCATTGAAGGGGCTGGGGGTATTTATGGTACCGGGGAGCCCCAGCAGCTTCACAGCTTGACTGCCAGTAACACCAGGCTGGGAGAATGGAGGCACTGTGCTCTGTAACCCTTAGGCAGGTGGGAATTCAGGGAAATGTTGTATGAGGCACCACTGTGGTGGGCTGCGTGTCTGTGTGATGATACCCACCTCCTGTGTGGTCCATGCGCATGACCCGCCCCTGAGGTGGGAGCAGAGGAGGGGACAGATGCCTACAAATGAGAGGTTGTGGTGGGGGGCAGCAGCACTGGGGCCTCTGCTCAGGAGGACAGAGGCAGGAGTCAGGGCAGCCTTGGACTTGCACAACATGAGAGACACTTGGGCAAACAGTGGTGTGCCCTGGGGACCCCAGACCCTGGGTCACCTCCTGCCAGGCATGAGGACTGCTTGGATCTCTTGCTCAGTGTGTCTGTAGCATCCATTGGCTGCACTTCAGTCTTGGCTTTGTTCTTTTAGGTACACTTTGTGGAGGGGTTTCCTGACTCGCCTCCAGTTGGCAGCGCTTCTGTCACCACAGAAACACCTCTTGACCAGCAGGTAGCCTAGGGTAGCCTTTTTAGAACCAAGTGAGCTGCACATCTGGAGGAAAAAAAAGAAACACTAAGGCACTTTATAGGTTCATCATTTTCCCTCCAGTTCTTTCCTCCATGCTCTTGAAAGCAAGATCCTTATGCACATTAATATTAAAAATTGCTCAGACTGTCTAAGGGAACAGCAGAAGCAGAATGTGTCTCCCCAAGTGACTCTTGTCCTGCCCTGCCCTAAGCTACATGAGGATAGCCTCTTCAGGGACCCAGCCAAAGCTGCAATGAGCCAAATTAATTCAGAATCCACTTTAGATACATCGTCGATAAAACAGCGATGTCTTGTGACAGGCCAGCCTCACACAGAAAATGCTTCTTCAAGGTTAGCAGGGGTCTTCCCTAGAAAGCAGAGGTGGTAGATGGGCTGTAGAGGCCTTCAGAGAAGGCTGGAGCTTGTCTTAAAAGGTTTGATTTCACACCCTGGCTTCCCACCCCAAAATGTCACCTCCCTTTGCTATACCTCCATTGTCGCCAGGGGAAGGGAAAAGAAACCAATTCAGAGTCAGAGCAGGAGCAGGGAAGAAGAGGTCAGTGGCCTCTTTTCAAAGTGCTGGCACTGCCTCCGGAGGCCAGCAGGCTCAGCCTCGTACAAGCTGAGCAGAAAATAAGCAACTGAAATTTAGCAATGGTATTTATAGAATGGTTGAAGAGGCCCCAAGAGCTCTATACAGTGAGTGGGGACTTGGTGCATTCAGGAACATCAAGCAAGCTGAACAAGACCAACTGAAACGTTGCTTTTCTGAACTTCGAGCACTAAACGAGGATGGCACATGCTACAGCTCCAGAGCACATGTCTCTGCAGACTGGTACCAGCGCAGGAACACATGGGTGTACGAGCAGGAGACACTTAGTGTGTGGACATGGATCCAGTTCAAAGGATTAGGTAAAGATAAAAGGCAGATGCGCGCAGATTGCTTCTTGACAGCTTCCATATTTGGCTAAAATTCAGAGCACAACCAAAAAAATCAGAAAAAAACGAATGACATTTTTTCAATATTAAATCTTTATTATATACAAAAATATTTTGTTGGGAATTAACAGAATTTCACAATTTGTACATTAACATTTTTATGTTTGGCTGTGTTTATTGTGAAAATATTAGCTGTGAAAAAGACAACAGGGCTTTTAGAAAACAAGTCACAATTTAAAAATGTTCCATGTATTAGCTGATTTTATCAGTATGAAGTCAAAATGCTAACAAGTCCCATCTCCTAGGCCTGCTCTACAGGATTGTATGCAAACAACAGTTAGGTACCAAATCATCTTCATGTTTACACTAGAAAGTTTAGCTAATAGTTAAGATTTTTTTTTTGTAGGATTGTTTCAGCTAAAAAGAGTATTTTTTTTTACAGGAGAGCAGTTTTTAAAGTTTTACAAATGTCAAATGCAGTTTAACTTAATAATCTGTAGAAGGAAAAATAACAAAGCATGAGAGCTTCCACCAGGCGAGCACATTGTGAGAACAGGCAAGGTAAGAGATGCACGGTGACAGATTCTTCTAATACACAGTTAAATCCAAACACTTCACTGAGATTTTACAGTTCTTAGCCAGGTTTGGGGTGGGAAAGCAGCAAACTTTGTCTTAAAACGTTAGGAAGTGGTCCCCTTGGAAAAAACATTTCAACAGTTACCTCCATATGTAATAGTGTGCAAAATCTAAACTGACCAGTATTTTTTTTGCTGCCACCCCAGAACTGTACAAAGCAGCGCCATTATTTTGCTCTACACTATACATTGTGTGAGTCAGGACTGGAGTATTTGGGTTTTTGGAAGAGGTTTTATTGTAGTCTCAGTAAATGTTGGCTACTTATGGAATAATACCGGGCTCAGCCATGAGGACAGCCAGACTCGCATGGACAAGCATTAGCACAGCACTAATGATGTTAAAAGGAAAAGGATAAATGGGAGAAAGTGTTTCCAGGACTGCTTTAGCCAAATCAGCCTGGCAGGTTGGTCAGTAAATACCCCACATCCAGCCACTGCCTCGGCAGCAAGAGGAACTCCATACCCAATGAGCATGAGACTGTTACAAATACTGAGAACAAAATCCACATTTACTTGCAAGTGTAATTTACTCTATAAAATACAAATATTGCTGATACCCTGCTTTAAAAAAAATGCTCTTTGGAGGTGAAACAGCTTCACCAAGCTGGAGTTCGTTTTTAAGCCTGTACAGGTAAATTCCAGCTGCGATACCAGCAGCGACTGCACTGAGAACACAGCAGTTCAGTGTGTGACGGTTTGTGGAGTCCCACTATGGAGGATTCAGGTAAATGAGCAGATACTGCCTGAATTACTTGCAGTCCTTACCCTGAAGTTTTATTTAGGTATTTAAGTGTGTGTGTGTGTGTGTGCGCGCATGCATGTGAGCACACTTCTAATATGTTTGGAAGCCAAAGCTGCCTCTGAAAATTGGTTATTTTAAAAATGTTTTTACTTTTTTTTTTAAATTTTCCCCGGTATCTGCCTTAGGACTGAAAAACGTGATGCTTTTATTGACCACTAGTTCCCCTACGAGACACAAGTGAGAATCCCAGCCAATTCCCATCAGTAAACTTGCTAAAAATACTACATGAAAGCCAAAAGGGTCAGCAACAAAAAAACCCAGCAAAAAAAACCAACAGTGGGCCAGGACTTCACCACCTGCAGTAATGAGTCCACCAGGGAAAGCAAATGGAAGTACCTTTAGCTACAGAAATCTTTCTGGTGGCCCAGGAGAGGCAGGGACTGACAGCCAGAGGGGTATTTAAGGCAAGAGGCCTCGAGACTACAAGTCTTTGTATCCAATAATCACTACCTAGACACTGATAAACTGATTTCTCACCACTTTTGCAGAAGTAGTATCAGAAGTTTGGCAATAACGCGGTACTTACTTAAACTCTCCAGAATTTGGGTGAGGCAGGAAGCCCTACATGAAGCAAATGGTCTGTATACATTTGCACCACAGATGCGACAGACCTGTAGTTTGTCTTAAAGCTGTATCTACAGGCACAACAAGTGAGGGGGAATCAATCTACTGCAGTAGGCACTACAGATGTATTGAGAAACAGCATCTGCCTCCAAGTCCAGTCTGAATGAAGAAGGAAGAACAATGGAGACTGGATGGGAAATCAAGGGATAGGTAAAGGAAGTTTTAATTTGTTCGTGTTCACAAGGATAGCTCCTGTGTACAGACAGGCAATAACCCCGTCTCCTCACTTCTGGAGTGGTGCTTCACTTGATCCTTCTCCACTGGTGCTTAAGCGTAGCAGAGAGGCGAGCTTGGCTCCAAAGGGTGCCCAGCCAGGAATTTCCTGTGTTTAAAAGAAAAACTTTTCCTTTTCTTACCTGAATCACCCTCTTCAAAACAAACAAAAACCAGATGCCTTCCTGAACACCGGGCTGCAGGCAATTTGTACTTGCAAGTCCTTTAGGTATGATGTTAAGAAGATGCAAAGAGGATTTGGAGAAGTGTCACGTCTTGCGCCTATCCCCGATGTGACAGTTCATACAAACACAAAAGCAATGAGCTGATCTGCCATCCTCCTCCAGAGCTGTGCACCATTAAGTACACTGAGCCACGCTGACCTGAGAACACAGCACCAGTTCAGGACACTGCCTTGGTTGTAAATTCTATTTCCCTCACCTATATCCATCTGCGATTCTGCTCCCATTTTACCATCATTTTATAGTTGCAGAACATTTTGAAAGACATTTATAAATCTACGCAAGATGACATATCCCATTATAATTATCCCACTAAACTTTAATTGACTGCATCTTGTCACACGATGCAGAACCTAAAATAGACCTGCTAGTGTAACATTTAGAGACAGCGAGATGATCACTTGGGTACACATGCACCAAAGTATTTACATTAAAGTTGAGACTGATGCACACTTAAGGGAATTTTTGGTGCATTTAAGGAAATAACTTACGGGTCTTGGCATACTGACTGTACTTTTATGCATAACTTTTCATTCACAGGGCAACTACAGTGTTTCTTCTATAAGTCTCTATATGTACAGAATTTTACAGCACCTCATGCACTGTCCCAACCAGATAGAAATTACAGATAAATATAGAATTTTGATTGAGATATCTGTATATTTAGAAAAATATACATTAGTAAACACAATAAACCAAGTAGAGAAGTGTACCAGTTCTAAAGTCTCACATGCAGTTTCATTTCTGGAATAAGTCATGGTAGCTTAGTAATGTGGTAGCAGACATGAGCATTTTTTGTTTTACCATCCACATACATATACACAGACAACTATTTGATAATTTACTTTTCTAAACTACTTAAATATTTTATCTTGTGATACATACCACATATCTTAAACATATAGCAGCATCTTCACCTCGCTCAGACACACCTATAGTTATCATTAACAGCCAATGTAAAAAGTTTTCCTGTTAGTATCTGGAATATGAATGATATACACGAAATCCTAGTTATTTTAAATCCCTCAATACTTCAAAACCAGCTGTTTTATGAAATACTTGCTCAAAACCAGCCTTTCGTAGTGTCTCTCTCCCCTAACTGCACAATGTACAGGTCTCCATCTCACACCTGATGCAGCATGCCCTAAGGGGTAGAGACTACTACTGCTGTGTCTATGACTGAAATGGCACCATCATTCTAACAACCTCCAAGGATGTTCTTTTTTTGAAAAAAGTAACTGTCATTCTCATTCTAGTCATCCTATGAGGTAGTGCAAACTAAGCAGAATATCTGATAAAAATCGGATTTTGCTAAAAACCAAAACAAAACCCACCACCACAAAACCAATCCAACCCCTCTCCCACCCCAACATTATATACCCACCAATCTGAGCTCCTAATTTTCAAGATTTAATTAATAGATGCAAGAAGTGTGGTGTTTGGGTTTTTCCCTTACAACCCGCATGTAGACATCCAGTTAAAACCCACAGACACTTTGATACAGTCTTTGCATGCAGCCTAGCAAGCCCTCTTCTCTTACCGCTTCAGAATTGTACTTCTCACTAGCATCACCACTGCCACCACCAAATGGTCAGCCACTGGGCCCCGCTGTGCTAACTGTGCGATTGAGAAACACTCTGTGAACCTGTAGCAAAACCTAAAGCTTGAGACTTTAGCAAATGCGTGGCTAGCTAGAGACTGCCTGCTAGGCAGGTTCTTCTGACAGCATTCCCCCTGGGATGGAAACAGAAGGAGCACAGAGGTTTTCCTGACTAAACCTTGATGCCCATGTTTCAAGTGTCTCATTTGGTTCAGTAAATTTATGGAAAAAAAAGATGAAAATATATTTGCAATATAAAGTACTAGGGTGTGAAAACTAAAATATCTTCTCGTTCCATTCATTAGGGAAGAGTGAGCTCTGCCCACTTTTGGCATCACAGATTATTTTCTAACTCATAACGAAAAGGCATTCAGATAGCACATCTTATTTACAGCACATGTAGATCTCCTATTACACAGTATACAAACACAGTTCAGTCACGTTCAGCATACGGTGCCAACAGCAAATCATTAAAATAGTCAGGCAATGGCTCTGCTCTCGTTGCTACATACAACACTTGATCCATTTCTCAAAGCAGCCTCTGCAGGATAGGATCACAGAACATGTCTCCTGGGTAAGGAAAACACAAGTCTCATGCTGATGCCACATTTAAAAGCTCTGCCAAACTTAAAGCAAAACCAGAGAAAACACATCCTGGAAAGTGTAACAACGAAACAAAGTAGTGGTACAAATTTTCCTTAGAGGATTTCAGACTCCCTCAAGGACTGAAATACCAGTATTGAGAGCCACAAAGATTACCTGTGCTATACACAGTTTCAACTAACATTTTCCACATACACTGGGATCTCAGCCCCCCCCCCTCCCCCCTGCCGCACCCTTCTCCCCACAACAACCAACCTTTTGAAAGTCATCTGTAGTATACTGGTGTTCTCAAGTTTTTTGAGACTTACACTTTTCCCTATACTGCATCAACTCCACCTTTCTTTTCCTTGTGCACATAAAAGTCTTTAAGAGCCCCAGGAAGCAATACAGTTTTACAGTGTCTAAGCATCTTTTCCTTCAGAAATAGTTCTGAGGAAGTTGCCTTTTGATAGCATTCCATGTCACACTTTGGTGTTGAGAAAGAATTCAGAAGCCAGGTGCCTGTCACCAGAAGGAAGATGAATTAAACACATGACTTCAGTTTAGACACCCAACCTGGTAAGTGATGGCGAATGTTACTATATACAACAGCTGACATTGTAATATAAAGTACGGTGACAAAAAGAGCTGGTCTCAGTTACAAGCTAAGCTTTGTTTTTCCTAAGCAGAAGTTTACATCAGCGTAAGTTTTGATCAATGAACCTAATATGAATTATATTGATAAGCCTACTAAGGGGAGAACCATCACTAAACAAAAGGAAATGTGTTGCAAAACAAAAAGGTATAAACAACATATTGTTTTTTAGCACTAAGCCTTCAATTCACAAGCTACCTAATGAAAAATGCAATTAAAAACAATATAACAAAAAACACAGAAATTCTGTTATATCAGACTTGTAAAAATACAGCAGTTGATCACACACAAATATTCAAAAAGATAAGATAGAATCCAGCTAGATCTCACAGGAAAATAAGCCACAGATCACTATACAAATATTGAACAATGTCCTAAGAAAAGAAAATGCCTTTTTTTTTTTTTTTTTTAAGCAATGTGTTTTCACACTAGTGTGAATAAATAGTCCTAAACATTAAGCATCACTCTACAAGGCTCCACGTTATGAGGTTCTCTCTCGGGCTACTTCACCTTTATTCAAATTGCACTGAATTACCTTGCGTACAAGCTTTCTAATGTCAGTACTTCAACCAGTGGGCTAACAGGTTGGCTCCCAATGGCGGCCTAACAAGCAGCTTGCAAGGTATTGCTTTACGTTATTTCAAGAAACAGATGCCAGGGAACCTACACAACAGTTGTCTAAATGAAGAGACACCAAGAATTTGTGAAACATCAAAATGCACCAACATTAAGCTGAAAGACGCTGGAGCAATGGAGCTGTGTTGGTTGCTGCTTTTAATATTTAATATTCTGCTCCCATGAAATCATTATTTTTTTCAGGAAGAAAAAAAAAAACACAAAGAAATTAGTGTTCTTTCCTAATAAGATCTATAGACTTTTGACCAGTTAAATACTGACATTAACAAGTTTTACAAAAATTGCTTCAAGTATCCTTTTTTAATCACAGTGAAAATGTAAGACCAAGATGCAAATGTTGAAGTGAATGACAGAAAGTTTCTTAGATGAAAAAGGCAAAGGTACTAAATCAAAACATATAAAAATGCTTAAACGCATTTCCTTCATGTGATATGAATAGAAAGGTTATCCGTAAAAAGTTAGAAAAATTAAAATAAATTACATATTTAAGTACACTTTCACTTCAACATTTTTATAAAAATTCAGAATAGTGTACTTTTGAATATACACAGAGTAAAAATGCACAGGTCCTGTAGGTTATCATCAGTATCTACACAACATCACATTAGCATATTTGCTGCAGTCGATTTTATTTGTTTTATTATTTACTTAGCTCCTCTTGAGAAATCTCAATATACCCAGCTAATTGGGACCCACTGTGGTTCCAGCCTCAGCCCCTCGATAGCAGTCTGTAGCTTCTCGAAGGCTTTGTCTAGGTTGTCATTTACAATGGTCAGATCAAAATAGTGGTTGTACGCTCTCTGGATCCGTGCACTTTCATCCACTGTTTTTTTCAAATCTGTGTCCTGTTGAAGATATTTTAAAGATTACTAAGAACATAAAACTTGGCAAATCCTTACAAATAAAGAAGTACCGTCCCTTCATTACATACTGCAACTGACTGTTGAAAGCTATGTACTGAATATAGTTTAAAAATAATGAAAGTTTTAATTTTTATTAAATCCACACACCACTCAAGCTAAACTGCATTGAAAGGGCTGAAAATGTTACGAGCTCTGCCAAGAATGTTAAATATGGCAACCAAATGTTTGCAAATCTTGCAATTTTTAAGGAAGTCAGTAGAAAGACATGACCTTGGGCTGGTATGCACAACAGGCAGTTAATATTTTGTATGTGCAACTGATGATCCAATCAGAATAAAATTAATGCTTTAGGAATGACTGAGTCTACTTCAAGGCCAGGTTGAATGGGGCTTTGAGCAATCAGGTCTAGTGGGAAGTGTCCCTGCCCATGGCAGGGGGGTTGGAACCAGATAATCTTTAAGGTCCTTTCTAACCCAAACCATTCCATGATTCAGCTATGTAAATACATTTATGCCCTTTTTTATTTCCACAGAAAGCACTAAAAAAATCCAAAACCTTTAATTAGTGTGAAACGAAAGACAATGAAAGATACACTTCTAGTAGAATAAAGCTCTAGAATACCTTACTGCTTTTAGAGGCTCCATTTCAGCCTTGCTCGCCTGACACCAGTTCCTCATTTGTAAAGTACTGCTGCATTATTTTAGTTCTGACAGGAGCTGCAAAATGTGCAGGAAATTTGTATTCCTACATTGTGAAGCCTTCATGAAGTGCTGCCACTGAACATTTTTTTGTGTCTCATTCTTAGAAAATTCCTCTCCACTTCTGCACAAAAGCTTTTTGTAAGCAGTTATGAGATTTGTCCTCTTGACAATATTTACTTTAGTATTTTGAAGTCCTGACACAGTTGTAAATACAAAAGCCAAAACAAAGAAGTAAGCTTGTGAATAGCCTGTCTTTCGCAATAAATGAAGGAGACAAGCCAATGCAGCACCACAAGAGCCAGAATTTTTGCAATGGAATGGCTTAGGATGCTAGAAATAATGTAGACAGATGCACTAGCAAGCAGAAAATACTTTAAATTACATTCGTTTTTCATTTATTCAGAAGTACAAGAATATGAAATGGGAAATCATACTCCATACGTGTGCACAGATGTGATTTAGAATCCGTAAATATATACATATGTTTATTTTAAATGCAACTATCCTCTTTATTATCCGTAAGGAGAAGGAAAACAAAGGCAAGGATTTCCCTTAGGGAATCAAATACTAGGAAGCACAGGAAATTATTTTTATACTCGTCTAGACAGTTTTAACCTTGCCTTCTTGTATATACATCACAAAATGCAACGCACATTTGGAGCGCGGAGGAGGAGAGGCAAAGCACCCACAGAGATACTAGAATCTATAGTAACCAGAGTCTGTGACTAGGACTGGGCAGTCTCTCATGTGGCTAAGAGAATGGTATCTCACAGGTTTGAAGACAAAAAGAAGGCCAAAAATCCCATATTCATTTAGTAGAAATTAATCCATCTCCCATTTTATTGCTTTGAATGCCCCGTCAGCATCATACAAGATACTGCTGCTATCATTGTGAGCTGTCAGCAAACCGCGGCTTTTCTCAGGTGGGGAAGCTGTACCACTGAACAGTTTTCTCAAATGCTCATTCTGGCTTTTTTTGCTTTGGTCCTGCAGCTGGGAAAGTTTGTGCCCGTATAGAATGTTTGTAATTTGCTGTGCTGGAGCAAGGGTGTCTCGGAAAAGGAGAGAAGATGTCATGAACAGAATGTGCCACTTCACTTTACGTGACAAATCCAAGGAACTTAAGGGGAAGAGAATCTATTTGACAGTTCTTACTGTGGCAGCTCCCAGCCATTCTCAGTGCAGCACGTGCTGCTGCAGCAGTGGAAAGAAGGCCTAGCTGCATTCTGTTCTTTGTGGTCTTTTTGGGTTGTTTTTACACAGGCTGCAATATCTTTCCTAAGGGTTACAAACTCCATTTTTAAAGCACACCTATATGATAAGACAAACCTGAACAAAACTTTTGGGGCGGGAGAGATGGGGAAAGTGAAGGAAAGACATTTACGTGAAAGAACAATTCCCACCATCAGGTATCTACCATTTGCTGCAAATAATTAAAGGTGACACTTCCCAAAGAACACGTTACAAGTAATTTTTGTAATCAATTTCTACCAAGTAATCAGCAAAATTCTTGCCTAACTTTTCTGAGACATTACTTTCAGAACAAATTCCATCTAAAATTAAATGTAAAAAAAAAAAAGTGAAAAAATCTAAAAACATCCTGTTGAAAGCAAACTAAATATGAAATAATCTGCTTACAGTGAGAAGTTTGGTTGTAATTCCAGCATCTACCACAGCCTTGTGCATAGCACGCAAAGTCTCCAACTCTGGAGCAGCAATAAACACCACATAGGGCATGAATTCTGAAGTCCTCAGTATTTTCAGGGCCTAGAAATAAAGAAAAAGAAAAAAAACCCTAAGTCTGAGAATGACTCACCATATGTCACCATTACTTAAGGAGCACTGCAAAACTAGTCCGTTAGAATGGGCAGAAACACATAAAGATTCTTATTTCTATTTTAGAAACTCCTACACTGCCTTTTGAAAGACTCAACATCATTCTTTCCTTGGCTAAAAAGATCACTTACTGCTCTAATTTGAGGTTTACCCTTCTCTGATTTGATTGGTAATAAATTAAACTGATTTCCCCAAGTTGAGTATGTTTTGCCAGCAATTGATGAGTGACCTCTCCCTGTCCTTATCTTCATCCATAAGTGTTTCATTGTGTTTTCTCTCCCCTGTCCAGCTGAGGANTTGATGAGTGACCTCTCCCTGTCCTTATCTTGATCCATAAGTGTTTCATTATGTTTTCTCTCCCCTGTCCAGCTGAGGAGGGGGACTGATAGAGCGGCTTGGTGGGCACCTGGTGTCCAGCCAGGGTCAACCCACCACAATACTGCAACACTTGTAACAGGTGTAACATTATAAATTATATACCTGTGGATTCACGTCCAAGATGCAGGTCCTTCCTGTCTGAACAACTTCAAGGATGGAATCAATTTTGGTGCCATAAAGATTTCCTTCATATTCTCCATGCTCTAAATATCTGCCAGCTTTAATATCCATTTCCATTTCAGCTCGTGACACAAATCTGTATGCTTGCCCATCCTTTTCATCATCCCTTGGCTTTCGTGAAGTAACTAAACAAAAAAAATAAAATATAAAATGAATGTATTGTTTGTTTGGGGTTTTTTTAAATACAAATATGAGACTGGACTGCCTATTAAGTTATTCTTCTCTATATGTTGCTTACCCACCCATTTGCTGATTTCCTTTGTATTACTCCTTTCTGCCATATACAATACTCACTCATATCTTCTTTTTAATTACTCACTTAATAAGATAATGATTTAAGTGACTTGGACATCAAATGGAAATTTAACTCTCAAATGCCAAATGTACTGCTGAAAATAACTGAGTACACATCAAAACCTGCCCACTTAACCCTCCAAACCTTAGCACATACTTTGCTCACTGTATTTGCTCTGTTATTCAGGGTAGAATTACCTGAGCTAGCTATAAACAAAGTTAGCTTAAATCTCAGAAGCAGCCCAGGCACTGTAGTAGAATCTTCAGTGGAGGCCAGCTAATGATGCTCTCTAGGACAACTTACCCTATAAAGCAAGGTAAATTCACTGCAGAGAGATTAAAGCCAATATTTAAGTAAAACATTAGCAGCTATCTTGGGTCCTGGCTACACTATGCAGTACAGACATTAAAGCAAGAAAGTGAAAATAAATAAAATAAATGAAATAAAACACCAGATGATTGCCAGTTTTGCTGTCTTATTACCATATTATCTGCCCACTATTTGCATTTAAATAGATTTGAACTCTAGAATATACTAAACACAACAGTGAATGGATGCCTTTGGTAATACTCGTGTCACTACTTGGTGCCGTATCACCACTGGGAGCAACTGGGTGATACAAGTGGAAAGCATTCTCCCCCTTCCAGGAACGTCATTATTCTAGAAAACTCAAGACCCAGGAGAAATTATCTTCTGAAGCTGTGAGCAATAAATATATTACTAGAACATCCAGTTTTAGCCAAGATTCTACAGAAAGATTAAAACTCTAATGGTTAATATAATACAAAATCATATCAGTTTGAAATAAATTTCTGGAGAATGAGGATTAACAGTTCACAGCCAGATGACGACTTAATAGTTCAGCTATCCACTCTGAAGAAAAAACACAGCACCATTTGCTGGAATAGAACTCAAGACCAAGGGCATGCTTCTTCCCACAGCAAAATGGATCCGGTCCAGACATTTAAAATAAAAAAACAAAAACCCAACCAAACAAAAAAAACCACCAACACTCCCCCCCCAAACAACTCATGTATATTCATTTATGAATAACCAGGAGAAATGTTCTTCTGATCAAAAAATCTGAGGTCAACTAAGATTACTGATTATCCTACCTAAAATCTAAAGCAAAGAGGAGATTCTGTATACAATAAACTATGTACAGCATGTGCACGATTAGATTTTTAGGTTGCTAGGTTGGAAAGGTTAATTTTTATGCCTTTGAAGGGTGTTCAAGAGCTCCAAGTAAAGACATTTTAACACTGTGTTGCATTATTTAAGCACCTATATAGCATTTCATAGAAACCAGTAATTTTTTTGAGGGCTTTTTTAAAAGGGAAGAATTTTAGAAGTAATAAAAAGTTTCTTACTACTTTGCCAACATAAAATAATGAGATTCCCGCGTGATGATTTCTTTGAAACAGTAACACTGAGAAGTCAACCTTGTTAGCAGTCACACATACCAATTCTTAGTGCCCTGGCCAGTTTTGGTGGTAGAGGTTCAGCAAATGAGAGAGACTGATTCTCTCATGTTGCAAAATTTATCATTAAGACCTGGCTCTTCTCCCCTACTATCAGATCTACTTCTTGCCCATTGAAAACAGGAGGGAACAGACTGTTCTTGAAATTCTGAAAAGCAGGTGGCAGGAAAATAATAATGTGGCAGGGTGGACTTCCCTGGTCAGCAGTCCAACAGGAGGGGGCAGTTAAAAATGCATAAAGATCTTCAGCAAAGTAACTATCTGGAAGGAAGGCAAGAAAACAAGGAACCGTAAGGGAGGATTTTTTTTCTGAAGTTGAGCTAGAGAAAAGGAAGAAAGATCATGGGCTTGAGGCTAGATGTATTTAACTTAAGTTTGTAGCTTTTCCCTACATTTCTAATACTAAAGTGAAAATTTATAATGCCTAGAGCACTTTCACAGATGGAAAACTGAACGGCAGACCTGGAAAACTCCACTGGCTGTTCATTACAGAAGACTACTAGGAAATTCTAGAATCTCCTCAGTAACTGATGGTGACTGACACTGAAGAAACCGAACAGAATGAAATACTGCACATACAAAAGTTGTTCTTCTGCAGCATTTAACTGCTAGGTACAAATATTTTTCACTGTCATCATATGTTAGTCCATTTGTCTGAGAAGATGAAGAACCTTTTGTTTTCCCACTCTATACAATTTTCACACTCTTGACAAAATCCCTGAATCACTGGGATAAACAATAGGTATTTTCCATATAATCAGAGACTCCGAGTATGATATTACAACAGGAATGCTGACAACTTACATGGCACTGTAGTTCCAAACCTAGTAGGATTCAGTACTATAAACCTGTTCTTCAAACTTCTTCGTCCCACTCCTTGGGCCCCAATTAATACCAGTGTTTTCCTCTGAAAAGGAGGCATTTTGGCTACTTCCTCATAGATCTGGATTTCATGACGATCAAATTCTACATTGAGAAGTGTACAAAGAATAGTTAATTCACAGTCAGTACTGTCAGAAAAATAATTAAGCAGTCCTACTATGTATCAACAGACCACATGTGAATATAAATAGTTATCAAAGGGCATTAAGTCCAATACAAGCTTTCTTGTTTTAAATTGGTATGAGAATAAAATAGTTATCCCTTCATGGACAGCATGAGCTCAGATTATTACCTTTACTTCCAAGGTATTCTAGATTGATCAGAATGGGAAAACTGTGATCAACAATTACAGAATTACAGAATGGTTGAGGTTTGAAGGTGTCTCTGGCAGTCATCTAGTTCAACCCTCCTGCTCAACAAGGGCCACCTGGAGATGGCTGCTCAGGACCACATCCAGATGGTTGTTGAATCAAGGAGGGAGACTCCACAACCTCTCTGGGCAAACTGCACCAGTGCTCAGTCACCCTCACAGTGGAAAGCGTTTCCTGATGTTCAGAGGGAACCTCCTGTGTTGTTGCTTATTGCCTCTGGTCCTGCCACTGGGCTTCTCCCTCTTTGCACCCTCCCTTCAGGTTATTTTATAAACATCTATAGGATCCCCATGAGCCTTCTCTTCTCAAGGCTAAACAGTCCCAGCTCTTTCAGCCTCTTGCAGTAGGAGGAATGCTCCAGTCCCTTTATTATCTTTGTATGTCCATGTCTCTCTTGCACTGGGAGGAGCCCAGTACACTTCAGGTGTGGCCTTCCCAGTGCTGAGAAGAGGCTCCAACCTGCTGGCAACAAAGCTTTTACTTTTTTTCTCTTTGAACACAAAGTTCTTCTGTGACTTCCACCTATAAGAAGATGTAGTCAGCACCACCATATTTTCACTAGTCACTATTGCTTTTAAACCACAAAAACTATCTGATCTATCAAATTTATAATAAAATATTTTGCTGCAAATTTTTCAGCTTTGGATACACTAGTAGACTGCAAGTTTAGAGGCCTAGAGAACTTTGATTCATATGTAATATTAAGACATACCTGCATTTCTTGTAGTGAGATACATCATCTTTTTCTTTTTTTTGCTGCTTATTGTTCCACAGAAAGGCCCTAGAAACAAAAGTTGAGACAAACTCAATTTCTGTTAAATGTGTTTTTCTGAACCTTATTTACATGAATATATGCAAATTTAGATTTATTACATTTCAGAATTTTGTATATTCTAGGGCAGGAGATCACATCTATTTTCATACACATCAAATGGTATAGAAAGAACTCAACACAGAAAAAAAACAATTTTCCTAGAAAGCTTTGTAAAAAGCAGCAGAAAAATCCATCAAACATGTTTAATTTATTAACTTTCAGTGCGTACTATAAAAACATAATTAAAAAAAGAGCTAATTCTTCTATCTTTCCCACCTCATTTAGCTTTTCATCAGCAGGTGGCAAAAATGATTCATGAATCTAGGAAGACTAAGCACAGACTTCAGTTTTTGTCCTTGAGTCAAAGCCAAAATATAATAATTAGCATTTTGCATTACTCTGTGTATTCTCCTATAGCAGTTTTCTAGTATCTATGAAAGCAGGAAAGCAAAACAAATTGAGTCAGAGCAAAATCTATTCCTGAAATTCATCAAATCTCACCTGAGTTGTCCCAGTCCCTCCTAACAAAGGCCTTCCTCTTCTCTTCCAGGAACTGACTAGGAATAAGCCCTGCACTTCCTCCTTCTTTGACATGACTAGCCTGGGAAAAAAAAAATAATAGGCAACTTGTGAGAAGCATTTTTCTCATCAACATGGTGTTGACTGACTTTCACACTGCCAGAGTTTCTCAACAGTGAGTACCGACACATTTACTACAGAGACTCGGAAATTCAAACTCAGATGTGGATATTAAAATTCTGTCTCACAGTAACAGTGTCTTGACATGAAGTCTTAAAATTCAGGAAACTTAAATAAAATAGATAGAAGTCTCATTACTGGTTCCCATTAAGTTAGTAAGCTCCTATAGTCATAAAGCTTTGGCATCAAAATCCTAAATGGAATTCTATGGCTCCAGACACTGAACTCTCAAGTGACAAAACTCAAGGCTTTCTAGTACACAGTGCACTTACTTTGTATTCTTGAGCCGCTCCAAAGAGGTTCCAGTAAAGCTTATTAACTCTCATTTCACAAACAGTGAATGCCATTAACACATGCCTAATCAAGCTTTTTGCACCAAGCAACTACACATTTTAAATCTTAGTAACTTAAGTATTCCTGGTAATGAAAGTTTGGCCAAGATTCTCTATAAAATAATTTCATGGCAAGCTCAATTCTCAGCAAGCTGAACGCATACAAACACAGTTACAAAGTATTACGCTTTTCTTCTCTGTAACTGGTTGGCCTGTCTCTTTCTAACAGCAACTGCTTGCTTTTCAACTTTATGCTTTTACCTATGACTAACTGATTCTTCACAGCTAGCAAGTTTTCAGTAACAGTTTAAGCATTTCTAGAAAGCACAAGGAAAAACTAACTTTTTTTGCCAGTGGCATGGTCTGCATAGCAATACTTGCAACACACTGTGCTGTTTAATGCATTTAATTTTTGCCACTGATCAAGTGTTTAAGATTTGTTTCTCTTGGACTCACAGAAGTTACAAACTGGAGAATTTGAAAAGCAATACAGAAGACAGCTTGTAAGCTAAATGTCCAACTACTTCAGAGTTCCGGCGTGTCTTAACTTCTGAAACTAATTAATGTTGCAGCAATCAATTTTCTGCCTTTCCTAACACCTTTCTTTCTCTTTCTTTCTGTTATTACTGTCACTGACAAGCAACAGAATTCAGCTACAGTTGTTGATGTATATTCAAATATTTTTTTTGCTTTTAAAGAAGTCATACATATGTTGCTCTCAAGTAATGTTTGGCTCACTATTGCTGGTTATCTAGCAAGGGGTGGGCAATTTAGGGGTGGAAAGGGAACTTAATAATGCTAAACTCTATGCAAGGATTGACACTGCCACTTGAAATTTTGAGTACCTCTGTTGAGAAAAGTGTCTTAAAGGTTCCCTCATCATACTTTCGAAGGCACTGATGATGTTTATTGTGTGTACAGTGTCTTGAATAAATAAAAATAGCATAAGCATTGGATTATATTTCTACTGAAGGACTGAATGTGGAAATACAACCTTAAAGCAGGATGAACTGTTAATATTTGAAATAGTGCCAAAACACTTTCATTATGAATATGCCCACAGACACTGACCGCCACTGTCGAAATAAAAGACACAGCTTCTGCAAACAGCTCTTCTCACCCCTCTTGAAATCCATGGGGTTAATTTCCCTCTCTCTCCTCAACTCAGAAGGACTGAGGACTCAGAAGTGGGTCCACTTCTCCCACAGTTGCTGTCAGGGGAGGCTTACCACAGTTAACACAGTGAACCTAAGACTTTCTGCTAGAAATTGTGCACTTAAACTATTTTGGAACATCTAGGCTTATGATACAAGAACAAAAACAAATAAACAGCAGTAACAGCAAAATGAGTGTTACATATACCATTTGTAACATTAGAGTTTCTCTATTATTTCAATTGTTAAGATCTTGACATTAGCTTGAAATTGGATCGCAGTACAAGTATTTTTTCTTACACCTACTGTTAAATGGAAGTAGATAATAATTTAAAGAGTTTATTATTAAGAAACTAGCGAAGCTATTTGTTTTGTTTTGTTTGTTTGTTTATTTATTTGCTCTTTTTACCAACCTGCCACCAATTTGGATCTTCCCGGTTTACAATCTGAAGAATTTCTCCTTTAGAAAATTTTAAACCTGCTTCTTTGCATGGGATGAGGTTGTCGTTATATGGATTATAATCAAAATGACACTTCACAAAAACCTGAAATGTGTAAAAATTTACAAAGGTTAAATGTTGTGAAATACATTCTTACTAATTTATTTGTCAAACTGAAGTAATGTCTTTACCTACACCATAGAAAGTTTGACATGAAAAGTTTGACAAGTTGCATTTGGCAAGTAAAATACAATCTATGGAAAAAACTGACATATACCAGCTGAGAGCAGAAATAATCAGCAGTGCAAACAGACCTTCATGATACGAATAAAAAGCCAACTGTTCTATTTGGACAAAGTATCACAAAACACTAATTTTTGCATTTCAGTGTATACAACTCGGTATTCTGACTTTAAATAACTCAAAAATATAAAAAAATTCTCAGAATGTGAGCCCTGTCTTCAAGGTTTGTAGAATCTTAAGAACTAATTTTGCCATGAACTCAGTGTTTTAAAACAAACAAGATATATGACTGCTTAAGACTCAAATTCGATGCAGGGTAAGAAACACTAAGTTACACCAGTAGATTGGAAACATCTTTGCCTTTTTTCTACCAGGTTGGGGAGCCATGGAAGCAGTGCACGTGCCTGAAATACAGTACATTCCCTCAGCATCTAATCAATGTAAGCACAGTCCATTATACTCACAAGCACTAAGACCTGAAGGAGTGTCTTACAAGATGTTTCAAATGCCCTGATTTAAAGTAACAAGTTACTTCTGCAGTGGAGAAATCATCAGCATACAGCAACAACGAAAGGGTAAGGCACAGCCACCATTCAAGTTCCTACTTAAGTCAGCAAGTTCAAGCTCATCTCTTGAATTCTCTATAATTCCATGAATCAGATTACCTGGACATTGGTCATATTATAAACACATACAGTTCACTACAGCTTAGTGTGATCATGGCTAGGTCATCAGAGGTCACTGGATGGCAAAGAAACATGCTTAACAGTATACAAATGCTTATCAATCTTAGATACTAATTAGAATTTTTTAGGCAGGCATATTAGGTGTGGTATTAATCTACTCAATAAACCTATTTCCAAAATGTACTCAGAGGTTGATACAGGTACCTACATTTTAGCCTTTCTCATAGTATTAAAACACACAAAATATTCAAAATATGTCTAAACCAAAATCTTAAAATAATCTTATGTGATAAAAGTACCAAGCAGAATTTCTTTTGACAGAATTGTTAGAAATGTGCTACTGACCTGCTGAGGAATAACAGTATCCCTGTAGCTGGGGAGAATCTTCAGAGTGACACTGCCACTAATATTTTTCAGCAGTTCCTGCAATTCTTTTGGGTTGTTTCCAACCTCATGGCCATTCACCTCTTTAATAATGTCACCTACATGCAGAAGACCTTGTCGATCTATCATTCCACCATGAAGAATTCGTGCTATTACCAGATCATTGTTCTCAACTCTAAACGTAACACCCTGAAACAGATATGTGATACCTAGTTTACCATTGTTTTAATTTCAATTTAATTTTACCATTATCTCAAGCAAAAATATATAGCTATGGGATATCCTGTCTATCCCAATGAAAACAGCCAGTAACAATTACTACAGTTTAAGGGCTCCTAATACACAGATAAGCCTCAGGTGACACAAAACTGCTTTCAGACAAGTTTTTCATAAGCCTGAACAATGACTGTATCGTTCTTTATTGCATGCAATCCTGCCATTTTGTATCAGGACCAAACAGATGTTGTATTAGTCAGTTAAGCTAGCAAGTCACTCAGTCTAGTGACTCTCTCATATTCACTATCCCATAATTTCTTAAAGAGAACAAGACAGAGAACACAAAAATATCTTCTAATTTCAACCTCTCAATACTGATCCTATCACCCATTAAATTACACAACATAATACTGGAATAATTAAAAGGTAATGCAAGAAATCAGGCACATGCAGATGTTTTCACTCACACTTTAATTTAAAGACACACTCCTCTTCAGTTACTTACCAGTGGTTCCCCTGCTCTTTTGTGAATTCCAAGGATACGGATAGCATCTACTGGAAGAATCTGGTTGTTCACTGAAGAATTATTGACTTCTGGGCTAGAAGGAGGGGAATCATAACATTTTGAAGCCACAATATCATGTGCTTCCAAGAGTGACTGCGAAAGAACAGAAAAAGCCTTTTTAAAATCATGAAATAACCATTTACAGAAGGATTTAGTGCTGAATAACCACTGAATCTGTTCTTTTGGGGCCAGATCATAAAACTCTTACTTCACAAGGAATGGAGCAAAAATTGACATACAAACACACACATGGCTCAGTAAGTCTACTGTCTTGGCTTCTCTTAAGGAAATATAGGAGGAATGTAATGAATATGAATATAAGATCACATAAGCAATATGTGATCTTGCAGGGAAGAAGGTGGGAAAAAAGAGTACCTGAAATAATCTTTCACCTAATGAGACAATATCTGAGCAAATGGTTAAAGCAAATGAACAACCCACTGCAAAAAAATGAAGATAACTCATCATTAGATACTTGTGTTTAATGTCATAGAACTTTCTTCCATAGTAATTTGGATAATTACAGGTATGCAAGGATTTCTAGCAATCTACAGAATGACTGATTTCTGCTTGAATAAAGCCAAGGCAGAATCCTAGCACCAAATGAATCCAAGTTGATAGAATTCACTTTCTGGAAGAGAAGGGCTCACACCTCATAGTTCATGGTGTGCTTACCAGTCCACATACATAGAAAGCAAAAAGAGGAGATCCAAATAAATGTAATAATCTTTGGAAGACAAGGCAATTTAGACTTGATTTTCTTATAAAATATAAAAGAATTATAAGACAATACATACAGGTAAAACAAAATCGAACTTGTGACATCAGTCTCACTGACAGATAAAGAGGAAAAGAAGCAGTTGAAGCAGCTGCCTACTGGGCCTCAAACAACATGGCTTTGTTTCAAACAGTGACCTGACCTGAGGTTTTAAGCTAGATCACTGACTGGTGTCAAATAAGTAGCTCAAGAGAATCATAGAATCATTATGGTTGGAAGGGACCTCCAGGGTCATCAAGTCCAACCTTTATCCCATCATATTCCTAACCATTAGACCATGGCCTCAAGTGCCTCATCAACCCAGTTTTTGAACACCCCCAGGGACGGTGACTCCACCACCTTCCTGGGCAGCCTATTCCAGTGCCCAACCACCCT
>VZRW01001962.1:0-30772 GCA_013398125.1 Aegotheles bennettii | reverse complement strand
AGGATGCCGTTGGCCTTCTTGGCCACCTGGGCACACTGCTGGCTCATGTTCAGCCGGCTGTCAACCAACACCCCCAGGTCCTTTTCCGCCAGGCTGCTTTCCAGCCACTCTTCCCCAAGCCTGGAGCACTGCATGGGGTTGTTGTGGCCGAAGTGCATGACCCGGCACTTACCCTTGTTAAACCTCATGCAATTGGCCTCAGCCCATCGCTCCAGCCTGTCCAAATCCCGCTGCAGAGCCTCCCCATCCTCAGGCAGATCGACACTCCCACTCAGTTTCGTGTCATCTGCAAATTTACTGAGGGTGCATTCGATCCCCTCATCCAGGGCATCGATAAAGACATTAAACAAGACTGGCCCCAAGACCGAGCCCTGAGGGACACCGCTTGTGACCGGTCTCCATCTGGATTTAACTCCATTCACCACCACTCTCCAGGCTCGGCCATCCAGCCAGTTTTTAACACAGTGAGAAGACACAAGGACAAGACATTATAGGGACTATCACTGACAGTGACATGCACATGCCAGAGGAAGGCAGCAAACTACTAGAAAGCACAGCAGGTGAGCAGGCAACATTTAAACAAATTTAACAATTTTGCTATGCAGTCTGCTCCATCCTTCTGCAAGCCACCACTAATCTAAAAGTTGTTCAACCATATTAGTTTAGCACTAAACCAACATGCAAGCTCTCAAAGTGTCACAAACCTGCACAGTCATTTTAATCTGCCCACTACCTGATGACCTTGCTGATATTGCAACTTGGAACTAGAAAGAAGTGCTAGTTCACTGATTCTGCCCCTCCCGTTACGACTGTAAAGACAGCTGCTTATTGTGGCTGCTTCAATACTGTGGACAGAAACCAAATCAAATTAAATAGGAAAAACAATCATTTATTTAAATCAAGCAGCTGCCAGATGGTAGCAATTTCTAATTCTTCATTATCCAAGACATATCCAATCCAGAAACCAGGAGAACAGATCTCTGTTTGCCAATGTTTGCAAGCAACATTTTTTGATCTTTCTACATTCTCAAAATGAAACTAACTAGCATCAACCACATGTTTTAACACATTACCACTGACAAAACAAGGTAGACACACCTGTATGATACTTCCAGTTTTCTCTTTTGTTCATATGCTAGAACAAATTGTTCCCAAATTGTTCCCATTTCTGGCCACAAACCACTAGATCTCTCATGAACCCTTATGCATAACCACGCTTGTACAGCTCCCTGCCCTTAACAGTCATATAATTTACAGATTATAATCTGATCCAGAGTCAAAAAAGACTACTAAACTAACAGTGTGTCATTCTTTCGAAATTCACATGCTCTGTAGAATTCTTCACTTCTTAAATCTGATCCCATTTCACATTCTGATACTATTTATTCACTCAGTTTCATGGATAAGTATTAGTTCTTTCAACTACTACTTAACTATCTGTCCATCACAAGATCTTTTTCCTGCTACTTACAAGATGGCTGGGCCACATAAGGACTATCATGGACGGTACACTGCTGCCCACAATTATGCAATGGTTTAAGAAAAGTACTTCATTGGTTTCCTTAAAAGCAGTCATAGTTAACCTATTACCCTCCAATACTTAACCTAATTCTGAAGCTCAAGAATCTACCAGTTTTACAAAACTGTTTCCAGCCAGCCAGGTGACAGCATACAGTCCTGAAGAACACTTAAACAAAGCCACGTGGCAACAGGGACTGTGTGTCTCTATCCACTTTTGGACTATTCTCCAACATTTTGTGTCACTCACAGTTACTTTCTTATTTCAGTAATATGGTTGAGTGATCTGAGAAATAAAGTTGCATGAACTTCACTTGTTTTTTGATTATGGTATTGGAAAGAGGGATATCCTGTGCTCCTGCAACTCCATAGCTCCCCTAGAATCTGACCTTTGCCATACTGGTACTAGAACACTTATAAAACCACTGCCAAAGGCTGGAAAACAACATGGACTGAATAATCAACAACCATAAAATGGTTCAAAGTTCCCTCTGTACAGCATACATAAACAGGATCAACTGACTATCCAAGACTGGATAACTGTAAAAAGGTTCTCATGGAAAAAATGGCAATGTCGACAGCATAAGGCATTTAGAAGAACTCTCTGTGTATCAACAAAAGGCATCGCACAATGGACACAATTCTATGGCAGACATTATAGCCCGTTTGTGCAAGATATTGTCATAAAGTAATCCATAAACTTAGAACACAATGACTTCTTTACAGTAGTTTTCTGTGGCTGTTCTTATTTGCCAGGTAAAAAAAAAAAAAGTATTAAAAAGTAATTAAAAATTCAGTAAACAAAGAAACATTAAACATCCAAGGCTCTCTACAGTGCTGAAGCCAAATTAAAATTCAAAATCTGTTTTTCCTAAAAAAATTCTCAGCACAATCTATATATGTTATGAAGCACTGCCTGCCCTATATGATAACTATCTCCCTAACTGTGATCCAACAGAACAACTAATTTACAAATTGGGGGTGAATACACAAAACTATCATCTTGAATTCAGGACTCCTTTCCTAACACTTCAAGCCTCAGCAGTACTTAAAACATTCCCATTCCTCTTTTATGCACTATATATGTGCTAGTCTTCTCTGATAACACTGTTTAAATGTTGGAACTTCGTAAATGGACTACAGAATCACAGAATCACAGAATCTAAGGGGTTGGAAGGGACCTCGAAAGATCATCTAGTCCACCCCCCCGCCAGAGCAGGGTCATCTAGAGTACATCACACAGGAACGCATCCAGGCGGGTTTTGAATGTCTCCAGTGAAGGAGACTCCACAACCTCCCTGGGCAGGCCTCTAATGTACATGTGAAAAGAAGACATTTTTAAAGGCTGTTCTGGAGAAGTGAGGAAAACATTTAAGATCTTAGAAAAATCAGGGCAGGCTAGTAATGAGGCAGGAATATGTGGTGAAAATAACCCTATAAATTTTTATCTGTCTAGGACACAACTTAAGATTACTTTTCTAAATGAAGTGAAATGTAGTGAAATTACAGGATTTGTTGATACTGCTAAACTATTCAAGGAATAAAACAACTGATTGTAACCTGCAGGAGCACCTCATGAGCAACAAGGCAAATGAAATTCAATACCGACTGCAAGGGAAAATACAATCCTAATTGAACATACTAACTGACATACTCGGAAGTGGTATCGCAGAGGCGTAAACAGTACAAAAATGAAACAAAGCAAAAAAAACTAAACCAACCTATTTCTATCTTTACTGAGAGTAGAGGTACCTTTTCTTTACTCAAGAGGGTGGTCAAACACTGGTACAGGCTTCCTAGAGAGGTGGTCAATGCCTCAAGCCTGCCAGTGTTTAAGAGGCATTTGGTCAGTGGTCTTAATAACATGCTTTAACTTTTGGTCAGCCCTGAAGTGGTCAGGCAGTTGGACTAGATGATCATATTAGGTCCCTTCCAACAAGTCTAGTCTAGTCTGTTCTGTTCACCAGCGTTAAAAAGGCAAATGGAATTTTTAAGCAATTATATAGGATTTTTAAGCAATTAGTAGGAGATGCAATAGAAATTATTATACCACTTGATACATCTGTGCTGCTGTGAATAACTCTGGGAAGCTGCATACAGCTGCGTTGCTTCTCTTCTTTTTATTTATTCGAGACAGACATACATACATACATACATGATGAGGTTTCTCAAATCACAAGTAACATGGAAAAGTTGATTAAGAAAAACTGTTTCACTCTTCCTACACAAGGGCAAGAGGATATTAAGTGAAATTGAAAGGAAACAGTCTCAAAACCAAAACAGCACAGTCTCCATTCTGCTGGGGGACTTTACGAGTGCCAGATCTCTATATGGGTTCAAAAAATCAACTGAACAAGCTGGTGGAAGAGAACATCACTACAGGTAGACTATACTACTTCTCATTTAGAAGTCTGAGCAACAATCACTAGATCCTCACAATACATTTTGGAAGGTATTGGTTGGCTTGTCCTAGCCGTACAGTCTTCACTAGATGTCTGCTGCTGGGGACAGGGAAATTAAACAGAAGAGATACTTGTTAAATGAACCTTTAATGTACAATTAGGAAGCATTAAGAGAATATCAGAGGAGAACTGTAAAGTTAATGTAGCATATATGCAATTTCAAGTCTTCTCTTTATGAATCAAAGAACAAAAAATGTACAAGGCATAGTGTAGATATTGGCATTTTTGTTCACCACCTACTTTGAAACTTTCAAGTTAAATGTGTAAATTGCTTAAGCTTGAACTAATAGAGTAATTGACACCAGCATCATGTTGTGCCTCACTGCAAATATGACCACTGAACAGGAATGAATACTGGGTTTGCCTTAGTGTTGGCTATTCACCCCAATTAAAATTTTTATTTGATCTCAGATTCCTACAGGTCATTTCCAGTCTCTGCCACAAAGATCCTCTGCCCTGCTGGTCTCTGGTCTTTGCCATCTCTCTTCAGAGATCACTGCTACAGTGCCTTTCAGAGTCAGTCTACTCCAGCTGAAGTTTTACTAAGTCCTTTTCATCTTCTGACTCATCCTCTGACTTGTCAGCTTTAGTTTCTCTAACACAATGGATCTTTGTCAGGTACATCAGGTGGCCCTCAATTCCAATCTTTTTGCACTGTAACCAACAATTCCTTCAAACTCATCCTCTCCTTTTCCAGTACCAATTTCTGTTAAGGGATCGAAGACTAATTTGAAGGTTTATTCACTAGTAAGTCTCCAAGTTACAGTTTTTGATCCCCTAGTTACAATGCCCTTCTGGGCTAATAAAAGCACAAGGGAGGCCAACATACTGCTCCTCAGAAGAGGTAGAGGAACTGTTAGCACTCAGAATAGCTACTAACTCAAAAGTAAAAAAGTTCTTAAAATGTTCCTTCTTCTAGCAGGCCACAGCTTGACAGCATTTCCAGTGTTTATCTATGTTAAATGGTAATGCACCTCACTGCTATGTTTGTATAATGTATAACTGAAAACTTAGGAAAAAAGTGTGTGTTTAAACTCATATATTCAAAAAATGTCTAAGACTCTACATACCTGTCTGTCAAAAGAAGCACATTTATACCATGGCAAAAGGTCTGCTTATGTTATCCTACAGAATACCTACAGCTAAGCACTGAAGTCAGCTGAAGCCTGCCTAGAAAGTCCAGAATCTACCAAGGATTTACAAACACTAAATCTTCACAGGTCAGTACAGAAGCTGGTAATAGAACGGCAGCTATGAGAAAACATCTGCTTTTATAAGCACATGCCAAAACTTAATTTATGTTAAGCAGAACAACAGTGAGAGGGATACAGAGTCTCAACTTAAGCTGCAGTGCAGATCTCATCACAGAAGAATCACGCTCCTTCAGTCTGCAAACTGTGTATCTTACACGCGTATGGATGCTAACAGCTAAACTGAAGTGCAGAATGGTCAGTATCAGGAACTGAGACCACCTGGAAATGCTAAGGATGAAGCCTTCAGGGAACTGTCACACAAACTCCAGTCATATAAGAAGTAAATGTTTGTCCAAGATTTGTAATGGAAACTCAAGTTAATTTTAATACAATGAGTTAATACATTCTTGAGGTGATATCACCACATGTGGCTTCTCCTTTACCTTATATTCAGAGTAAAATCCTACACAATAAAAGTTTGCTACAGTTCAGGTTTTGTTTCATTTTTATTCCTAGATCCATATGTGGAGACTGAGACAGTCTGTTGGTAACATACAATAAAAAGGTGGCACCTGAAAATGAGGCTCCTTCAGTATTCCAACCAATTCTGCAATATTTTCATCTTTATTTATTAAGGGGCTGATGTCTTCAAGAATTTCATTCACCAGCTCCAGGTTGTTGTCACTGACAGCCTCAAGTTTAGAATCTTCCAGTCGCTCATGAGCCTGTAAGATTAAATATATGAGACTATACTGTAAATAAGTTTCAGGTAGTTCCAACTTATAAACTTTTTAATTAATTTTGTGGTTTTTCTTTAAGCAGGAAAGCCAGAAGAATTACATATATTATAACCTGTGTATTTTATCATTACAACTGCTGAAGAATTTTGCATGCTTAACTATGTGATCCAACAAACTTCTTAAGCAGCACATGTGGCAGATGCTTGTCTGTCCTGATTTCCTGTAACCTCCACACTATACACACCAAAACAGTCCTCTCTGAATAGTATAGTGCCTCAGATGTTTTCTGCTTCAGAAACCAGTATAAATATACCTTCTGGAAGGACAAAAAAGGAACTATGGGATCTACTCAGAAAAAAATAATGCCTGCAAGAGAAGCATTTACCTCAGCCTCTTCTCATTCAAACATGTTCAAAACAAAAAATTCTAAAGGGAAGTCTGCATAACTTAAGGAAATTCTAAACAAAAGCATCCTGAGCTGCATTAAGAAGAATACTGCCAGGAGGCTGAGGTCTATACAGCACTGGTGAGGCCACAGCTGGAGTAGTGTGCACAGTTCTGGACATACCAGAGAGAGTCCAGCAAAGGGCTAGTAAGATGATGACGAGACTGAAGTACCTCACATCTGAGGAAAGGCTGAGAGAGCTGGGACTGTTCAGCCCAGAAAAGAGAAGGCTCAGATGGGATCTCATCAATGTGTATAAATATCTGAAGGGAGGGCATAAAGACGGAGCCAGGCTCTTTTCAGTGGTGCCCAGCAACAAGATCAGAGGCAATGGGCACAACCTGAAACACAGGAGGCTTTGTCTAAACATAAGAAAACACTTTTTTACTGTGAGGCTGAGTGAGTGCTGGCACAAGGTTGCCCAGAGAGGTTGGGAGATATTCAAAAGCCATCTGGACATGATCCTGGGCAACCAGCTCCAGGTGACCCTCCTTGAACGGGCAGTTGGACCAGACGCCCTCCAGAGGTACCTTCCAACCTCAACTGTTCTGTGAGTATGTGATAACTTTTCATCTCTTTCTAGAGCTAATGTTGCAGACATAACCCTTTCCTAAACATTGTAGATGCTTAAATTCATTGAAAGGCAGGAGCTTTGAGCTGCAAGAGAAACATCTCATAAATCCAAATGCTTCACTTATTTATTACAGGCAGTGCTCTATCGTAAAATTAGGGAGTAAGAGGAGGCCAGAAACAACTAAGATTCTTAACACACTCAATTAAGAGTTATTTACAACACTATAGCAACAAGAAGGTCAAAAAAGAACAAGTGCTTTGGCATGTAAAACCACAACAAACAACAGATCTATTTGGCAATAATCTATATATACTTCACATATATAACTTGGAGGTATGCACAACACATCTACCTTCTTAACAGTGCTTTAAAACAGACGCTACAGGAAAATTTTGCTAAAACCAGAACACTCTGTTTTCTGAAATCATCTGAGTATTAAATTCTACTTCATATTTATAAAATGGTATTTCTGCAGGACTGATGTTAAAACACTGGAAAGGCTAACTTAACACAGAGAAAGGCATTGCAAACATTCCCCAACGCCAACACGCACAAACCAAATGACCACGATTACATCATCATAGGAAGCTTGGCACCTACACACATTCTCCTTAATAAGGGAATGTTGTTTTGTATGTAATATGTCCAGTAAACAATATCCTTCTTTGAAAGTTTACTACTTTTATAGCAAGTAAAGCCACAAATCTATTGACTTTTAAGCATACTCCAACTGCAAAACCTTTCCACGATTAGAGAATACGGGTTACCTTCTTTCTCACTCATTTTCTTCAAAATACTACCTCTATCAGAATATAATCTAAATATCCTCACCCTTCACTCCAAAATCAAGGCCATGTATATAACAGAAAACAGAAAGTATATCAGTCAACAACATCTGATCCTGTACTATGTTAGGGAGTAGCAGGATACGGAGTAGTATGAATAATATTCTTTAAAAAATAAAGAAAAAGGAATAGCAATTATTTTTTATTCAGTTCAGCTATATATGAGCTACATATACTTCTTGAAATGTGTTGTCGTTTTGATCTTGTCCTTATTTAGCTCTGCTGGTTAGGACTGAGTTTTTGGGTTTAATTCCAAAATAATTACAAAAGAAAATACGAGTGAGGTCATGCCATATGAACACAAGTAAAACCTTTCAGCATTCTAGATAGAGCAAGTCTGTATTTAAGAGTCTGTTTCCATTACAAGCACTTTTTTACATCTGCTTGTCATTAAATTCCATGTAATTGTAATGGGCTATTAAAGCACAAATTCTTGATAAGAAAAAAATGTTTTGCAATGACCATTTTCTTCATGATAAAGATTAAATTAAAGATGACGGATGCAGCAGATACTGAAGCTGGAAACAACTCTAAGTAAGAAAATGCTTTTACTTACTCCAGTAAATTGAGTACACAAATCTCTCCCTCTGCAGTCATCTCACTAGCAGATGAGACACATCCTTTATTTCTAAGTTTATTACTATACCATGTCTTCCACTTACAACCAATTTTTTTGAACAGCTAAATAAAAGTAAATTCTTAACGAATCCTTATGAGAATCCTTTCCAGATTTTTATACTGAGTAAAATCCCTGCAAAACAAATCCGTAGCTTTACAGAGTATTTTATGCCTGCCCAGAGGGCACCGCTTTCAGATGTCTGTTCATATTAAACAGACAGCTACCTTTAACTGTTTTTTCCTCATGAAGGGAGTTTATTTTTGTGAAGTAAGATTAAGAAAGAAGTGCTGTGCAATACTGACTGCATCTCCTACTACATTTTAATTAATGAGTCCAAAGATTTTTTGTAAATATCACCATACATATTTATAAGCATGTACCATCTATAAATAAAAGATTTTCATAATGCAAGACCAAAACTAAGGATAGCCCATGTCTCACGGAGTTGACAATCAAAGGTCCAGGTATTACTCTGAGACTCAGGAAAGAGCATGGAAAGAATATTTCACTGGGTTGATCAGAAAGTCATTTTGAGCCAAAGACAAAAAGAAAACTTTTTATGCCATGGGGGAAAGAAAGTTGTTGCTCTCACTCTTCATCTTTGCCAAAAATGCTGAGTCAGAAGGCATATGGGTTTTGCACACACAGTGGTCATTAAAACCAGCTGCTTCTAATTTCAAATGGTTTGATGTTTTCTTCATAAATAATTTCACTACATTATTTATGGAGTCTCTGAATTTTTCTCCTTCCTCTAGATTCTAGTTCCAGATAACAATAAATCAGCATGCACAGAAATTACATTGCACCATATCTTCACTTTCACTTCAAGTCTTTTAATAAGGCATACTGTGCATAAAAGCCACCGTTAACAGCTCAATCCATACTCAGTGTTCACACAATAATTTAAGAGTTAAAATATTCCTAGATTCTACTCATAGCAGGAAGTTTAAATACCTTAGCAAGTGATCTCACAATAGGGTTTTCCATAATTCCTTTAAGAAAAATCAAGTCTATTTCTTCAGCGCCTGTCGAGGTTGGAAGATCAGTAAGGTTATCCAGAACCTGCTGCATGGCTGCTGACAAAACAAAAACAAAAGGTAAGTACAGACCAAAACAGGCTTGCATAAATAGAAAAACACTGGGAAACACCACCATATTAACTTTAGAGATGTTAAGCAGTCAACTACATCTACTGAGAACAAGTGGAGAGAATGAAAAAAGAACTTTTTTTTGTGTTGTTTGAAAGGTGGAAATAAAGGATCTATCCAAATCCTTATAATCACAACCAACTTAAATCCATGCCCTGCACATTCATTTCAAGGTTCACTGATTAATGATTGAAAAAAAACCCAAACAAGTATAAACAATGTATTAAGTATGCATAATCTTCCAAATACAGTAAGAGCAACTAATTCATGACTCTCTTCATTTAATCGCTCTTTCAGAGGAAGTTTTCAGCCCTCACATGTACACTAACCAACTGCAAGTTTTACAATGCTTATATAGGTGGACATCACTGTTTTTAAAATGAACACATTTCCAAACCTTTTTCTTTTTAACCAAAATTTTGCTTCCAAGGCAGCTCTTACCTTGGGGATACTTGTGCCCACTCCCAGGTTCTGACTTTACAATCAATTCTGACTTACTGCACTTCAGCACTGAGTGTAGATGGTGCAGATGCTAACACCAACCTGGCACCACAACATACGGCAATGGGAAGTATATCCAGCAATGCAAAGCATATCGTGCCTGCACAGCACTCTCAGTGGAGTTTTTCCTGGCTATCTACAGGCCCACAGAGAGAATTGCAGCAACTTGGGTGAGAGTGAACAACAGAGCCCAAGAAAAAGTCAGAAAAATCCCACCATCCCAGCTGTCCTGTCCCGTGAAGTCATTTATAACTGTGTGCTTCAACCCTCCCGTTTAAGATAAACTTGAACAAACCAGGTCTTTTATGTTAGACAACAGGTTCAGTGTGTCCACCTACTAAAGAGTTCTTATGTGTGCAGCATCCCTTAGTAAGGATTACATCTGCTATCCCTGATCTTGAAGCTCGTGTCATCTTAGGTTGAGCACAAAAGGAAGCATCCCTGGAGATAGTTACAATGTCCTTTGCAAGGTAAATAGTCATTCTTTTCCTGTTTTTCAACATAGGACTAAGTATTCTTATCTTGTAGTATTATCTTAGTAGTGAACAACCTCTACTATACTTGGTTTTAGCTGTACTCCTTTAAACGCCTGCTGAGTTGTATGTGCATGCTCAGACACATACACAGATATACTAAAATTTTTTTCTGTTGAGATCTCCGACAAGCTAAGAAAGCATTAGAGCAACCACTGTGTACTGCAATGCTCCACTTATTGCATAGCAGCATATATCAAGAGAATTAAAAAGTCTATATGGCCCTTCACCCACACAGGAATTTACCCTTAACCTTCCTCGTGGCTTTATAATGAAAGCTATTATGAAACACTGCACACTAACAGAACAAACAGCATTTCTTAACACCTACTTTCTAATTTCAATTCTTCCTAGAAAATTCCATCCCAAGGAAAAATTTTCTGGCCACTCTTTCTATCATGTGGAACTGACTTTTCAAGAATCAAATCGTCTTGTGTGTCACATTTTAACTACAGCAGTACACACCAAAAGACCACGTTTTAAAAAAAATATGTTTTAACCATACTTGTCGCTTTCAAAAAGTGAATCTTCTGTGAAACTGTGAGTAGGAGCGAAAATGACACTTACTTTAGGCTTCGAGATTTTGAAGCAATACAACTTCTACCTTTTTAATAAAGTGCTGTTAGCAATCACATATGACAAAGTCACCACATCAACCTGCAAACAGTCCACATCTTCCTCAGGTGAGGTATGTCCTGTATCTTGACTAGTTCAGCTGCAGATGCAACTGCCTTGTTTCACATTTTCTCAATTTCCAGTCGTGGATTCATGACTTAATGCAGTCATACAAGCTATAGTATTTGCAGAAGTAGACGTTTCTAGCCAATTTAGGTAGTGTATTAGGTGCTGCATAAATACTGCAAGTGTTACATTAATAACCTTTCTTTACTTTTTTAACAGTTACTCAAATTGTTTTTAAGGGACTTCAGGTTAGCACTTTTGTTCTTATAAATACTCTGAGTAAAAATATAAAGCTTTCTTTGGTCAACTCATGCATCTCAATTACCAGCTGCAATTCCAGCACTTGATGCTGACAGAGGCGTGCATATTAAAGACACTCCTTATACATCTCCATGTTAATAAGCTGTTTCTTATGTAACCCTCTCAGAATGCCTAGAATGGTCAAATTAAAAAATAAAATCCTTACATAAAAATATTATCAAGGAGAAACTGTTGAGAACAACATTAACTTTCACAAGAATGACTTTCAAGCTTTGTGCAGCTAGACAGGGTATTTTCACAGAATCACAGAATCCTAGGGGTTGGAAGGGACCTCGAAGGATCATCTAGTCCAACCCCCCTGCCAGAGCAGGGTCACCTAGAGTACATCACACAGGAACGCATCCAGGCGGGTTCTGAATGTCTCCAGGGAAGGAGACTCCACAACCTCTCTGGGCAGCCGGTTCCAGTGCTCTGTCACTCTGTCACTCATTTTCAAATGAGTATTTTATTTAATGAAGATTTCACAAATTCTAGCATCAAAACTGCTTAAGTATATCTTCACATTCTTGGAAAGCAGCAGACATCTTTATCAACACGCAGAGTTCAAAAAATTCACAAAGGCAGACTTGCATCCCAGGTGATCAAAACCAAGAACAGATGTTTTCAGAAACAGCTTCCCATTGCTGTGCATTTGATGGTTGCCTTCTCTCGTGGCACAGCCATCATGGCAAGAGTGTTAGCTATAAATAGTGTTGCCTCGATATTAAGAAGAAAACCGAAATGGCAGGCACATGTAACTTGGGATATGGCACCTTTACTCACCCTGGATTGTTAAGTTTGAATACAATGCGGGTCTCCATATTGTCTCAGTCTAGCTAGTTCTCCATCTTAAAGGGAAGATCTTTCTAAGTAGTTTAATTTAAAAAATACTGTTAAGTATCTCTATTTTAACCAGCTACATAAAAAAATATAGCATGAGAGAAAGCTTTACGAAGTTTCAACAAAGCCTTTGCACCTGTTACCTAGTACCTGGTAACTAGAAACTTGACAAAAGTTTGTAAGTTTCTCTGTGTTTATAAGCTTCATTGTGTTTATGTGCATTTCACTGCTTCACACTCACCTAGCAAAAAAAAATTCAGAACATAACCAAATAGTATTTTTCAAAAACTATTTTCAGAAAGTCATCAAGAGCATCTTTCAGCAGGAATTATGTCAGCTGGTTTATTTAAAAATAATAGATAACAATACATGGGTACTTTTTGTGACAGACTAGACTAAGCACTTTAATTTCAGTGTTTCATATTTAGTGCAAGTCATGGGCCAGCTTCAAACACAGTCCCCATTTAATGCAAAATGCTAGTATTTGCTCACATGTGAAAATAGCTTTGAAAGTCTAAGCAACATATTGACCTACATACGCCTTAGATATTCATACATGTACTTTAAAACAATTTGATTTATCCAAAGACAATCTGGGGAGTGGGGAGGGGAAGACACTTCGGTAAATGTATTATAGACCCTCTTTTTATGTATCTATTCAACAGGCTTTTGTTTCTTCATTTCTAGGGGAAAAAAATCTTATTAAAATACAAACAGCAGGAGGTATGTTGTTTCCAGGCTTAATTCTAATGATCTTTCAGAATAATGTAGATACACATGGAATTTCAAGTAGTAGTCCTTAAAATAACTACACTTTTTTCGTTCCTCAGGCAAAGCCACCTTAGCTCTTTTACAAAAATATCTTTGAGCAGCAGGAATGAAAGCTGAAGACATTAAGTACTCACACAGGAAAGTTTTACTCAAAGGATCAGGTCCTATCAAGCAAGAAACAGATGGAACTAAGGAGTTTAGAGACTACCAAATCTGAACATCCTATCAAATCTGCCTTTTGAGTCTCCCATCTCTTCCCCAGCAAATCTGTCCTTGAAATGTCAATAGAGGTTACTCGCTGGGAGCGGGAGAAAGACAGACCTGTAGAACCTAAATTTAAGTCAGATATACAAGAACTAAGGACTACAGTGAACAAATACACAGCCTGGTAAGCAGTCAAACTGCATAAACCAGGTTGTAAAGAGTGCTCCTTAATATTGAACACTCTACTGTCCAATAAAAAGCAAATGTGTGCTTCTCCTTCAGTGGAAAATTAATTGGGTCTCCATTGTCTCTCTCATCTCACCTTTTAGAGGAAACTGGTAGTAATGTTTAGCTTGCCCATGTACCTCCTTTCCCTCTTTGAAAACAAGTTTTTTTCCATATTCAGAGACCCATCTGGGTAAAATTTTTAATCCTCATCACAACACAATAGGATTTGCTTTTGTGAGGACAGCATGAGATAGGCATGGTTGACTGCAATGGTTAACAAAGCCACCTAGGAACACACACATTACAAGAAACACACTGACAACAGCTTCCGGACACAACAAGAGGAACAGAGCAGAAACAGGCTCTCAGTTGAGGCAAGGTGTTGAAATAAAGGGATTCTTAGGGAAGTGACAATGGAACAGAGTTTGACTTGGGACTCCTAACAGAAAATGAGATCACAACAGGACACCCTCCACTCCAGCCCCTGGCTTTGGTGACAGGGAACACACACACATGTAAAATTAATTTCCACAGCCAGTTTTCAAAGAACATCTTCATAACGACAGAAAGTTTAAAGCCTCAAGCAAGACTCAGCAGGACTGTACTGGTCTGCTGTGTACATGCATTGAGCAATTTAATCTTACTATGCATGTGACCCCATACACAGAGAAATTAGTTTGCCTTTGAATCCCATATCCAGAAGGGAAAGGGCGAAGGATACATGTTAATTCATCTCTGTGGCAAACACCATGCATCCTGAGGCATAAGCATACAGAAATCCTACTTATGAATGCAAAATTCACTAACTAGAACTAACTCATCTTAGTTCACATGTAGCTCTTCAGACAACCAAAGGATGCTTCAAAAGGCTTAATCTACATACTGTACCTTACAATAGTAAATTCAGAACAAATAGAAGTAAGAGATACTACAGTAACTCTTCTCTTCTTATATTTGTAAGAAAAAGACAGGTTTTCACCAAGCTCTCAACTGCGACTCTTCTATCAAATTTGATTTTACTCTTTCTTTCAGTTCCTAATTCTGGTCTACATTAATTCTATGTAAAGTAAAGAGGAAGCATACATTTAAATAAATTTTCCAGATTTGTGGACAGAGAACAAATGTGTCACTCATTGCAGAAAATTAAAGCTTTCCAGACTGAATACCTGGCACTGATGTTTTCTTAGCTAAACATCATTTTATTAGTCTCCAAGCCTACAAACTAACAGGAATTACAAGAAAATTATGTATAACATATTTAAACAAATGTATGCATATTTATTTTCATATGACCTACTCATCTGGATAGGGAGGTATAATAAATATCTCCAGGAATATTGGTGAGGTGGGTGCTTTCCACAAACTCTAGAAAGTTAGATTAAAATCTTGTCACATACATAAACTTTGGAAACAATTTCTTGTGTTATTTAAAACCTTTTCAAAAGGGATCTATCCAAAGTAAAAGTTTCACAAGACATCAAATATGCACAGACAAAAGAAGATTCATTTGTAATGCATACAGCTCTTAACCAATGACAGCTATTCAAATTTTTTCAATTTGTACTCATGTTTTTATTAAAAAAATGGATTTATGCTTTAAAGCACTGCAGGCAAAAAGAAAAAAAAAGTTATTTTGCATTGGCCACTTCTCTCCCCAGTTACGAATTATAACATTTTTGGCAGCCTAGGTCTGAGAAAAGGAGTACCTATGATCAAGTTAACATTTTGAGCTAGTACAAACAAGTTAATTCACTAACAGACTATTGACCAAGGATATCTGAAGCACTGACAAAGCCCTCTGTTAGTACCACTGGAGTAAGTTTCAGAAGCTAGGTTTTAAGATAAAAGTCTCTGGGAGAGCTTTATGCAGTAAGCACACAGAACATTACCTTTGCGTTGCCACAGCCAGCAAATGTATTCACTGAGCACAGATCACATTTAGAAATACCTCCAGAGAAGCGCTATAAAAGTGATGTACAACTGTAGTTTAGTCCCCTTGTTCCTCTACACTAGGCTACAAATTAAGTTACACAATCCCACACAATGTACGCTTACGTTCCTTGTTGAAGTAGGGTACAATGATACTTGGGCTCTCAACCATCCAGACTTCGCATCTACATCAGTGTGAGGTTTTATCCAGGCCATTTGACAAATAATTGCCAAGCAGGGAGTGTTTGGCCAGTGCAACTATAGACTATTGATAGCCACCTTAACTCACGTATGTCTGGGCAGCAGTCCACTGCAACATCATATAGGCACATTTTCTAAACAGGATCCCTTTCTCTTTCAGTAAATACAGTGGACCTCCTCTAGACAGTAAGCCTGCTTAATGAAGAAAGCTGTTGCCTGCAGCATGCAAACCTTACTGACTGCAGAAATGAACAGTATATATGGCAGTGAATTAGTAAAGGGAGGAGGAAAAGTCTGATTGATAAGAATGAATGGTCCCTTAGATATTCAAATTCTACTCACAGAATTTTTGCATGTTAAAAAGAAATAACAGAAATGCTTAGAAATGTCTATTGATTTTTTTACTTCATTTTTCCAAGTTGCCTGGCAAGCCAAGACTGAGCTATTTTAACACGACTATAAATAGAAGCTCAAGCAGTCCCTACCCTTATCAAACCTAGCTCAACTACTTCTTACTTGCTCATTTTTCTTCACAACTCTTAAGGTCAAAAAAACTATGGGGAAGAGCGAACTACCCTTCCCCATTTCAAACACTATAGATGCACTTCTTTCAGGCAGTGAAGTTTGTCTAAAAAAAGATGAGTACAATTTTTTTGATGAACAGATGGACCTCACAGCTGCATCTTTTGGAAAGAAAAGCACTATTTTAAAATTATTTCAGTAAAGATAAAAAGGGAACAAAGCATCACATCTCCAAAAACAGATGAATTAAAAGGTTAAGTGTTATTTGAAGATATATATTATGACCAACAATAAGATTGGTAAGAGATACACTAAAATCCAGTACTGAAGAAATTGTGGTAGACTTCTCTGTCTTAAATGATTATAAAGAAAAAGATCTCAACTGTAAAGTACAAAGGCGATTAAGTTAATGTCAGAAAACTTGGTCATATTTATTAGAGAAAGACTGATGCAAGCTTCAGGCACAGATGCTGATGAACTGAAGAGGCATACACATGCACACACACAATTATGCTGAATGTGTCTTTTCTGACAGGAAAGCTGCTCATGTAACGGTTTAAATTGTACAGGTCTAGCCCCACAGCTGAAAGTTCTCTGCAATGAACTAGCAGGACAGCAGAAGCCTGAACAGTGATTTCTCTATTGTAGTCTGAGCCACCTAATGAATCTGCTTCTTCATTATGGTATACGTGCCACACTGGAAGAGGCAGGAAGGCCTAAGATGCCTTCGGAAAGGTTCAGGAGATGCAATTATTTAAAGAGAATTCACTTTCCCATTTTTCTGCTTAAATAGTTTTCATGCTCCACTAAAAAAAATCAGCATTTCTTACTGAATTATAGCACATACAGCTGTTTGAGAGTAATCAGTTAAAACAAATGCAAATATTTTCCTCCGAGAGGCACATTCAGAAAAATAATTGGATCAAATTACGAAAGCCTAACTTAAGTGGGAAGGGTCTCCACAAGATCTCAAATCCAATCTCATGCTCTAAAAAGTGACAGCTATGAAAGCACACCACATTGCTCTGAGCTTTACCCAGTAATATCTTGAAAAACTCCCAGGATGGAGACTACATAACTTCTCTTGACAACTGCTTCCACTACTTCCTAATGACAAAAAAGACTTTCCTTACCTACGGCCTGAATTTCTTTTGCTTTATTTATGTCATTTGTCTCTCCTCCTCACTGGAACAGGTTACTCACAGAAGTTGCGGAGTCTCCATCCATGGAGATATTCAAAACCCAATGGACACAGTCCTGAACAACCTCCTCCCGTTGATCCTATTTGAGCAGACGATCTGAAGAAGCTCCTTTCAACTTCAGTGATTCTGTAATTATTGCCTGGCATCCTTTATTCAGAAGGAAAGCTTTGCTCATTACTTTGCTTACTACTAATACTCTTCTTGAACTTTGCTATGTACTCTTTCACACCACGTAAATACCTTTAAATGAATACTGGAAACTCATATTGATACTATACTGAAAGACAGAAGTCTCCACTCTTTCTTTAATATAAAAAGTCCAAGTTTAAATCCATAAACACCATCAGCTCGGTTATGCTTTGAAACATAAGCATTTTTCTGTACCTGCCACAGTGAACAAATATGAAGATAAAATATTCCAGACATTGAAGAAATTATTAAAAAGCATTTATGTAATCCAGAAATCTGAATCTGTTGGAGGCAATGGAGGTCAGTGGAAAGAAAAGGAGTTACTCTATACTTTTGAAAGCCTCTACCTATAGCCTAGACAAGTACACCTGTATATACGAAAGCTTCCATTGTAGGAAAAACATTATGTGTTCCAAGAGAAGAGAAATTAAAAACAGTATTGTGACTCAAATTACAAGCAGCAGTTGCACTTGAAATAAAATACGGAAGGAATTTCATGCAAAAGCTCCAACCACCATACAGCGCAAACTGGAGTGTGTGAAAGCAAATCAACTAAAAGCTTTTTTAAAAGGCCAAATTATTTAATTTCTTGTAGCGTTCTTACTTTTCAGCTACAGATGCTAGGAAAGTATGTACTGATGTCACACAAAGACTACTGTAGTTTAAATGCATACTAGCATATGCTCCAGGAGAAATTTCAACTTTGGTGAACAAAGACTGTACTCCCTTAGTTCTTTAACTACGTTAGTACTTCAGGTACTAGAGGATATTTTAAAACTGATTTTTAAATGAAGGCAAAACACATTTAGTGGATAGGCACCCTAAGGTACTATTTTGTACCCAAAGTTCAGAAAAAAAATTAACAAGTTTCAGAACATATCCTGCACTCCACTCAATTTATACAAGAGGCTGAACTTATTGAATCACATCAATCATATCTTCCCTGGTATTTTGCAAGAAACAACTAGATGAAAAAACTTATATTCTTTGCAGTCACACAGGCAATTGATGACAGTATTTATGAAGTCCAAAATGCCAGTGTAACAGATGCAACAAAGTAAGTACAGCTTCTGAAGTATGCCTTTCTCTATATCTTAATTTTTCGCTCTAATGTGCACCCTTCCGAATGAATTAAAGCTTTGTATCTCTGTATTTCTGTCACAGGACCCAAAATTATTGATCTGTTGCAGGGTGACAGAGCCTGAAGACAATGTAACTGACTGACAAAATACAAACAACATGAGTGAAGACCACAGTTACATACCCAAAAGCAAGTTATGTGTAACAAAAAAATTCATTGTACCACCTTTCTTGGCAGAAAAGTTGATGTGAAATCATGCAGAACCATCTATACAATTTTATCCATTGATAACTTTATAATAAGGCCAACTGGAAATCAACTAAGAGATCTTCCTAAATCAGATCCCGTCTTCACACAAGTACTAAATTCAGACCTGAAGAGAAAATAGTTAACATCCTTTCACGGGGAAGGGAGAACTCCACTACAAGTGTTACGTGCTTTCATCTGGTTAATGGTCTCCAATCAGCATTGTCATAGCAGATAAAGTCAAGCTGTGAAATATCCAAGTTGTATCTTCTGCCCAACTTTTAAGCACAGACACCCCAGCAGCAACAGAACAGGAGGTTCAAGTTCTGTTATCAACATGTTTCTTAAACCATTCACACTTTCACCTAGGCACACTATGCAGGCATATTTTCAAAGAAGAAAGCTAAAATTCCCAAGGATTGTAAGGTACTCTACTGTCAGTGTAAATACAATAATCACACAGCTATTTCGTAATGTGGTTTGGGTATGTCTGCAAACAAAACAAAGTACTTTTAATACACAAAATTGGATACTGTATTGCATAGCAAAGTAACATGCACCTCCAGAGACCCATGTATCTGATCACTAGAGATCTTGCTGGTTCCACTGGAGTTTGTATCTCAGGGGTGCTTGCATCCTTCCATCTGAAAGCACCTGATTACCCAACAGAATATGAGTAGGAAATCATAACAAAAAATTAAAATCCACACTTCAGATACCTGAGCATTTCTTTAATCTTGGTTAATATGAAAATTTACTTTGAACCATTCTTTCTGCTCCCTCTTCTTACCCCAAATTATTTACAGCTAGCAAACAATGCCTAAATTATCATTCTTCTGACCTAAAGAGGCCAATTTCACTTGCACAAAACCCTACATGTATATTTTGTCTCACTGATACTCCTCTAGGCTTCAAATCAGTTTTTGGCATTTTGGTTTTGAACCCCCTTCAGTGAAAACGCTTAGACAATTAATTTCACCAGAAACCACCTCTCATCCAGATACTACTGCTGCTTTTATACCTCCTTCTACAGCTTTAAGTGGAGGAGACTGAGGAATTATAACAATTAAGAATTTTATGATGAAGGATTCTGATATTGAGTGAAGTAAAGCCATATTAAGACATTCTCAGATTTATTCATAACAGCAGAATGCTTTTTAAAATGAAAGCATCCAAACACAGCACTTTCAAATACTGACTGCCCCATTACGATGCAGCCACTCCAAAAACTACACTTTTAATACATCACACCCACACATTAACATTTCATGCATGCTCTGTTTCTGTTATTGTGAAGCATTTGTTTAATTATCACTTCTAACCTAAGACACTGGAGTATTTAAATTAGACATGCACCAATGCAGACATAAAAATATTTTTATTTGAGATTCTGTTGCAGATGCTGCACAAGCATGGCTTAATTCTTATGCAGAAAACAAATGCAAGACAGCTTTTAAGAGCAGAAAATAAACTAAAGCACTTTAGAAAAGATTAAATAAATTACGGCACTTTAGAAAAGATTTAGACAATCTCAACACAGTGCTTAATCAAAAATGAAAGTGATTCTAATTTAAAATAAGATATCGGACTATTGCATATCTACCCCATCTTCCTCAAAGGAGAAAGACCCACCATGCAAAACTTCCATAGGGGAGTTTTCAGTTAATTCAGTCTACTTAATTTCACTGAAAGTATTCCTCTGCATCACAAATGAAAGTGAAACATTTAAGAAACGAGTTAAACTGCAAAAATTTAAATTAATTTATCTCTGGGCCAGGACCTCTGTTTTCAATTTTACATAATCACCTAGCACATCTTCCGGAAGTTTCATTTGAAGTTCATTCCTAAACTCTAATACTCCCACTTACACTAAACTGATCCCTCTTATGCAAGCACTCCCCATCTCTGCCCAAACAAACTTATCAGAAAGCTGCAAAATTAAGTTGCTAAACTAACAATGTTATAGTTAAGAATGACTTGCAACAGGGAAAAAAAAATGCTTTCTTTACTGCCATTGTCACATGATGCAGTTCTTGTTTACTCTAAGGACACCAGGTAAAGCCTTACCTACAAGGATAATTTACCAAAACATACTTGGAATCTTAATAGTGATGTAGTGGATAGAAAATGGCTTTTCCAAACTTGTTTGCAGAACAACATTGTTGATGTTTTTCTCTGTGAAAAATACCACATAAAACCTTTGTACTTTAATAGAGAGATGGCAAAACACGATGGCATGTTAAACGCTTATTTGACCTCCATGAATGTTCAAAATGCATCTCAGCCACTTCCCTAGAAGACAGAATATTCTAAACTTTTAATTTAATGCAGTCAAGATTTACACAATTACCTATTCATTATCCTCAACAGCTGCTTTCCTTTAGTCCTTTGAAGGGTATGTTGACGAACCCTAGCAAAGGAACCAAAGGACCTGCAGATTTTGCAGGGAACTGAAAAACTCCATGGAGTAAGTCACACTGCACTTAGTCATGTGTTTCACCTCCCAGACTGCTTCCCCACAACACGTTGTCAGGATTTATTTATGGTCAGAAATGCTTAACTAAAAGTGGGAAAATTAATTCAAATTTAAGAATATCTGAGCACAATGGCAGGGGAAAAAGTTATTTCTAGTGGTCTTAGGACAGCTTGCATTGAGAACTACAGGTTCTTAAGAAAATTACTGCTTCGAATGTTCACTTTAAATGTTCACCACCTTCACTTTCCAGTCAGTTTCCAACTTAGTGCTGTGAACTGTTACGTGATTTATAACATAGACATAGAAACTGTGAAGGATATCTTAAAAACAGTATTTTGCACTTGCATCTGTAATGCATACTGACAAGCTTGAAATTTTCTACTCTATTTCCTCAGAATATCAAGTTTGGTTTCATTAAGTTTTCCCTAAGAACTTCTGAATTTTTGGTCACGTACTCTTGTCACCCCAGCTGAAGCAAAACCAGAGAACTTTTTAAGCTAAGGTTTACAGTGAATAACTTGCAACCAAATAGTTACAAGTTTTCTAATTTAATATCTTTATTGATAAATTAAGAGTATATCTTCATTGACGATCTGGCTGAGGGGACTGAGTGCACCCTCAATAAATTTGCAGATGACACTAAGTTGGATGGGAGTGTTGATCTGCTCAAGGGTAGCAAGGCTCTACAGAGAGACCTTGACAGGCTCAATCAGTGGGCTGAGGACAACTGCATGAGATTTAATAAGGAAAAAAAATAATGCTGGCTTCTGCACTTAGGCTGCAACAACCCCATGCACTGCTACAGGCCTGGGGAAGAGTGGCTTGAGAGCTGCTCGGCAGAAAGGGACTTGGGGGTGCTGGTCGACAGCCAGCTGGATATGAACCAGCAGCGTGCCCAGGTGGCCAAGAAGGCCAATGGCATCTTGGCCTACATCAAGAACAGTGTGGCCAGCGGGACGAGGGAAGTGTTTGTTCTGCTGTATTTGGCATGGGTGAGGCCTCACCTTGAGTGCTGTGTTCAGTTTTGGGCCCCTCACTTCAAAAAGGACATTGAGGTGCTGGAGCATGTCCAGAGAAGGGCAAGGAGGCTCCTTAAGGGTTTGCAAAATCTGTCTTATGAGGAACAGTTGAGGGAGCTGGGTTTATTCAGCCTGGAGAAGAGGAGCCTTAGGGGAGACTTCATCAGTCTCTACAACTGCCTGAAAGGGTCTTGTAGTGAGGTGGGGGTTGGTCTCTTCTGCCAAGCCTACAGTGAGAGGACAAGGGGAAATGGTCTCAAGTTACAACAGCGGAGATTCAGATTGAAGATTAAAAAAAGTAATTTTCACAGTCAGGGTGATTAGACATTGGAACAGGTTGCCTAAGGAGGTGGTGGAGTTGCCATCCCTGGAGGTATTCAAGAAGCACCTACATGAGGCACTGAGTGATATGGTTTGGTGTTTTAGGGGTTATTATGGTGGTGCTGGGTAGTCGGTTGTACTGGATGATCCTGAAGGTCTTTTCCAGCCATAACGATTCTGTAATTACACAGTTTCTAATTAAACACCTTTCCATTCAACTCTTCTTTTGGAAAGTGGGATACTAGATGACAGAAGCTCAAGGACGTAACTGAAAACTCAGAGTAGTGGAAGGGCTGCAGGAAAAGACAGGGGAATGTATTTCATGCTCAAAAATGTAATGATCAGCTTCACATATAAACAAAAATCTTGCTTTCTACAACTACTGATGGCTTTATTCCCAATGTCCAAAGAATGTGGTTAAATGAAGTACAGGTTAATACTTGATTAAGTGGGAAGTTAGAAACATGCTATATGCCCAGATATAATCTGCTGCTATTGTACCAAGCCCATGCCAGGTAACATGAAAGCATGCAGAGCCTTTAACTGCTGTAGAGGAAGGCAGTGATGGCACTTCAGCTTACTTCTTGTCTTTGATAGCAGTAACTACCCAAGTACGTACTTCCAGTCACTCACATTACACAAATCACTCCCCCAATTACTGCTGCACAAACTAAGTTCTGCACATCTTCAGTTCAATTACTTCCATTTTTTTCAAAATAAATTCTGGCAAATGCAAAGACAGCTGAACTTTTCTTCTTGGACAGATCACACCGCTGCAAAACTTAATCAAAGAATACAGTCTATCAAGGCTTTTTATCATTTTCTGAGATGGGTAAATTGCTGTAGTATCTGAAAGAAGAAATATTTAATACTACAACTTTTACTTATATTTAATGATCTCCTTTATAGCATGTTTTCTTGTAAAAATGGGGGCATGACAGAACTTGGTTTTTTGAGTGCATCTGAAACATGATAAAGACTATAGAGACAAAAACCTTGAAGACATTTTAAGATAATTTCTTTCTATACTTCAACCTGCAATTTCTCATTCTTAAAAGCAGTTCATACATATCATCTTCATATGCCAACTCTCTTCAATCTCATTTATGGTGAAACATCAATGCCACAGACTCTTTTGGTTTTGACCCAAGTCCTTTGTTCTATTCTTACCCCCAGTGCTTAGAGGTCTCGGAGAAAGGGGTGGAAGGAGAGAAGAGAGGAAGATGTTAGTACAAGTAGCACCTGACTGAGCCAAGAACCTCACTGGTTTTTGACAATGGAGATTCACACAAGTTTCTAGGGTCAGTTACTTGGATATCAGTAGTCAGAATTAGAATATAATGCCATCAACAGAGAAGTGAAGAGGACTCTTAAAATAGCCTATTAAAACCCTCCTGTGTACAATCAGAAATGGCAGGTTAGTGACCATGATCCTTCTCCATTTCCAGCCTTGGAATTCCACTGCAATAGATAATAATTCCATGTTTCAGCTTTTACACATGAAGGTTTTATGAAGTCTGGGTCCTGACCTGGAAAAGAGTAATTGCTTTGCCAACCATCTTCAGCATGGCACTTAAGAGGACTGTCTCATCACACTAAATGAGTTCTCAGAGCAGTCAGTCTCCTCCATAGTAGCTTTTGCTTATTACACTCCCCATTAAATTCCTTTTTACCAGAAGAGTATTGGGCCTGAGAGATACATAAAAAGGGAGTGATGTACCCTCCTATGGATACATTGGTTCCTTGGACACAACTAGCTGTAAGATTGCAGAATAATTTAACATGAAGTTACCCTCAAATTCCCAAGTGAATTTAAAAGGGCAACGATATCTTTTTCTGTAATGCTAAGATATCCAACATTTTCTGGGTGTTACAAGGTCAAAAAAACATTCATGACATTCATAACTACTGGCAACAGAGAAAACAAGTACTATCTCAGCAGATAGGTCATACAGCACACACAAAGTAATAAGAATCAAATTGATATTCACTGGCTCATGCAAACTCAGCACTGGAGTTAAATGGCCACATCGTTCTTCACAATTTTGAGAGTTGTGAAACAAAACATGGTCTAGGAATGCACTTTCAGAAAACATCAATTCCTCTTGATAAAAAGGAAATCAATCTGTTTAGGTTTTGGGGGTTTTTCCAAATAATCTTGAATAATCTCAAGTGAAATCTTGATTCTACTCTGACCTTTCCAATACCCTGTCTGTTAACGTGGCCCCCAGCATACCTGCACCACGTGGTGCAAGAACACTTCTTATACTCAGGACAGAGTCTGGTTGGCTGTCTCTCCTCAAAGGGCAGCTGAGATTTTTAAGCAGTCCACACTTGCACTTCCCTAACTCAATGGATGCTGACATCTCAGCTACAAGCATCCTACACGTCAGCTACATGCATGTGCAAAGCTGCAAGGTAGCATGCTGGACTTTAGCTTGCTTTTTGGTCCAGATGGGAGGAGAAAAAAGCTTGAGGAAACAGATACAAAGTAAAATACACGCAGGTGGACTGACAGAACACCTGTCCCTGGAGAGGTCCAATGGCACACTAACAAGAGCACAAGCCCAGCAGCCTGTTCATTGTCAGGCAAGCACTCAGTGGATTGCTGGTCTACCTACTAGCATTAGTCTGCACACAGAGATCCATTAGAAACATCAGATCTTCATGTTGAAACTTCCTTTGGAATACACAGTTTGGAAGACACCTTAGCAATAATAATAGCACACTGCTTGGAAAGGGGTCTTTTTATTTTCATTAATATAATATCCTTGCCATAAATCAAGCTTACTGATGGCACTGAGTACTTCTCTACAGAAACTTGTCATAGTTGCAAATAGCAATGACACTTGATCCCATAAGAAGGAATTTGTGTTCAATGACTGAAGCAATTGAAACATGAAAGCAGCAATTTCTCAATTGCAGAAACTCTGGTAGAGTTTCTGTTTTTCTAAACACAGTGTCAGGATTTAAACATCATGTCACTTCTCACCATCAGTTTTCAGACCCAGACAAGCCAACTGTCACACAGAAGGAATCAACACTTGTTTTAATACCAGAGAGACTAGTTTGAATGAGCTCCTGCCAGTAGTTCAAAAAAGAAGCAAAGTCTCTGTATTTAAGTATTATTTTCTCAAACTAATTACGATCCCCTTGTCCAGAACAATGGACATCAAGGGCTATGAAGGAAAAAGATACAATCAAGCATGCATCACGTTGGCTTAACATAGGATTAAATTATGGCTGAAAGGGTAGAGAACTAAATAGTCTAATGACAATTTTTAATATAGATTTTAAGTACTTGAAATTCACAATGCAATTATGTAAATTTCACATGTGCTCGAAACTGTGATTTTCCTGTGCTTAATAAATTAATTGTTAGTGTACTGAACAAGTTCAAGCAAAGTACACCAAGGAGCATTGTAATTTCCTGGTCTCGTGTGCCTGTTACACTTTTCTTGCTCTGATAACACTTGTAAACCCATACACTGACTCGTCGTAACTCCTCTTGACTTATATTATACATACATACTTGACTACAAGAAGAAAAGGAAGCAAGTGGACTTGTAGATAACATAGAATCATAGAATGGTTTGGGTCAGAAGGGACCTTAAAGATCACCTGGTTCCAACCCACCCTGCCATGAGCAGGGACACCTCCCACCAGACCAGGCTGCTCAAAGCCCCATCCAACCTGGCCTTGAGCACTGCCAGGGAGGGGGCAGCCACAGCTTCTCTGGGCAACCTGTGCCAGTGTCTCACCACCCTCACAGGAAAGAATTTTCTCCTAACATCCAATCTAAATCTACCTTCTTCTAGTTTGAAACCACTACCCCTCATCCTATCACTACATGTGATAAAAAGTCCCTCTCAGCTCTCCTATAGCCCCTTCACGCTGCTGTGAGGTCTCCCCAGAGCCTTCTCTTCTCCAGGCTGTACAACCCCAACTCTCTCAGCCTATCTTCATAGGAGAGGTGCTCCAGCCCTTAACCTTAAGGATTTATCCAAACTTCAGATCGGGCACGTGAAGTATGACTCAGAAACAGCAATTCAGATTTTCACTATTGGCAATAAGTTGAGTTTTGTATCAATGGATTTTGCAACTCTCTAGACTCATCAGTCTTCTCCATTCCCACAGGCAGTGAGTCCAAACAAAATTAAGCATTACCAAATCCACTGACTGCCTCAAGACAACAACAGAGTTCAATTACCCACATACTATTGCTGTGTATGACAAATGTCAAATGAGATCCCAAGACAGTTATTTGATCTTAAGCCAAAAGTAGTCAATGGTCCATCTTCAGTAGTGTAACACGGAAAAAGGAAGAGTAAGCTTAAGCACAAACTGAAAGATATTTTCATCCATTCTGAAGACAATACCAACTAACAGCAGGAAACTCTAGAACCATTCTCCTAAAGGATTTTTCAACAAAAACTTACAGATAAAGTCAGTTTTCCTAATTCTTCTTCAAGCAGGTCTATCACTCAGCAGACAGTTCTTGTTCTAGACAGATATCTGAACCTAAACAGGTATCTTTTTGTGAGAAAGGAACATTCATACCATGTTGTGTTATCACATATGTCACATCTCCCTTGATTTAAAGTATCAGGAAGACTATTTTAAGTTCAAGACTTGATAAAATACATAAATTGGTGAAGTAATTCTACCTGTCTTGCTCTTCAGTTATGGGGCTTTCTAAGAACAGGTGGATAGGTTATTCTGTATGACTGACACAGAAAAACATTGCAGACTGACAAGAAGAAAAGTGCATAGTGCAACACAAATTCCTAGTTCAGCAGAGCTGCAAGACTCTACCATAAATTTGAAACACAGAAATATCACCACAAAATGTATCTGAGACATTCTTGCTTTCCCCAAATTATTTTCCTTGAATCTACAATGCTAACAGCAAAACCAACACAACACACAGTGTTCTACGATTTTTGAGGAAGGGAAATAGATTGCATAAAAGACAAACACTACAATAAGAGTACCCCAAATCTACAGACATAGCACTTCTGACACCTTGTACAAAGATGTCTCTAGTAAAAGAACTAGTTGATTTTAATCCTTCGAAGGTTTTTGCTGGATTATATTTTCAGAAGGGGTGGAATATATATTTTCATTAGTTTGATCACTAACAAAAAGCAGAAATTCAAGATCATCTTAGTGTCAAATTCTCTCTCATGGTTTTTTTGCAGCCAACTGTTTTGTGCACTTCCAAATTATATCAGCCATCATAACACACACACACCAACATCAGTGTTTACAACAATTAGACAAAATTTAAACTGTACCAAACACAGAAAAGTTGATAATCTTTCCAACACAGAAACAAGAATAAAATTTTGTTTGAGGCCCAAAGGTCCTGAACACCTATTTAACAGCAAATTATTTGGAAATTTATTGAGTAAAAGGCTGGAATGTAGGCAACACATTGCGACGAAGTTAGAAAAACTAGACAGAGCAAAAGGAGAGAGGTTCGGAAGGAAAAATTAAAAAATGTAAGATGGCTTACAGCATGTTTCAGTTGATGGCTCAGGAACCTGGCCTGTCATTTCTGCACATACTCTAGCACTAAAAGATAGGGCTTTCAGCATGCTGGGAGGGGTAGTGTTTAAATGGGACTGCCACCTGTTCCACCTGTCTTTGTGTATACAGCCTGGCATTTCTACCTGGAAGATGGTATTATGCTTACTACTTCTTCCTTGATGGGAAAGAGAGGGAAGTTCCAAAAGCTGAGTCAGTTCAACAAACATGACACTCATTGCCCTCCTTTTCCAGCCTACTGCCTTAAAAAAAGTTTGTTAGACATTATTAAGAGAAGTGGGATTTGCTAAAATATTACTAAAATGATTTAAGCATACATTCAGCTGCACGCAGGTAAGCAGTCCCAGTGACTTCAAAGTTAAGGCATTTTTTAAAGTTGTTTTTGGGAATCAGGCTGGAGAAAAACAGCAAAAAAGGAAGTGACCTACTTGAATGACTCATTCTGAGGTTTGTATGTTCAGACCCCCTCAAAGGAGACTGACAAGAAGTATTTGCATATATTTCCTTAAGTATAAACTGTGAAATATCACACAGTATAACTTTTTATTAACCCATTTGGTTCACAAAGGTTATTCAGACTCATATATACTCAAGATTTTTTCCACTGTCCTTCCATTCACTGCCTACTTCTGTTCACCCAAGACAGTACTCTTCTGTTTACTAAGTATAACCCAATGCTCAAAAAACAGAGTAGAGACTAAAACCAAAATGGCAGCTTAGTTGCATTCATTGTTTGATTAAAAACAATCTGTGGCATACACATTTACATATCCTTTCAACATGTTAAAATTCTATTTTAAAAGATGGCCAGGATCTAGCGTCCTGATGACTCTTCACTTCCTTTGCCTTTCTTCATCTTGTTAACTCAGTCAGAAGCTGTCAGTGAACAATAGAAACTACATAATAAAAGCTTTAGCAGGATTCTAATTTTGGCCACAGATAACCAAGTATAGTAATTCCAGATAATATCAGCTGAGATTTATGATGCATTCAACATCTTCAGATACACAAGAGTATTTTTGGGCATCACTTGAACAGATAATATCCAATGTACAGCTGGTAAATTTTACTCCACTATTTTCTCCTATTTCTATACAAGAAGTACATGCATGCTGCATTTTATCTCAATTTACTTCCAAAGGATTTATTTCTTCAGCAAGAGAAAAGACAGGTCTAGTCAAGCCTCACTTTCAAGACAACAGAAGATCCAACTATAGCTATTTTTGAGAACGGAAGTTAGATTCACCAGTGTCACTTCTCTGAGCAATATGTACCAACAGTTAGATGAAGACCTGCCCTTCTGGTGCAACTTGAGATAAGAAAAGTTAGCCAATTTTTTCTGACTCCACTGTTGTATTATTTCTAAACTACAAAAAAAAGCATCAATTATTTGTTTTACCTACCTATCACTATCAAAATCTCTTATCTCAAGAAGAAGAAGCACTTCAAAAAGCCTAGATTGAGTTCTTGGTAAAGGAACTGCTCTTATGTTTACACACTTCCCAACTTATGTCAAGCCAGAGAAACTCTACATTCCACTTATTCCATACTCGGGGTTTGTCAGCACCTACACTTCTTGTTCAAAGACAGTAAGAAAGTCACCTTGAAAAAATGTTTTTTTAAACATTTTTAGAAAAATATATTGGGACACTGCTTCCTTATCGCCTCTTTGACTGATGAAAGGATCAAACACAAGAACCTCAGCTTTCACCAACAAATGTGAAAAGATAAAATACTGAAAAGCAAAGAGAAAATAACTTTTTACACCCCTCTCGGCCCTTATCATCACATTTCCAACAGGTAGCAGAAACTACTTCTATAGCACTATGACTCTGTTCTGTATGGTAATCACTGCTTGGATTCTAAGTGCTCATACCAAGCTGATTTCACACAACAAAATACATCTCCTATTCACTGTTAACCCAAGATGGTCTGTAAGTCCATCCTTCTTACTTGCATCAGAGGACTGAACCAAGAAGCTTAAAAGTCATTGGGTATTACTGTAAACTTGGAAGTGTTTTCCAAATGATACTAAATATAACAAACTGCTAACTACCCACAGAATGACTGAAGTGAGTGAAATATGAGTCAGTTGCTACAGTTTGTTCTCAATTCTGAGTACAGATACAAGACAAAGTGAAGAGGGATTTTAGGAAGAATTTTTTTAATCACAGCAATCTAAAACAGATCACTGTTTTCTTATGATCTACGCATTTCCAGAGATTGGTTGAAGATCTGTTTCCAAGCACAGGATACCATACTGTCAGTCTGACTTGAAAGAGTATTTCTATTGCTAATCTAGAAGTCTCTCCTTTAGTTTCAGATGACCATCTGTTAGCAGCACAGACATGTAAACTGAAAGGACTCTGTGACGAACCGACCCAAAATTCAAACCATTAAAATGTTCTTCATTTACAGAATCTAAGGGGTTGGA
>VZRW01001960.1:30150-49370 GCA_013398125.1 Aegotheles bennettii | reverse complement strand
CCAGTGATAGGACAAGGGGGAAGCTGGAACATAGGAAATTCCGGGTGAACATAAGGAAGAACTTTTTCCCTGTGAGAGTGACAGAGCACAGGAACAGGCTCCAGAGGCGTTATGGTGTCTCCTTCTCTGGAGACATTCAAAACCCGACTGATTGCATTCCTGTGTGACCTGCTCTAGATTGCCCTGCAGGGGGGTTGGCCTAGATGATCTTTCGAGGTCCCTTCCATCTCCTAACATTTTGTGATTCTGTGATTCCTGACAGAAATATATCATGGAATGTCTTCCCTGTCCCAGACACTGTGTAACACAGTCAGAAGCTCAGACAGTGTTATACCTATGCTCAGAACACAAACTCTTGTTTCTCAACAATGCACCGTTTCCTTCCTCTGCACACTCATTTAGTCATCGTAAGTGCATTAAAAGTAAAACAGGTGGGTTTTTTTCAGTGCTTATGAAGGTTTTTTCTGAATTTATAGTAGAATTAGTTGAGATGCTGGTTTAACTTGTTGCAAAAAAAGAAGCTTTGTTCCATCTTTTGAAAAACAACACTGAAGATTTCATTCATCTGCTTTTCATCCAGTGTTCTTTTTTGGCCTCCTTTCTGCTTCCTGCCACACAACGAAATATTATTATGAAATCATTTAAAGTAATGACAAATATATTAAGAACACATCACTTCAGAAAAAATTAAGCATTTTTCTGTGTGTAGGCAAAAAAGGAACAGAAGTTTGCTTTAATTATGAAGGCCACACACACACCGAGCAAGTGCCACATGATCTCTGAAAATTATCGAGTTGAGCCACAGCTGGAGACAGTCACACATAGCTGTAACACTCAGAGGGCCTATGATGCTGTTTCTTGCTCTCCACCCCCATACAGTTTTTCAGCCAGATTGCTAAAACAGGGATCTTACAGGATATTGAACACTATGGCAAAAGAGGTGTACTTAGACATCAGTGTTTATATGGTAGTCCATCAAGCCTTCTTATGTATATTCCACAGAGGAACAGACGTACACTTCTACAGAAGTAGAAACAGATACATTAGGATCTAAATGTATATGATTTAAATCTCTCTTTGGCAAAGCCCTCTTTTCCTTTCCATCTAAGGCTGAAGGGAAACTGAACATCTAATGTAGAAACAGTCATTACCTTACTAAAGATAGACCTTGTTCCAGGAGCACATGTAGGCACATGGTTAATTTTAAGTACATGGGTAGCCACCAAAGCATTTTAAATGCATTAAAGTATGTCTGAGCATCTTGTTAGGTTGTGGCCAGTGAATCAAACTCAAACACTAAGACTCTTGCAAGTTATTTTGTCTGAGCACCCAACCGACATCAGGGAATGCAGCAGTAACACAGGCTTCTGCTCCTCTGTGTTCATCTTGAAAACATGGTTGTAATGTCTGATCTCAGGCCAACAGAAGCTGATGGGAAGTTTATAGTTTGAAGCAGACTTCTTATGGAGCAGCTCTTGCCCGGCTATGGGCCAATAAAATGGCCAAGGAATGTAGGACAGCTTTCAAAAACATTATAAAGAAAATAAAAAAATATAATGTATGAATGAGAACTACAGAAAGAAAAAAATCGAGTTTGTGAAAATTACTTTCAAGTTAAAGTATTGTGCCACGTATCTGACTCTTTGAAGTTTATAACTATTTACTATTAAAAATAGTATTAAAAATAGTTAAGATGTAGACTAACCACAATTGGTGTTGAATTGGCACTAGGATCAATCAGATCAGGTATTTAATATCATTAACCAAAAAGGATATGAATTACTATTCTTGTGTAATATAATTACATGTCTTCATCATGAAATGACTGATTCTGAATTTTTAAGAGATAAACAAACTATAAGAAAAATTTGGAAAATATTTTTTGAAAAGGAAATATGTCAGAAATTTCCTGTGATTAACATTTCATATCCTTGTACTATTTGTTACATGCTCTAGCACAAAGATATATAACTGAAGGCATAAACCACTTTTTTGTATAATGCAATATAATGAGCCTATAAAGTAAGAATCAACCTGTTTGAATTGGAGGTACCAGATGCATATTCACTAAGAAAGCCTTTTCTCTCGTCAGTGCATAGAAGATTTATGCTTGTAATTCCTCCTTGAGGATGGAGGAGAAATATTCAAGAACAGAAGGTGTTATGCAGTATGGTCTAATGGATCAATCTAATGCTGAAATCCAAGAATTCCTGTGCTCATCCAGACATTTCTGCAAGGTTTTGAGAATTTTTTTTCCATTTCTGTCCCTCGGTCTTCTCAACTGTAAATCATGCGCACTCTAATGCTTTTATGAGGAGAATAAATAAAATTTCAATATATAAAATGTATAAAATTAGGAGCTAAGTAATATTTTATTCTTATAATCATCTGGGATTCAGACTGCCAAACAAGCAAGGTGGGATATATATAGAGTGTGCTAAGTGCATACAGGCAACCTGATGTACATGTAATAATTCATATTTATAGGTAATGATACAGCATAAGATTTGTCTTTATTTCTTATGTATATTTTAATGACTTTCTGTGAAATATGAGAGATTAGACTGTACATCTTGTGTGGAAAGCAGGGCTGAATCTCTCTTATTTCAGGGAGAATTAAAACTAATCAAAAGGTTTTCTAACCCTTAGGATTCTAAGGTGTTCTAGGTTGAGGGTCTTTTCCTTTAGAAGCTTGTCTGCTTCACATAGAATAAGTCACCTTCTGGGAATTTTGCATTTGGTTTCAGTGAGGCTAGGATCTCAACTTAGTGTCTAAATCACTAGTCAAAATAAAACATTGGATGGAAAGTCATTTACGTGGTTTTAATATATAGATGTGTAGTGTTTTGCAAAAAAACATGCTTCTTTCCCTCATCTTTCAGCAGCAAAATGAGACTTAAGCAGAATTTGAACTGAATTATCTCTTGCACTTAAACTGAAAGAAAACTGACATTTTTACAAACATTTACATCTTCAAAATATAAAAAATATGTCATAATAAATGCCAGATCAATATCCTTGATTTAGATTGCTTTTGACAAGCAATTGTGTCCCCCCCCTCCCCAAACTCTTAGCTTCAACTTCCCCACACCTCTTCTGCCACATTTTAGAAATTGAAATTAAAAGCATAAATTATATGTTGTAGCTTGGAGCTAAAAAATGATTCTGTCTCTGAATGTTCTTTCAGAACCACAGCCAGCCAAAACTAATTCAGCACAGTCTCGCTGAAGTGCTTGGAGCAGTCTGTCTAAACAGCACAGGCCTTCTTAATTTACCAAACGTTCACAGTGACTCCAATTAGGATGAAAGTGACTCTGCCATTGAAGAAAAAAGTAATTTGACTCTTTCAAGCAGCAGTTGAGAGAGTATGAAAACATGCACAGATCAGGCTTTAAGACTCAGGTCAGCACCATAAATTTGACCTTCTTGAGGGCCTAACAAAATGCTAGTGGGAACAGGAAATCTTCCCTGTTTGTATAGCTGCTGGGTATCATCTGCTGCATCTGCCCTTGCAGAGACCTAGCTTTTATTTCGTATCAAAGTCACAGGCCAGATCATTTCAGTGCCCTGGCTCCTTGCAGTCCATTTTGACTCACGTCCCTGAGCAAGCCAGAGGACATCTGAACTCTCCCATGCTCTGCTTGAGTTCTCATTTGCTCTTCAAAGATGGACTGTCACAGAGATTTCATAGGAATGCGCAGGAAAACTTCTTGTGTGTAGCCATATAACACTCTGTATCACAGAGATCCTTAGCAGGAGGATACTATCTGGATTGGTGCTAGCAGTTGGGGTTTTGCTTACATGTGCGATTCCTTTTTCACACTTCTAACGAAAATCTATGCATGTGAAATTTCAATTTGAGATCTAGGGTGCTGGAGCATGGTACTAATGCACAGACAAGAGATGCTGGAATGATGATCACTTGTGCTTGTCAGCTTTAGCTACAGCCATAATGGTGCACTGGATGAGTCAAAGAAGAAAGAGTATGCAAATATAGAATTGGAGCCTGTAGCATAAGCACCAGCAGGAGAAAGTAAAGTTGCATTTTCTGACTTTGGTGTAGTTGACTTTGCAACTTTAATAATATTCTATGGCATATTATTTTCTGCAAGCTGTGTAAACAAATTTGTCATGAGCAGCCACTTTATATATGTGATCTATCTGATTAATGGTTTCTTGGGCTACCAGTATATGAAAATCGAAGTAACTTTTTCTTCCTAAATTATGCCTATTCTGCAGCAAAAAATCATTTGAGGTGGCCCACTTGAATTATGAAGCGTGTGAAATAAAAAATATTTAGAAAGAAATATTAATTATTATTTTTTTTACATCTTCTAAATGGTTTAGTTTAAGCGTGAGATAAAAACTTCACTGGTATTTATTTAATCTGATTTGATTTCCCTGCTACTAAATCTGATTTTATATAATTGGAGACGAGTAAGTAGATCTTGGAGATATAAAACCTCAAATTAATACTAAAAAATCATGAAATTTGTAAGGATAACCACATTATTCTTGAATAATATGACTTTTAAGAATGTTGCTGGACTTAAGTGTTTGAAAAACTACAGTCCCTATTCTGTTACCAGTTTTTTCACAGGCTTGTTTGGGTTTTTTTTCAATTTGTTTCCAAATGCCTAAACAGCCAAAGCAAATTGTATCTAACAGGGAAGCTGCAAAAAAGATATTTTATGGTGATAATAATGCATAAAAATAATGAAGGGAAATTATTTTATATTTCATTCATGCACTCAAGAGGAATTCCATCGACAGATATCTCTGCTTTATCAGATGCTTCTGCTTCCTCTCTCATATGTTCCCATGGAAGTATTAGGCTGGAATTAAAATGAAGAAGAGAAAAGATGCAATTTAAATCTTCATAAGAGAGTCAATTTAAAATATGGAAAGTTCACAAATCAATAGTATTAAAACAGTTATTGAATTTAAATATTAATAAGATGGGAGGAATTGATGGACTGGAACCAGAGCTACTTAAAGTGGAGCATATTATATAGCTAAACCATTAGCTTGAAATAGGAAATCTAATTTTCTTACAACTAATATACTTACAAATTTGAAACACACTGTTGTGACTGTGATTAATAAAAGTGGGGACTAACATCTTTTTTCCATTACACTTAATGAGTGCCATGTACAATTTATCTCTTCTTTTTGACACTGTGGTAAACTTCAAAAGTAGACACAAAAGAACCAGCAAATAATCTACTGTCTATGAATTACATATCTTAAATACATACACAAAATTTAAATGACTAGTCTGGCCCTATACTGCTGCAATCAAGTTTGCTATAAACTACACAGTGAAATTCCTTTGACTTTCCTGTCACATTACTAGTCATGTTACTATGCCAGAAGATGTTTTGTCTCATTATTTACTACAGTAGAATTGCAAAGGCTTCACATCATTACAATATGCCACTAAAAAGCATTATTTCATTATAATTTGTGTGGGAAAGGACCTAAATTTTTACTATGACAATGAAACAGATAATAAGGTGTGTATCAGAGAAACTTCACAGATGTACAGTGAACTTACATTTTTTATAGTTTAGTTCTATGACTTCAGATTCCTGGGAAGTGAGTAGAGGTTTTTTGGGTTTTTTGTTTTTCTTTTCTCCAAACTACAGAATACTGTTTCACCTTCTTTTGGGGCAGTATCATACACTGAGTATTATTTTTCAGCACACAACCCTAAATTAGTTTTGCATAATATGAAACAATCGCATGTCTATTAGAAGCTCATTTTAGAACAGACCTATTACAAGAGTGCATTATGAGTGTGTACTGGTGTATGGTAAATAGCTCTCAAGAACATGTAAGTAGTTCTGGTATTTATTTGACTATTAAAACATATTGTTGTACATTGTACTCTTAAACTGGAATATGTGGTTAAGATTTTCACTGAGACCTGTTCTACAGAATTTATTCTGCCTGATCTTATGGTATTTCTTTACAATTATGGGGATTTGAATCTCTGGCCTGAGATTGTTTGTCACTCTTGAAGTCTTTCACAACCTTATTTTACATCAGGATGAGGAAAACATACTTACCTCAGGATGAGTCACTCATCTGTATACAGGATGTGATAAAATTACTTGTCTGCTTTTTCTTTGTTCTGTTACTTTTGTCCCTCTTCTTGGGTTAAGTAGTGTTGTAAGATTTACAGACCATGAGCAAAATATTGTATGAAAAACTGCAAGTGGCTGCTTGCTCGCTGCTTCTCAGGGATCAGAGAAAGATTTCTTCTCCTTTGAGTGTATACACAAGATCACAGTCTCACCTGAAATCACAGAATCAAAGAATCGCCTGAGTTGGAAGGGACCTTAAAGGTCATATAGTCCAACCCCCCTGCCATGGGCAGGGACATCGTCCTCTAGACCACGTTGCTCAGGGCCCCATCCAACCTGGCCTTGAACGTCTCCAGGAATGGGGAATCCACCAGCTCTCTGGGCAACCTGTTCCAGTGTTTCACCACCTTCATGGTGAAAAACTCCTTCCTTATATCTAACCTAAATCTGCTCTCCTTCAGTTTAAAACCATTACCCCTCATCCTATCACAACAAGCTCTACTGAAAATCCTGTTCCTGTCCTTCCTATAGTCCCCCCTTCAGGTATTGAAAGGTGACAGTGAGGTCTCCTCTGATCCTTCTCTTCTCTTGGCTGAACAGCCCTACCTGTCTCACCCTTTCCTTGTAGGACAGGTTCTCTAGACCTCTGATCATTTTTGTGGCCCTTCTCTGGACTCNGTTCCTGTCCTTCCTATAGTCCCCCCTTCAGGTATTGAAAGGTGACAGTGAGGTCTCCTCTGATCCTTCTCTTCTCTTGGCTGAACAGCCCTACCTGTCTCACCCTTTCCTTGTAGGACAGGTTCTCTAGACCTCTGATCATTTTTGTGGCCCTTCTCTGGACTCGTTCCAACAGGTCCATGTCCTTCTTATGCCAAGGGCTCCAGAGCTGGATGCAGCACTCCAGGTGGGGTCTTACCAGAACAGAGTAGAGGGCCAGAATCACCTCCCTCGACCTGCTGGTCACAGTTCTTTTGATGCAGCCCAGGATACAGTTTGGCTTCTGAGCTGCAAGGGCACATTTTTGGCTCATGTCCAGCCTTTTGTCTACCAGTACCCCCAAGACCTTCTCAGCAGGGCTGCTTTCAATCCCTTGATCTCCCAGCCGGTATTGATACCCAGCGTTGCCCCAACCTACTTACAGGACCTCACACTTCTCCTTGTTGAACCTCGTGAGATTCCCCTGGGTCTGTTTCTCGAACTTGTCTAGGTCCCTCGGGATGGCATCCTGTGCTTCTGGTGTGTCAACCATAACACTCAGCTTGGTGTCATCCGTGAACTTGCTGACAGTGCACTCTAGCCCACTGTCTATGTCAGTGATGAAGATATTAAACAGTACTGGCCCCAGTACGGAGCCCTGTGGAATACCACTTCTTGCTGGTGCCCATTGAGACATTGAGTTGAACACTACCCTCTGGATATGCCCATCTAACTGATTCCTCACCCATTGAACAGTCCACCCATCAAATCCATATCTCTCTAGTTTAGAGATAAAGATGTCATGGGGAACTGTGTCAAAGGCCTCACAGAAATCCAGATAGACNGTCTATGTCAGTGATGAAGATATTAAACAGTACTGGCCCCAGTACGGAGCCCTGTGGAATACCACTTCTTGCTGGTGCCCATTGAGACATTGAGTTGAACACTACCCTCTGGATATGCCCATCTAACTGATTCCTCACCCATTGAACAGTCCACCCATCAAATCCATATCTCTCTAGTTTAGAGATAAAGATGTCATGGGGAACTGTGTCAAAGGCCTCACAGAAATCCAGATAGACAACATCTGTAGCCCTCCCTTTGTCCACTGAAATAATTACTCCATTGTAGAAGGCCACTAGGTTGGTCAGGCAGGACTTGCCCTTGGTGAAGTCATGCTAACTGTTTTGGAACACCTCCCTGTCCTTCATATGCGGTAGAACAGCTTCTAGAATGATCTGCTCCATGATCTTCCCAGGCACAGAGGTGAGGTTGACAGGTTGGTAGTTCCCAGGGTCCTCCTTTCTCACCATTTTAAAACTTAGTGTAATGTTCCCCTTCTTCCAGTCGCTAGGGACTTCACCTGACCACCATGACTTTTTAAATACCATGGCAAGTGGCTTGTTCACTACATCAGCTGATTCCCTCAGAACTCTGTGATGCATCTCTTCAGGTCCCCTAGATTTATGCATCTCCAGGTTCCTCAAGCGGTCTTGAACCTGGTCTTCCCTTACAGTGGGAAGGACTTTGCACCCCCAGTCTCTGTCATGCATTCCTTCCATTCAAGAGGTGCCAGAGCAGGGGTTTTCAGTGAGGACTGAGACAGAAAAGTTGTTGAGCACCTCAGCCTTCTCTTGGTCTGTTGTTACATCTTTGTCATCCTTGCTTATGGGTGTGTGTGTGTGTGTACATTTTCCCTAACCTTTCTTTTCTGGCTGAGATGCATATAAAAGCCCTTCTTGTCATTCTTTACATCCCTTTACAGGTCCAGCTCCAGTCACACCTTGGCCTGCCTACAAAATTGGGCAGCATCTTTGTACTCCCCTCAGGTTACCTCTCCCTGCTTCCACTATCTGTACATTTCTTTCTTGCCCCTTAGTCTGGCCAGCAGGTTCTGACTCAGACATGCTTGTCTCCTGCCCTCCTTGCCCAATTTCTTGCACCTGGGGACCACAAGTTCTTGCACTCTATGGAAAGTGTCCTTAAAGATCTTCCAGCTCTGCCTCCTTGTCCCTGTGGTCAGTTTCCCAGGGGGTCCTATTGACTAATTCTTTGAAGAGCTGGAAGTGTGCTTTCCTAAAATTCAGGGCCCTGACTTTACTCCTGGCCTGACCCACATCCCTCAGGGCCATGAACTCCACCAGTCCATTCTCATTGCAGCCCAAGCTGCCTCTTATCTTCATGTCACCAATTAGCTCAGTTGTACCGGTGACCACCAGGTCCGGTATCACATCCCTTCTGGCAGGTCTACCTATTACCTTTCTTAGGAAATTATCCTCCAAGCTTTCCAGAAATCTCCTAGACTGCCAACAGCTCACTGTGCTGATTTTCCAAGAGATGTCACGGTGGTTGAAGTCCCTCAGCAGTATGAGAGCCTGTGAGTGTGATGCCTCCTGTAGTTATAGCAGAAAGGCTTCATCAATGAGCTCTCCTTGATTGGGCGGTCTGTAGTAGACACCAACCACAAGGTTCTCTTTGTTGCCTTGGCCCCTGATTCTCACCCATAAGCTTTCAACATGCTCATGGCTATTCTTCAGAGATAGCTCTTTCTACTCTATCCATCTCTTGATGTAGAGCTTAACTCTTTCACCCATTCTTCCTCACCTTTCTCTTCTGAACTGCCTGTAGCCATCAATAGCCATGTTCCAGTTGTGGAATTCATCCCACAAAATTTAAGTAATGGCGACAAGGTCATAGTTTTCTAGCAGCAAAGTAGCTTCTAACTTGTCCTGTTTGTTGCCTATGTTGCGTGCATTGGTGTATAGGCACTTCAGCTGGGCTGTCGGCAGTGCCACCTTTAGATGAACACCCCCTAGTTCCTTTAAAGTATCTTGCTTTTCTTTCCTTGCTGTCTTCTACTGCCTCAGGAGCCCCTGGCTCATCACCATGAGACCTCAAGCTTACTCCACTGTGGCCAGCCCATCTCAGAGCCACTGGCTGAGAGCCCTCAGTAACACCCCATCTCTCTGATCTCTTGTGCTATCCCATGGATTGTCATGGGCAAGCCTGATATCACCCCCAACCCACATCATGCCTCGTTTAAAACTCTGTCAAAGAGCCCTGCCAGCTCATGAGCAAAGACCTTCTTTCTCCTTTGCGAAAGGTGGATTCCATCTGGCAACAACATGCCTGATGCTGTGTAGGTCATCCTGTTCTCAAAAAACCCAGAATGTTGGTGATGACACCAGCCACAAAGACACATAGTAATAGATTGTATTCATCTGTTCCTTCCAATGTCACTACCCACAACTGGCAGGCTGGAAGAGAAAATAACCTGCACCTCAGATTCCATCACCAACCATCTTAGGGCCCTAAATTCTCTTTTGATAACTCTTGGACTACGCTTTGCAACATCACCACCTTCCACATGGAAAACCAGTAATGGATAGTAGTCTGTGGGCTGTATCAGACTAGGAAGTCTCTTGGTAATGTCCTTAACCTGGGCCCCAAGGAGGCAGCAGACCTCCCTAAGAGAAAGGTCTGGCCAACAGATTGGTCCCTCTGTTCTCCTTAAAAGGGAGTCTCCCACAACTACAACCCACCTTTTGTTTCTCATGGATGTGGTCATAGTATGGGGGGTAGGTCTTCCTGACTCTGGGACCTCCTCTGATGTGGAAGGACCTTCACCCTCATTGCTACTGTCTTCAGCCTGGCAGTAGGAGAATACAGGACCTGCTTGGTCTTGTGTTTGTGCTGGTGCCTGTCCCTCTACTTCCAGAGCCTCATATCTATTATAGAAGTGCACCTGAGGAGATGGTGTAGGATGGAAAGGGATACACCTGTGACCCCAAGCAGGCAAAATGGTATAGTGCTGTAATTTACCCACAGTAGCATAGTGAGGGCTGCCTTGACATGAGAGCAGAGCTATGTCAGATATAAAGAGGTGTATTGACCTTGCTCAGTATTGAAAAAGACAATACTTGATGGTATTTGGCTTTGTCATTCTGTGAAGCTCCAGGTTTGGTGAAAGGTTTTGGTGAAGTCTACATCAAGGATGGAGTCTTATGTGTTGGATATTCAATTCTTTTTCCATTAGACATAGTTTCTCATGTATGGTAGAAACACATACTAATACTGAACAAGGACAACTATGTTTAAAGATACATTCATTGATAGGTTCTGTACTGCGAACTTTCTTTTTTCTGCATACTTGAATCTTTCTGCCATCATTTCTCTTTAATATTCCACCATGACCCATTGAGTCCTGTTGTTGTTTTTTATCTGAAGACATAACCTTGCTGGTGCATCTAAATCTATAGTGTTTAAATTTTGTTGTTTCCATTGTAAAACTTAGACAAGTTTCCCTCATTAAAGTTTTTGATATTTTCATCACCATCAGATATTTTTGGTTTCATTTTTTTGTTTGTTGTTATGGATGCATGTTTGAATTTTAACATATGGAAGGAGATATGGGGAGAAAAACGCTTGAAATAATGAACTCTTATATCCAAAACATTCAGTCAGAATGAGTATTGCTATCATTTGACTATACAATAATGCAGCAGATGACAAGATTAATATTAATCAACCTACAAATATAACAGCCTACACGTAAACCACTTTGAAAACAAATGCAATTAATTAAACACGCAGATTATGATGGAATCATGCTCATCAGAAAACTGGAATAGATTGAGTGTTTTCAGAAAGTAATATTAGGGAAGAAAGTAAGAAAAAGTTGAGTTAGAAGACTGGAAAATCATCCAGACAATCCATGAATCTGGACAATGGTCAAAAAAAATCTCTAAAATTTCAAGTACTGCTTGTTGTTGGTTATAAAACACCACTTGTGCCTCCTGCAAAACTATCAGTCATTGACAAAGAATTAATTTATAAAGGCTGCCTGGAACGATGGTTCCAAAACTGAGATACAGTTAGGCAGTCCCTTGAGTGGGTTAGCAAATATTCATCAGTCTTATAAAGTCCATTTACACAACTGACAATCTGGCCTGTTGCCTTTAAGAGTTAGCAAGAGGTAATAATAAGTCTGAAAACACAAGTAGATGTGCATCATCAGAAATAAAACATGACAATTTTACATCCTGACAGACTTTAGAAATTAGAATTACAAAAGCAGAGACAAAAGTGGAGGGGGAAGAAAATAATAGGGCTGAATGGATGAAAGTGCATGTGATTTTTTTCCCCCTGGACTGCTCTGATAGCACATTGTAGATTTTTCTAAGCTTCATGTATGGATGAATTCCTTAAACTTCAGATGCTTGTAGGTTCCTTTCAAGAAACATTACTATATAGTGGTGTATTTTCTACCCTGTGGAACCTACTTGAGTTGGAAACTATGTAACTTTAGAGTGGGTGCTGTGGAAAGCACACATTGTTTACAAAGGAAGAGCACCCATCAAGCCTGGGAACCAAAGAAACCTCTTATTGTCCAGCTATGTCAGTCAAGAAAAAAGCATAATTTACAGAGTCTGGTTTAGTCTCAAATTAAGGTTTTGTATTTAGTCTCTCAGCGACAGACACACTTCACTTCTTAGAATAACACACTGTGTCAAGAAAGAGTCATTTATAATTTACAAGCATGGTGACAATTTAAGGCTTAAATATCAAAGGACAGGTCAACAAACAGAAAATATAAGCAAACGAGCTCAGTGCAGACATGGTTGTCTGAGATGAGCCAGATCATGTCAGCTCTGCAAGGGTGGGAACTGATTCTTCTCGAGAGAAAACACAGAGACACGAGTAGCAGCCATGGTTGTGGCTCTTGAGATTTGTGCTAGGCAGAATGACACACACACATGCACAGACACACAGGAAGTGTCCTGCTGCAGCAGGAAACAGCTCTCTGCTGATATGGTCCTCTGGGTCCAGCCGTATCAGACTTGTTACATAACTGATTAAATGGGGCCATCTATTAATTTCATCCCTCACCTGCCTAACGTCATTCATGGAAATACAGCTTCTTCAGTAAGCGTGAGTACATATAGTATTATCTTCAGCAAAGACCTCATCAGACAGTACAAGAATCACTAAAGTAACTATAGGATAAAGTCTTATTTACTTGAGCTGTGGAAGCTCATACTTTTAATGTCTCAAGTCTTTGGAGCAACCCACATGACAACTCAGATGACAGTCATGCCATATGAGTCAGGCAGGCAAGAGTATGCCTCCGGTACTTGGATGATTTTAATTGCAATAGTGAATCTGTAATGAGCTCTGTTGATCTTTGTTGTTTTGTCTGTAGCAGAGTGATTAGTGACATGGGTAGGGTTAGATCGTTTAGCCAAAAGTAATTAGTTTTGTATTTCCAGTTATGGGAAATTTTAACCTTAACATCAGAAAGAATGCCTGTGTCACCGCTGATGCATGCAATGGTAATGAAGGGTAAAGAAAAGCTGGGGGAGAGAGGCAAGTAATGACAAAATCAGTTTTAGAGAAACCCAGTTCAGACAGTAGGCATTTCAGTGCTGTTTATCTTCAGAGTATTGATTATTCACAATCAGCAAGACAAAAGCTGTTGAAGATGAAAGTCAATTGAATAGGGAATAGGTTATTTATCATGATAAGAAAGAATTCTTCTATTTACTTTTTCAGCTTTCCATTATTATAGCAACTTTCCTTTTTATTCATAAGAGGCTGAAGCTGTCTGCATTGCAGCATAATTGGCTCTGGCTGCTAGCCACCTGACAATGCTAATTATTGATTGTCTGTGCTTTGGTCCTGTGAGAGAATCCAATGTCTATACAAATTAGTTAGAGGCAACTGTCTTAAAAAATTAGTCAGAATAAATCCTTTATACTTTTCTAAACAGAAATGTGATAGATTATTGACTTTTTGATGGAAAGGGCAAGGTGTAGTACTAACTGCTATTCATGGATCACAAGGCTTCTTTACTGCTGTACTCAATTCAAATAAGAAGGTACGAGTATTAAGGAACCGAATTCATAGATGAGTCTGAAGAATACTGATTATTTTCAAGCCCATCCCACTTTAATAAATTGCAGGTGCTAAGTGGATTATTTCACATTTTGAAGGACTGGGATGATTATATTCCTGGTATTTAATTTCAAAATGCATTCTACCCATTACATTTTAAAATGAAGATATTTTTATATAACTATGGAATTTATGTCTTAAGATAGTAAATTTTACTTTCTATCTGCAATCTCACAAAATCAAGCAGTTCATATTTGTGAAGTATTTAAATATTGAATACTTGCAAAACATTTAGAAGGAGCAAGTTAAGACTTCACTAAAAAGCAACCACACAAATTTCCCATGAAAGCAGGTGAAAACTTCCATAGGATGAATGATATTATCAGGTCCAGGTATTGCCTTATTAGCATACACAAGCACTGAATTAAATAGTTGTTTGTGTAATCCTTAAGTAAAGACATTTGAAAATACTACTTGCTTCTGCAGTAATTTACCCATGGTGAATCACAAGACATAAATGAAGTAATAGAGACAAGCTCTGAGGCTTGGTGGTGAAGCAAACTTCAAAGAGGTGGAGAAATCCCTGTTTAGCAAGGCCTGTTGACACATCATTTTACTCTGCCTGCAGAAATTTCTGTTCTCACTACCTCACCAGCTCCTTGTCACTGTCCCTTTACGCATAGGTTACTGCCACTGGCAATCTGCCACTCATCTGAACCTTTCCTTCTAAGCTTCAGTTCAAATGGGGCTGCGACATTTAAAAATTTGGTCTTTACTGGGCAATTTCTTTGGGACTGAAAGTGATTAGTGAGTGTTCACACAAGTGGCCCAGCTGGACAGAAGGCAGTAAAGGCAACTGGAGGCAGGCTGGAACAAAACAGTATTTTCTTGCCTGCACAGCTGCAGTCAGGAGGGGATGTGTGAATAAGCCTTAAGGCTCCACAGCTGCTTCCCAGAGTTATAGTAGCCTGGTCTTCTTCTGCTAGTGCAGATAGCTGCCATTGCACAAGAGAAACAGTGGGTGAGGAGGCAATAATGTGTCTTGCAGGATATCCTTTGATCCTCCCTCTCCCTGATCTCCCATGAAATCCTTTAGTTCCTCCTGCACAGGGACGTTATGCTTGATCCACTGTGCAGGAACCATCCAATGATTCTGAAGTCAAAGCAGAGTTTATGAACTACCTATGAAAAAACTGTAAATTTAAGAAAGTATTTTTTTGTTGAAAAAATACAGTTGTTGAAGAACACAATTGTTGACGTACAAATCTTCACGAGTTTTTCATAGATGCTCCATTACTGTTGTTCTTCAGTTCTGTTGTAAGAAATGTGTCTCAGGCTAACGGGTAGAACTTTAAAAACATGACCCAAAACCTTTGAAATAAGATACTCAAGGAAAATTACCATAACTAATTACTTAAAAATTGCCCCTTCTTCCTCCCACTTTTAAATGATCTTATAATTTTGGACTGATAGCATCTATGATATTTCAAAGTTTAGAGTTTGTAATTCTATAATAGTAATGATGTGATGTTAACTATGAAGTGTTGGCAATAATAATTTTATAATAATAATGAAGTGATGCCAATTTTCTACCTTAGTTTTAATCTGGAATTTGATTCTTAACAAGATAAATCCCCAACATGCACATCATCTTGAATAGCAATAATTTCTTTTAGAGAAGGAAACATGAAACTCACCTTTGGTCTCACTTAATTTGTGTCTATCTGGGCATTCTTAGTGAAATCAGTGAAATTGCACTGAGATAAAATGAAAAGAAAAACAGATTTTCTGAATAAATGTAATAAAATCCAGTGCATGTTAAGAGGTTGGTAGCTCTCAGGATGGTGACTGGGGCACCTGAGAAGAGATTAAATATGTCAAGTAGTGTACAGATATTCATTTATGTTATTGATGTGCAAATTTCTCTTTCCACCACTATAAATCTTATACATTTGGCTTTACTAGGGTCTTCACATCCTGGTTTTGCCTATAAAATATGCTGGAGTGTAGAAAACACAAAGCAAGTAATTTCATTATATAAAATATAAAGCTAGGAAAAAAATAAGAAAATTACAGAAATATCATGGAACTCTCTCTTTTTTTTTCTTTTTTTTCTCCCTTGAGATTTTCCTAAAGGTTTCAGCTTGAAATGTCTGATAAAAGAGTTTGTATAATTTTAAATGCATAGCTGTCTTTACCACTGAAATCTTTAAACTTCTGCTATTGCTGTAATCAGGTCAGTGTTTAACCAATAAAATTTAGCATAAAAATATGTAACTACACTGAGTAGATGAAGCAAGTGATATTTGTTAATTTTTAATATTGTATCAGGTCTATTTTTTAAGGATGAACTTGAAAGATCAGCTGTTCAGCATACTTTACAGGCTTTCTAGTTGAACTGAGTGATTTGTCATTATATTCATATACTATCTCACAGGACAGATGAAAATCAAAGGAAGATTAGGGAGAAAGCACAATATGTATTTTTGGTACGATCACTAGAAATCTAACTTTTGTCATTTGACATTTACCTTCAACATCTCCAATTCCTCTTTAATTTGAATAGCTCAGTTCAATTATTGTCAGCTACCTATACTTCTACTTAGAGGTACCCTGCAGTATTTGAGATGTCAACACAGAGACTGTATTTAAGATAAAGGTCCATGACCTTCTGGACTAGAATCTGAAGGCTTGGAGAAATACTGAGGGTGTCTGAATACTTCATTCAGATTTGATAGTTGTTAACAAACTTGCTGTCAAGCAGAAGATTTTAAAAGTAAACTCTCAGTTGAAAGTAAATATAGCTGTATATGGGCCTGAATGTCATTTCTTACTGATTTCTTTGCTCTATAACTCCAAAAAAATCAGAATTGCGCTCTCTCTACATAGCACAAGTGGGACTAACTCACAACTTCTGAAGAGACATATAACAGGATAATATATGGAACAACATCTCTAAATGTCCTAGACCAAAGGAGTGTAAATAAAGCTAACTACAAACCAGCTCAACAATGTCTAATCATCTTCAAGCTCACCACAAAATTTTCTGAAAATTTTGTAGAATAAAGACAACTAATTTGCTCTTGCTGTTAAGATTTCCAGTTCAGTTGAAAATTTGAGTGAAATAACAATGCTGTAGGCTGTTTAAAGATTCTGAGAGGTACCTGCCAGGGTTACTATTATATTAATGAACTTTCTACAAAGAAGCAATGTTCACTGCAATTAGGTAAAACATTTGATAACAGAATGGCTGTGTTCCTTGCTGTGAATTTCACAGAGGCTTCTCATTAATACAGAAGTAAAACTGTTCTGAGATCTTGTCCTCCCTAGCACCTTTCCCCTCCCAGTGTGGACTGTCCACTTGAACTTTTAGAAGTTGTTGCTGTGGAGTTGCTACTGATCTAACATTGATCTTGGAGGATCAATGTGTATCCTTAACAGCTTTGGAGAAAAAGAAAAGAATAAGGTGATTCTTCCTTCCAGTGAGCTAAGGCACTATGCCAGTTCATACCAGTATTTTACCTTTGCTTGTTACTTTTATTGTTTGAGGATCAGAACTATACAGAACTGTCACCAGCATGTTGGATCTTGCAGCTGAAAAAACCCCACTGTTTAGGTTCTCTAAATATAAATCCCAGCTAAAGTCAGCAAATGAAAGAAACTTTAGGAAACTGGAATACTCCTTTATAGCAGTGTCTCTAGGTTTATTTTTTCAAATAGTTAATGATGACACTGGTGAATCAGGCCCACCAGATCAAAGCATCTGGAAGAATGGAGATGTAAGAGTTGCAGACAGATGAGTAAGAGCAGACAGTTTACTGCTGTTATGAGTTACTACTGTCTAGCTGATGAGCTCTGGTAAGTCCATATTTCCAATGACAGCTGTGATATAAATCTCATTAACATAAACCACCATGATGGAGGGAAAGAGGGGGAGTCTTCAGAAAGAATTTATGATTTTTATTGAGATATATCTTTCTAATTTTAATTTCAGCATTTGTTTAGTTTGATTTTATTATACGTTTACTGAATCCTGAAGTAACATCGTTCTCTATATCTTGGCCTGTTAATATTTTTCTTTAAATATTTACGTATTTGCACAAGGAAATTTCTACACTATTTGCAATAGTCAAAATCTCTAAGAATACACAAATTTGAGCCTTATAGTAATTTAATGAACATTTATGCAGCAATTACTATTTTCTCTAGTAACCAATGCAAAAATGAAGCCCACTCAATGTACTATTGTCAAGGGATGGGAGGAAGGAACTAAGAAGGAATATAGGAATTGGTAAGATCAGGCAAATCACAGGCATAAGAGATTCTGAAGGGATGTATTTTGGGAATGCTGAAAAATGGGGGTGGGATGGGGTGATTGGTCACTCTTGTTGATATGAATGGTAAAATTGAAGAACAAGGAGCTGAATATGTGTGATTTTCTTGTGTATTCTTGATAATGTACACGAATGGAACATGCAAGAGAAATTTAACTAGTGATCTTTTAATTAAGCAATCTTGTCATGCTTTGTAGAAAAACTTTGCCACCTTCAGATTAATTCTTTCTGAGCATGATCAAACAGTTTCACCTCTCCTATGGCATTTATGGGGACTTGTCAGCTTGTACAAATTCTTCATATTTTTGTGCCTGGAAAAAACACATTTAGAGCACCTTTAATACTATCAGCAAAACCGTTCCCTGTCTTTTCTTCAGTCATTATTGAATGATATGTCAATGTCATCACTGAGTCAACAGACGTTCAACTTAAGCTTTCTACTTTAAAGAATTAAATACGATCTTTTTAACATAAATTATTTTTCCTTTTAAAAATATTTTTAAATACTACCTTTTTTTTAACACATACTTATTTACATAGGGACATTTTCTAGTAGTGGTAGCCTTCATAAAGTGCAGATGATGTTCATATCCTATGATCTGGCAGTCAGTTACTACACTTATGTTTAGCTCCAATACTCACCATAGCTGTCTTGGCCACAGCATGGCCTAGTAGAAAGCACAGTCTGTATTCAAGTGTATAGCCAGAAATACTGTTCAAATAGTTCCTAACTATTCTCAATTAATGTGTTTTATAAAGACTGAAATTAGTGAAAACTACTTTTCTGAATATTTAAATGCTTTAACAGTCTTTAAAATCAAAGCGGTTTTATTATTTTCCTCAAAGTTCTACACTCTTTCCATGAATTATTGGTTCATTCAAGTGTATTTCAGACACAGCGATCCGTTCACCAGGCAAGTTGAAATTGGAGGGAAAAAAATCAAATTAAGCCATAAAAATCTTAGTTTAATGAAGTACTACTATACAAGACCTACAGCTAATATTACTGCCCTCAAAATCCTATACTTCCTTATGAGTTGAATTTTGAATTTTATTACTTTTGTTCTGCTCAGAAGATGTTAAAATGAACTTTCTGTTGAGTAATGAGCACTGAAGGTTTACATGGGACAGCTAACAGAATTGTACATTGACTTTGTAAAATATAGTATATACACTTCAAGTAAATACACTTTAGTGTAGGAGAAAG
>VZRW01001960.1:0-29640 GCA_013398125.1 Aegotheles bennettii | reverse complement strand
GGGGGGTTGGACTAGATGATCCTTCGAGGTCCCTTCCAACCCTAGAATTCTGTGATTCTGTGATTCTGTGAAATTATAAAGTGGAGGGATTAAAATAATGATAAATTAAGTCTTTTACTAGACTTCTCTTTTCTGAATAGCAGAATACAGGGTGTTTCAAAAAGATGGACTCAATTTCAACTGAAGGTCCATTTCCATCTTTTTGAAATACCCTATATAATATGCGTGCATTAAAAGTCACCATAGCCACAGACAATACTGCATTATATTAACCTTAAACTACAGTGAAATTTTAATGAAAAATATTAATTTAAAATAAATCTTAAATGTGACAAAGTCTATCTATAACTTGTTTTACTTAATTTTAATTCATGTGCATAATGATATTGCTATATTTTCACAACTATTTGAAAACTTTTTTATTTGCAAATTGAAATCAATATAAAGCAGAACAACGTTTGTATCTGAAATGCCTTATTTTATCTGGAATTTTCAAAAGGTGTAAGTGAATTGGATTCTTTCATTCATTCATTCAGTTTCACTGGAAATTTAACATCTAAATCCCTTTGGCTTCTTTGGAAATGATAGTTCATATGCTTCTCATAGCTGTTAACGTGTAATATATTGCCCAAATGTAACTGGAAATATTATTGATTGAAAATAAAGACCTTCTGCTACAAGAAAACATGTACTTCTGTAGATAATATTGCTTACTCTCTCAGTGGTATCAGTTGTACTGGATGTTCACTGTCTCATGATCACTGTAAAAGATACATGACATATCAGATGATGAAAAAATTTCTCTTTGGTTAAGAGCCATTTTGTGGTCAACATGGTACTTGTCCTCAAATGGAGTTTAACTAGAATTTAGATTGTGTATGGCCTCTTATAACACTCTGTACAGCTGGGAGAAACAGAATGGGTCAGGTTTTTATTCACAGTTTGGAGAGGGAAAATTGCTGCAAAACTCAGGCGGGTTGTGCTCCTCAGTCTTACTCAGCTAAGCAACCTTCTTGTATTGTTATCATCTGCTCACTGCAGTCATTTGCACCAGTGAACAACTGATGAATACAAATGAAAGAATGGATTTAAAACAGTACAAAGCTTTCTTAGTCTCATTAATTCATTTTGCAGATTTTTTTATCAGTACCATGATTTATCAGTTGTCTTTGACTTACAGCAGATATTAGACAAATGCAGGCCTAAAAAACATCTGTAACACTTGCAGGGCTCTCTTCATTTTCATTACAGAGGAGGCCATAAAGGAGAAATCCTCATATATCACCAACAGTAGATTCCAAAATTAACACAGAGATCAAATTCACTATATACAGATCACTTATGGCATGCTACCACTTTCACATTTCGGTTCATTTTTGTACTGAAAGCTATGAGAAATACTCAGTGATTTTTCTCTTTTCTATAAAATAACTACAACAATAAGGGACATAGGTGGATTTGTTAGGTGAACTTTTCAGTGCAAAAAGACTTTGAGAAAACAGACAGATCCTGCTTATTCTAGTAAAAATAAAAGTTAGAGTAAAATTTACAGTATTGGGGCCAGCATTTAGACTTATTGAAAAAGTGTGTCTGAGGAGATTTGGAACTTTTTTCAAATGGTGGACTCAACAAAAGAAACAAATTTTGACATTATACCGGAAAGAAATAGTACTAAGCATTTTCATGAGCTGGTGGATATCATAAAATGCATAACTGGATAAGATTAAAATATCATTGTATGATATGGACTTGAAAAAAATTAAGATTGAAAACCTTGTATTGACCTTTTTCGTCTGTTTTGGTTTATAGTTGCCATTCCACGATTTGCTACTGTAGGACAGTTGGTTGTCAGGGTATAGATAATATAGTCTACATATCTCTCAGTGTTGAGGAATACTGAAAACAGAAAACAAACAGGATAAGTGAGTTTAAAATGGCTTTTTAAATAAAAGTTATACAAAATTGTTTTCTGCCACCTATTGAAAAAAACCTAGCTGCAAGCTGAAAAAAAATATGCGACACAGTGTCCAGCCTAGACTCAGAGGGGAACAGCCTTATTAAGTATTCATGTATAGATACAAGCTCTTCAAATCAAGTTTTCTTGCTGTTGAGGTTACAATGGTACTATCTAATCATTTAGAGGATTTTCTTGTCTGCTTGAAGTTATCATGTTGCCCTCTTTCTGCAAAAAGGCAGTGGTTGATTCGGGTGTATCCCTATGCATGCAGGAGAGATCTGGGATCAACTGGGCTGATTCTGAGCAGAGAACCTACCAGATGACTGTAGAATAAAGATTGAAGTCTCTGCAAGGAAGGGGCCTGAGGAACAGCAGGAGCTGAAAGACCACTGGAGGAAATCAGCAAGCAAATATAGTCAGATCTTGGAGATGTGGGTTCCTCTCTAGTGATCATGATGGTGCATTCACAGGAGTGCAGATGCATGCACGACTAGGATGAAAGGACTGAACAGCAAGAGAGGCATTAAGCAGGAAGATAAGCAGTTGTTAATAAAGAACATTTTTGTTTGTATTTCCATTCTGTTTCACCCAGTTACTTTGAGATTCGTTTTAATGTTAAAATTTACATATTATTATAAAAAATTTATTTATACCTTCCTTTTGAATTTAAAATCTTTTGGTTCTTTATGTAGCTAGGAGGTTTAGTTTTCTCCTCAAAGATATGACTTTACTTGGAATGTCTCCTTTCTTATGTCTCTTTTTGTTTAGCAATTAAAACACAATTTACTAATGATCATCTGGCACTTCCATCTCCTCTTTTAAATGTTCTTTTCATTTTCTCAGCCTACACTGGCTGTTCTTTATAATCTCCTCAATATTAGTGTAAATATCAAATCTCAGTAAATAGTAGACCTAGCTGAATAATGTTTTGATAATATTTTATCACTAGAAGTACTGGATTCATTTGTGGACCCATTTCCAGTCCCAATATGTAACATTGGAGAAATGAATAGAGGGAAAAGATGCTGGTAAAAATGCTTATAAATCTTGAAAAAAATCATTAATTTCACATAAAGAATCATAAGAGAATTATAACATCTTTTAAGTTTATCCTTATTTTCTTAGTTAATCATTCAGTACAGAAGAAAATAATTAACACACAGGTTATTAAAGATGCTTGAGTACCTAGAGGTACATATAAGCCTCTTATGGAATTTGAAAATAATGCCTGGGAACTCAGCTCAGTTATTGTTGAAGATCCATGTGATGTTCAAGATGTACTTTCAGGTACTTTCATCACTCTGCTTTCAAAAGACTGAACTACTCTGGCTTGATTAATTTTTTTGTTTGTTGGATATGACAGTAGACATATCAATCAGGCAAGAGAAGTTGAACTTTGAAGCACATAGTGCCTGTGACATTTTGATTAGTTTTATTATGACCTCTCTTCTGGTATTTTGAAATATAGTAAGTGAAGTAATTCGTGCAAAGTTAACTACCTGAAAACTGGTACTTCATGCATAGTTAAGATTTATTAAAACACACTGGAATGGTTTATGTTTCTTGCTGCAATTTGCTATAACAACTGTTAATAATCTTCAAGTAACTTGTTTGATCATTTTTTTATTATTTGCTTTATGCTTTTTGGTTCTTTGTTAGTTTTCCTCTTTATGTCTATTACTAGTGTGTTGGTAAGTGCTTCAAACTTTTTGCAGTACCCTGGACAATAGACATGCTTTTTCAGCTGCTCCAATTAGTACAAACTAATTACAATTGTAGTTCAAATAAGATATGAAATAATCCTCAGGAACTTTTACTAAGGTTCATAACTAAGGAAAATAACAAGATATTAGGAGAAAGAAAACTGGAGTTTGTTTGTTGCTTTTGTTGTTTCACTGAGAGACATAAAATTCAGAGACAAGACTTTCAAAGTGCATAATTAAAAGAAACAGCTATTTGTTAATCTGAAAATAGAGCCAAAGGATGGAAAGAAAGCTTACAATTGCTCAATACAGAGAAAATTCATATTTTTTTTAATACCAAACCTAGAACTGATTAAATCTTCCAGACCAAAGTCCTGAAAGTGAGTGTCCGTCATTAATTCTGTCAGAGATCCAGGCAATGTAACTTCAATCTAGCGGCAAGCCACCCCGGAGCACTGAGTGCGCAGAGCCAGCCGCCCTTCTAGCACTTGATGTCCTTGCTGGTATTGTAGGTTTAGCAGTTTTTGACATCCACCACACAGAGTACGTCCTGCTCCCTCCTCTGGTGCTCAAGCACTGAGGTCCCCTGGTGCCCCCAGCCCTGCCTTTTAAGGTCCTAAGTCTTGTTAAGTAGTTGACCTTTATTATTACAAAACAATTAACACCTGAGTGTAATGATCAGTGGAGCTGCTCTATCAATCAACAATCAGTTAGCACTCTGATCAACCTCTACAAATTCCAGTCTGAGTAGCCCATCGTCCACTCTGCAGTTAAGACTTAACACTCTCACTCCCACTGGTTATGTGACAGGATGTCAGCCCCAGTGTAAATGTAGTCAGGACTGCACTTATTATATCTTTAGTCTTTAGCCTGATGACAATACTCTCATACGATACTCCTCTGAGGGGAGGGATATACAGCTCGGATACAGGAGGAAACTAATGAAGTCAGATGACTCCTATGTTGTAGTAGACCATCTGCAATATGCAGTGTGCAAGAGCTCGGATATGTCTACCTCTCTGTCTTCAACTCCTCCCTTTGTCACTTCTGTTTCCTACTGCCCTTACGTGCTCCTTTCTCCCCATACATTGCATAACAATTATTCAATGCTTACTAGGCAACAGCTAGTGTTCTTCAAAATTTGTTACTGCAGCAGAGGAATGACTCTTTAACCAACCCAAACTCAGATTTCCTGGCTCTTAGCATATGTCAGCAGTGTGCAGTGCAACATCACACACTGTAAAAGAAACATCAGATGCATTGAACTGAAAGTGACGCAACTGAGTAAGGACAGCTAACTTGCTTTCAATCTGCAGTGTGAACATGCCTGCTCAATTGCATCTAACTTGAGAAATATTACCTCTGGGTCTTGCATGGTAGACTTATTTTCATCATTGCTGAGCCTTGAGATGGCTATGGTCATAAAATACATCTGCAGAAGTGGTGTTTTTTTTCTCCCCAAAAATAGAACCAAAGGCTTCAGTTTGAAAGATGAAAGCCTGTGTGATTCTAGAAAGCCTTACTAGCACACCTCATCCTTGAGCTTTCTCTCCTATCATTTTAGGTTTAAATTAAGTACTATTAGAGAACTTGAGGTATTGTACTCTCAGATACAGAAATGTGTGCAGTGAAAGGTGAAAGACCATCTGGAACTTGGATTGACAGATATTAAAAGACTGATTAATGGTGTAGTATTTAAAACTGAAGAAGAAAATCTCAAACCAAACCATTAGGCAAATGTAATCCATTACCTGAACAGGCATTCCGGTGCTTCAGGGAGATTTTTGCCTTTCCCATTTCTCTACATCTAGCTCTTTTAATTTGTGTTTTGTAGCTATCTATCTTCACCTTAAAACTATGTCCTGTCCATTCTAAATCTTCTCCTCTTGGCTCCTTTCTCTCATCACATAAACGTCAGTAACTGTCCCTGCTAACAACTTTTGAACATGTCTCTGGGTTGAAGTACATGATCTGTTTTTAACCAGTTATAGAGAAGCACAAAGTAGAATAGCAGCCACTAAGAAAAAATAAAAGAAAAGAATACAAAAAAGGAAAAAAAAGCCAACTCTAAACTAAACATCTCAGTAAGAAAAAACAATGAAATTGCCTTCTAAAATCCTACTGTTTCAAGTGCTCCAATAAGTATCATAAATCTTTGAGCAATTTGGGTTGCTTTCAAGTGGTAGTCAAAAGAATGGAAGAAAATTTCTAGTGGTTATGGGTTTTTAATTAACTATGATACAGAAAATTTTGCAGAACTGAGGGCATTATCAAGAAATTAACAATTGATGTGGCTGTTTTTCTCTGCTGTATTTGTTAATATTCATTAATGACAATTTTCAAAACTATAAAACAGGACAAGTGGGAGAGAATGAAAACAAAGAAGTGATAAAGCTGTAGAGGAAAATATGTACTAGAGGAAAAAATGTAGTAGAAGGAAAAGGATAGCTGTAGAATAAAAAAAAAACAGAGGGAAAAGAATAGATCAACAAAGAAGAAACCTTTTATAAAAGCATTAAATAGAGAGGCAGAGAGAAAGGTATTTCTATCTTTAAACAGAAGGAGAAAAACAAAAGCATTGATGAATTTAGTTGTGGTGTTTTTTTTTATATTAGAACACTGAATGATGCCTTTTTGAAGAGAATGCAGCTGTGGGATTCAGCCCAAGGACAAATTCTCTCTGCATAAATATTTGGCCTATTTTTATTGACACTAGATTATTACATATTAACTACACAACACAGTATTGAATAGTGTATTTATACAAGTAGTTAATTTTAAATAAAAAACATAGGCTTTTATCATCAGTGTAATTCAGTACTATGTTACATGAGTTACACAGTGAATAGTTCTTTCTCCTGGACAGATAACATGCTTATTTGTGTAAGAACCCATGGCATCCTCTTCAAACCTCATATTCAGTAATGTCGAGTCAAATCTCACTGTGCTCATTATTTTTTTTACCTACATTCAGATTATTCAAACTTTGTTTTCCAATCCATCATGCACAAAGTAGAAAGAATTCATGTCAGAGTCACTTACCTACTGCAGACCAGCTGGTAGATACAGACTGGTCTAGTCCACAATCATATTTACACAGATTCAAATCTGGAGAAATATGTGAAGTGCAGCTACTGTGTATGTAAATAAATCAGGATCTAGACTCAAATCACTGAAATCAGAAGCTGTTTCATAATAAACAGAAGGAACTAGATGTGTTTCTATACAAAGCCAAGTTTAATAATCTTTGATGGCTTAGCTTAAATAAAACCTATGCCTTGTACAGGATCAGTCTGCACCAGTGAACTTCAGCCAAGAAACATTCCTCTTGAGGAGTTTTAGTGAATCATTTTTTTGCAAGGGAACAATACACTGAGGACCAAACCAGGACACTTGCTTTCCACAAAATCAATGAAAGTTTTGTTTGCAACCTTGGTGGGAGTAAAATCAGACCAGAGACTGTATCTGTGTATTTTTTGTCCCAGGTTTACTATTAGTCCTTTTCTATTTCTATGTATGAGAGTAGGTGTTCAATGGTGTAGCTGCAATTATTTGCGAGGAACAAGCTGGAAACCAAATCTCCTTTGGGATGTCTTTAGACAAATTTTAAAATTCCAACACATAAGAGCAGTATGAATTCAGCAGGTGAACATTTCACAACCTGTTTTGTAACAGATGCCATGCTCAAGAAAATAGGTTAATTTGCTTACTCTCCCTCTCTTGATATAAAACAGACAGTCATATTTATGAAATCTATGTATATTATACCAGTGAGTATAGATTTAAATTATTTAATTAATTATTTTTTGAAACTAAGACTGCCTGCCTTGTTTGTTTTTTTTTAACCTTAGAAGTATCTGCAGATATTCTTTCCTATGCATTCTCCTCCTGGGCTGTTTTTCAAAGGCATCTAAAACACTGCATGTGTCCCACTTGACTTCTGTGATAGTAAATTTGTAATGTGCATTATGAAACAATTGTCATGTACATGTAATTGAAAAGAATCAAAACAAATACTAGCTTTGAAATGTGGTAAAAGAGTTATGTTTTGCCACATGTATGCATATAAATCTACCCACATTTCTATTATACATTTAACAGTTACTATATTTATGTATTTAGTTATTGGAACTATAACTGTAATAAATATTCCCCTCATAAATAAATATTCCACAAAAATAATATTCATGCTAACAGAGTTCAATATGTACTGCACAATATATATTACTACTACTGATTTTTTTAAAAAAATCTTATATTTTCCTAACATTCTGGATGAGAACCACTTCAAATATGTTCTCAAAAATATGAAGTCTTTAATGTTTTAACATATAAAACTTTAGATAAGCTGGATGTTTCAATTTTCAATAAGGATGTGGGAATTCCTGAAGATTTGGTGGAAACTTAAGTGTGGTGGTATTGGACAAGGAGGTGGTTATTGAATCTTGGGTTTCTCATCTTTCAGGTGATAATGAGAAAGAGAAGACAATGTCCTCTGAATGTGGATTTTTCTCCAGTCAACAACATTCCAGAAAAAAATCTATGCTGATATTTCATTTTACTGCTCATCCTGTAGCCATTTTTTCTATATTGCTTTTATACAACGTAAAATTAGTTACTACAGATCTCACCAGTATATTTCTAACTTTCTACATCCTTAACATCATAACAACCTCAGATACTTACAAAAACTCAATTTTCTTTAACTGTGGAAGTTATCTGTCACCTCAAGGTTTCTAACGTTCTAACATTCTAAGATATGCTATTTTTGCACTAGATTATTAATATTATTTGGGAAAAAAATGTAGAAAAAAATGCTCACATTATTGGACCAGTAAGGTCACTGAAAAGTACTGCATTCTGATGTTAGTTTCTGTACTGGAAACAAAATATTGAATGCACTTGTATTTCAATAAAGTTCTCTATTTGGCTTAAGAATTTTAAAGGAAAATGTCCTTGTATGATCCAATGTCATCAACATTACCAAATCAGCACAAAAAGTTACAATTACAAAATTTATTTAGCATTCCAATAACAACAATATTGCAGGATAAAAGCTGTCCAGTTTCATGAATCCTTCCTTCTTCCAGGAGGTTAGGTTTTATGATATATTCTCTGGTTCCCAGCTCATGTCTTTTAAAGTCTTTCTTTCTCTGTACCTCTCTCTGGCAGAAAAAGAAGAAATGTGACAGAAGAGTTAATCCATTCATGAGTCACATATGACAGATGAGAATTAAAGCCAAGAATAAATTATAATAATTATATAAACTCTGCATCCTTAAAAGCCAGGACAATTAACATGCAAAATGTGGTAACTTCCTGCCAAGACAATTAACATGCAAAATCATGGTCATTAAGGCCAGCACCAAGGGCTATTGGAGTGAGGGATTCTTGCTTGCAGTGTTAAAATATGAAGGTGAAACAAGAAAACAGGCAATTAATTTTTTTATTTTTTTGAGCAGAGACTACCAGGTTAAGAATAAGCGATGGGAGAGACATAATGAGTAACACTGGGTAATACTTAGGCCCTGTTTGAACAGGAAACGTTGGTGTTTAAAAATGCACTTGCTAACCCAAAGGTTTTACAAAATTTGAGACAGAGTACAAGAAAATAATATGCTAGCTATTTGAAAGCAAGAAGAATATTTCTCTGACTAACCAGCTAGACTAAAGGGTCAAAGAGATGAAAACTCTAAAATCACACAATGAGGTAATATGTCTGGTTTTTTCTGGCTCAAATTTCTCTAAGTACTGTACATGCTATATTATGCAAATTGTCTCTTATTTGAATCTGATTAAATCTATTAATAAATCCTGTTTTTAATTAGACCACTTGAATCATTGGATTTCTCAGGGAATATTATACAGTCTGTTCCAAAGACATGTAATAACATTTAAGGTTTAGAATGATATCAGGAAGGGAAAGCATCTGTAACTACGGGACATTCTCAGCAGAAGGGATTCAGGAGTTACCTCCTGGAAGGCAAGAAGTTAAATCCAAATGACAAAATGACAAATGCCACAGGCAGGGTTTTCCAAGTTTATCAGGTTAACAGGACAAACAGCTGGCCATAAGATACTGGCAGGGGTGTGTGTGTGAATGTGTGTGTGTGTGTGTGTGTGTCCTTTTTTGATTTTGCCCCCTTAACTACTTTGATAAGTATATGAGAAAGGTGGTGAATGGACAAATATATAACATGGGACCAAAAACAGAAGAAAAAGGGAAGGCAGAGGAATAGCAAAATGAAGAAAAAAAACAAAAAACAACAGCTAAGGAAAAAGGGACGTGGAGGGCAGGACAGAAAGCAAAAGTGAAGATGAGGTAACTGAAATATGGCAAAATGTTACAACTATTTGAATGGTGGACTAATGGAATTCATTATTCTAATAAAATGACATTCCTTGCTTGATTTGCTCTAAGGTCCTCTAAAGGAAAAAAATTTCTTCTTAAGGTGATGGAACGTTTTGTAGAACGTTTTCTGTAGAAAGCATCTCTGGAGTACACACAGTGCAGGATCACTGATTTGTCAAGTCTGTATCAGATCTACACTGATAAGAGATAGTGTTATTTCTTTTCGGTGTTCATCTTAACCCTTCCCCTGCCTGCAGAGTTCATTATGTGTACATAACATGGTTCCTACTAGGATAGTCCATGTGCTGCAGAATAGAACCTTTTACGTTCACACTAAGGTCAAAAAGTACAAGGCTTGTAAGGTCTCATGCATGACACAAGTCCCTGCGAGTAGTTAGAAGTTTTCTCTTCAATGGGGCTTTATCAGGCAGTTATCTAGTTCTGGCCATTTCCATTATTATTACTGATTGTCAGATTGCTCCTTGAGGAAATAATATACCAAAGAGTATGAACTGCATGTGTTTCAAAGCACTTGTTTCTCCCTGGAAGTTAAGGTTAACAAAGGAATACCCATTCTGTGGAGAGGAAGACGATCTCTATCTTACCAATGCTGCACAAGAAATTCTCATCAGCATGCTTTACTTGTGATAAGCACATGTATTGAAAGTGTAGAGGAATCTGTTCACATCTCTGCCTGGCATTCTTCACTCTCTTCATTGTCACTCAGATTAACTTGGGTGCTTTTTCCAGCTGCTGGAATAATTGATTAGAGCAAAATACAATCATCTTCTGCAAAATTCCAGAATATTGAACAAAATTCAGTTCCCCGATCCCTCCATGGGCTGTTTTTAAATGATTGGATGGGGTTAGTATTTGTCTCTCTACAAGTACTTTACAAACTAAATTCTATGATCTTCACAGATATTCTAAGTTGCCTGCTTCTAAAATAAATTTCCTTATTGTTTTCTGTTTGTGCTTTTGTTTCCTTCCTCTGGCCTTACTGTACTTCTAATTCTCTTCCAGGACTTGAATGTCATCAACATGTTGTTTATTCCATTTTTCAAGGTCACTAACAAAGATATTAAGAAAAACTTAATCAAAGGTGAGGCATTGTTTACTACACTCAATACTTTCCCTTTTAACAGTGCACTTTATTTATGACCTTCTACACAGCTTTTACTCAATATAACAATGTTTCTATGTATCAAATGTGGTTTGAATTAATTTTTCAGATAAGATTTCATTATTCACTTTATCAAGTGCTTTACTAAAGTATTTCACATGTAGTGCTTTGTTTCATCTAGTGATTTTGTAATTCTATTTTAAAAAGCAATCGTCATAGGAGTAAAATATTACCTACTTCTTTGATAGATGTAGAATGCTTTTTAATATAGCAAAACTACTGCGTAGCAAGACTAGGTGTGCTTTAGCAGGTTGTGTGTGCTTGCCTTCAGCAAGTTGTGAGTTTGGCTTATTGACAGAGAATAAAATTTTAAAAAAAAAAAAAAAGAGAAAGAAAAAAGAAAAGAGCTGGAAAGAATAAATAAGAAGGAATATTCCAAAGAAGAATTTTGTGCTAGGAAAAAAGAATATCTATATTAATACCTAGTTCTGACAGTAGACAAAAGAGAAAAAAACTCAATAATATTTACCAAATATACCCCATTATCTCTACTTTCTCTCTCTCTGGCTTCATGCTTGAAGTAATATGTGGTTCAGTGAGTTCCTGTACCAGAGATTGACAGATGTTACTTTTATGAATTTAACAAACTTCTGCTACATTAAATTTCACAGTAAACCAGTTTGGTATTGCGTAAGTACTAGTACTGGATATTGCTTGTGACAGTACTTCCAGAATTGTATCACTTTGTTTATGTTTCCACATTTCATAGCGTAAGAAGCAGGGAACAGACTTTGACTGATGTTCTTCTCCGTGTAATTAATTATTTATACACATGTACCATACCTACCCTCAGTTACTGTTTTTTAAGCATGTTGACTCACATATTTTTAATCTCTTCTTGTAAGGAAGCTATTCTATACCTCTGATCACCTCCATCTCATCCATCACAGATCATCTTGAGTGAAATTCACAGCACGTGTGGGACCAGTGGGGGATCAGGCCCAGTTAGCATGGGTTTATGAAAGGTAGGTCCTGTCTGACCAACCTGACCTCCCTCTATAATAATGTGACCCGCCTGGTAGATGAGGGGAAGGTGGTAGACATCATCTATTTGGACCTCAGTAAAACATTTGACACTGTTTCCTATAACATTCTCCTGAAGAAACTGATCGTTTGTGGCCTGGATGGGAGTACCCTTCACTGAGTCCAAAATTGGCTGGATGGCCAAGCACAAAAAGTGGTGGTAAATGGAGTTACACCCAGTTGGAGACCAGTCACCAGCTGTGTCCCCCAGGGCTCTGTACTGGGGCCATCTTTACTGATGATCTGGACGAAGGTATTGAATGCACCATCAGTAAATTTGCGGATGAAACCAAGTTGGGTGGGAGTTTTGATCTGCCTGAGAGTAGGAAGGCACTACAGAGAGACCTGGACAGGCTGCAGGGATGGGCCGAGGCCAATTGTATGAGCTTCAACAATGCAAAGTGCCAGGTCCTGCACCTGGGCTGCAACAACCCCATGCAAAGGTACAGACTTGGGGAAGAGTGGTTGGAGGGCTGCCTGTAGGTAAGGAACTGGAGGTACTGGTAGACAGCTGGCTGAACATGGGTCATCCGTGTGCACAAGTAGCCAAGAAGGCCAAGAGTATCCTGGCCTGTATCAGAAATAGTGTGGTCAGCAGGACCACGGAGGTGATTGTCCCCCTGTACTCGGCACTGGTGAGGCTGCACCTAGAATACTGCATCCAGTTTTGGGCTCCTCACTACAAGAGGGACATTGAGGTACTGGAGCAAGTCCAGAGAAGGGCAACTAAGTCGGTGAAGGGCCTGGAGCACAGGTCTTATGAGGAATGGCTAAGGGAGCTGGGGTTGTTTAGTCTGCAGAAGAGGAGGCTCAAGGGAGACCTTTCATTCCCTGCAACTACCCGAAAGGGAGTTGGAGTGAGAAGATGTCCAGTGTTTTCTTCCAAGTGATGAATGATAGGACAAGAAGGAACAACCTCAAGTTGCACCAGGGGAAGTTCAGGATGGATATTAGGAAAAAAATTTTTATGGAAAGAGTGGTCAGGCATTGGAACAGGCTGCCCAGGGAAGTGGTGGAGTCACTGTACCTGGAAGTGTTCAAAAAACGTTTAGATGTGGCCCCTGGGGACCTGGTTTAGTGGCGGACTTGGCAGTCCTGGGTTGAAGGTTGGGCTCGATATTCTTGAAGGTCTTTTCCAACCAGACTGACTCTATGATTCTGTGATTTCTTCTTCATCTGGAATTGGAGGCTGCACATACTATTCTAGGCACAGGGACACCATGGGTTTAAATAATCGCTATAGAGATGTTTCTTATTTAATTATCTGTGCACTTCCTAACATTCATTTTGCCTATTTGATGACTGTGAACATTCAGCTCATGTTTTTTCAGTCTGTGGACTAATAAATTTGTCCACAAAAAAATCCAAGTTATCTTAGAATACTTCTTGAGAGATAATAACTCTTCTGAAAGCCATCATTTCATCACTCTGTAGAGGGTTATTTTTCCACTTGTGGATCATTTATATTTATAGACAGTGAATTTCATCTTTAATTTTGGTTTGAGATAGATCTCTTACTTTCTTTACCATAAAACAAAGACATTCCTTCAGCTCCTCTGAAGTGATTACTAGTTCTAAGAATTAATTTGTTTTTTCTTTTTCAACATTCACTTTTTTAGTAAGTGTGGAAGATAAAGTATAGGACCAACACAGAAAGTAAGCACAAAGGGGAAATAGTAAGGAAATGAGGAAGGAAAAGAGATAGGAAAAACAAACTGAAGGAGACAGTAAAATGAGAAAGGAGTTAAAAAATAAGGAAAAGGAACTCATAAAATCTGAAATTGCTTGAACTACTTGAATGAAAAACATAACTATTTCTGTATTAAGATGGGAAACATATTCTGCAGTTAGCTCTGGTCCTTTGTCCTAGACAACCACAGTGGAAGTCTGGCATGCTCAGTTGTATTTCTGGGTCTTGAATGAATAAGGTATTTTGCTAGTGGATTATCAGTTGCAAATACTCATCTATTTCCCATGTTTTATACTTTTCTGATGATGGGAACATCCTTATTTTCTAGATAAAAATCTTTCTCAGGTAAGTGTGACATTTCTTTTCCTGTTTGTATAAGAAAATGTCTGGAGTTGGAGAGTTTCTCATGCAGATGCAGTTGAGTGTGCTGAGTCACTGTCCTTTGGTGCGTGACAGGCTTTCTGCAAAAGGTTAGAGAAAGCTTTAGTCTCTTTTCTGCACCCCAAGTACAGAATTTAAATATGTGTCCATCATATTAAAGTGTTTCTGATGTCATTCATGAATTTGAAATGTCCTTTAAATTAGATTAATTTAGTAATTTTTAAATACATTGTATATGGAATTAGTTATGATGTTAGGCCTCTTTTTCCTTTTCATTAATGGCTAAACTGCTTATTTAAAGTTTAGTCTAAATATAACATCATTTTGTTCTGAACATGCCTTTTTAGAATGTTTACTTGGCATTTGCTAAATGAGCCTTCTAAATGATCTAATTCTAGGAAAACTTCATCAAAAGGTCATTTTCTAATGCTGAAAAAGTCACCATTATTTTCTTCTGAAATTATTTCCTTTTTCCCTCTCAGACTGATGATATAATGCCCCAGATATGCTTTATGCCCCTTGGGTCCTCCTCTGCTAAAGGTATTTGAATACTAGAGGTGATATTTATCACAAACACAAACTGGGGAATCATAGCAGAGAGACGTCTATTGCAACAACTGTATTTGAATGTTGAGACAACTCCAGTGCAGCACAGAATCACTTGCTTCTGAGCCATTACTTTTGCACAGGAAAGGTTGCAGACATTCAGGGGACAGAAAAATGTGCAGTCAGTGACCCACAGCCCTCCATTTATTTCCTAACTACATAACTCTGACTTCTCTGATTTGCATAGAGGCAGAGTTTAGTTTTTGTTAGCTTGCACATTGTATTTTTAAGTACTTTTTCAAAATCTGTATAAAGAAAACAATAAAAAATTAGATTGTCATACTATAGACTATCTCAGTTGAACATGGCTTGATAATTTAGTATGTCCATGATAAATCTACTTGGTCAAGTGATTTCTATCTTCCTTAGCAGATCTATGTTTTGCAAAAATCTATTGCAAAATATAGGCTCTCAAGTCTCCAAGAAGCATTCTGAAACAAAACCCTTTAACCTGCTTAGGAATTGATGTCGGTTTTCCTGAAGTATAATACATGAAGTTATTTTAGTTTCTTATTTATCCTTCCAGAGTACAAATATTGTGTCCACCTCATCTGTGTCAGATCATACCCTCTTCATTCAGAATGTGTAATCTGTTTTACTTGGCCCTTGTTTCTAAAGTGAAAAGAAACGTAGCATAATCTCATTTGAATTAACATCAGCAGTTCTCAACGCTTCATTATTTTTCAAGTATCTATGAAGACTTGCAATAGCAATGATCTCAACTTGAAAATCTCAGCTTTTTTTCTTTTTTTTTTTTTAAGATTACAATAATACACAGAGTAGAAGACCATGGAACCAGCTAGGCTGAAAGTACACAATATCATCACAGTGGCTGTGAATCATATCTAGAAAAAACAGCTCAGCTACACCAGCATTTCCAATATTAATGTTGCATGAAAATGCACATCCTGTATATTATCTTTCCATTTGGCCTGCATTAATGTAAATACATTACACGAGTCCAAAGTTCTTAATTCAACACAAGACATTTACAAGTTTTTGCATTTCTTTGTTTTGCTAATTTACTAAGGAAGAAGTTCTGTGTTCTCCGAAAAGACTAGGACAAGAAGGATGTGTTTAAATTAATTCCATTTGCAGTGGAAATTAATTCCATTTGCACTACTTGAGATAAAAGTAAAAGTTCATTAGGACATTTAGGAAGGAAAAAAAAAAAGAAATAATTTGAAATATTACTAGTGAAGCTTTTGTCTTGATGAATTCTGTATCCAGCATGGATAGGTGTTTCGTTAACATCTTGTCCTTATGGCAAAATATAAGGTTGACTAAGTTAACAGGAGCTACCCACACGCATCCAAGTGATCAATGTGGATTTGTCAGGAGTAAATTTTTTCAAAACAATTAAATATCCCTCTCTGATAGGTAACAGACATCACGAACTGAAGAGAAGTTATAGCTGCCATGCAGCTTGATTTAAGAAATGCTTCAGTATTTCATTATGAAATGAAATAAACACAGTGAACATTAGACTATTATTGTCAGCTGAAAAGCCATTGGTAGCTAGTAAAGGTATACTGACAAAATGGAGAAATATACTGGCTCGGATTCTTCAGGGATCTAGCCAAGTTCTGGTGTTGTTAAAATTTCAGTTAGTAATCTGGTTGATGAAACAGAGTATATTCTTATTGAATTTGCAGCTGAGAGGAAGAATTGCAAGTTCTGCTCTGCAAGGAATGAGTTCAAAATTATTTTGACAAGCAAGAAGTATGATCTGGAAAATGACATTGGGTCGATAAAAGTAACAACACTTAGGTAGGAATCACCAGGACAATACAGTATCAGGAACAAGAAGGCGATAACAGATGATCACAATCTGAGCTTTTATATTTTATCACAGTCTGAATGTGAGCCAAAAATTGCTTGATGTTGTGGAAAATGCAAATGCAACAAAACATGTGGTGTTACATAATATACATTATGTGTCCCTGGGAAATGTAAGGAGTTCATGCTGCCTAACACATGAAGTAATAATTTTCTCTCTGTTCAGCATTTTTAAATCCTCAGATAGACTACTTCAGTTTGGGGCAAAATACAACAATTAAGAGGTATGTCAAACAGAAAGCAGCAAGAATTTTCTATGTCTGGAAAACATGAGGAAAAGTTCTTGAAAAGTTAAATGTTAGCCAGGAAAACACTGGGGAGGATCATGATTCCTGTTCTCAAGGATGAGAAATGGCTGCTGCAAAGAACAGGAAACCTGTTCTTTGTGTTCATAGTATGTGATGAAGGAATATGATGAGGAGAGATCTATGTCAAAGAAGATTCACTTTAGATATTGCACAAAGCTTCACTGCAAGTGTGGTGAAGCTGGAAGAGACTGCTTAGGGAAAGCTACAAACATTAATGGTGTAATTAAGATCAAGATAGACAAACAGTTTTTATTATGGGGGCATGGGAGTGGTCTGAAAGACTTCCCAGAATTTCCTCCCTCCCTAAGAACTTTATAATATTCTTATAAAAATACTCATCTCTTTGCTTTTGAATAGCAAGGAACACTAACCAAATAAAGTATTCTTTTTCCTGACAACATTTAGAAGAGAGGGTTTTTTAATGTGTGATTTGTTTCTTTTTTTGTTTACTGCATTGTTTCCTCATTTGATTTCTTGCTTTCACTTTTTATCTCCTATTCCCATTTAGCTCTTCATCTTGATTTTTATAAACTTGATTTCTTCTGAGGGGGAAAAAACTCTTGAAATTTATTATCTTTTCCCAAGTCTCACCCAGGAAGTGTATTCATTTATTACATGAATAATTTTTGGATGAATACTAGACCATTGGCATTACTGTGGCATATAAAATATACAAGTTTTAACATCAGACATTTTCTAAAGTTTGTAGGTTTTGCATAGCAAAAGGTATTTTTCAGTTTCTGTTACCAACTGTAATGTTGATTGGACTGGGGAAAAAACACCAAACAACCAACTAAAAAAGAAACAGTTTTTGAACCTCCCTAAAAAGCATGACTTATGATATCATTAACCTTGGGTGTTCAAAATGTGTAAATTCAAATTATGTCAATGTCTTGAAAGTAATATTTTAAAATATAAGCAAAAAGGGGTTTTTTTTGGCCTTCTAATTTTTCAATAGGTAAGCTGCACAAGATTCAGAATCGGGAAAATAAGATTCTTAAATAATTTCAGGAACTGGAATTTTAAAAATGAAAACTATATAGAGATTAGTTGTGTCATGGAAACATATTACTCAGGTAATATTTGTTTGCTCTCAGCAACAATAAGAAATTTGAAACACATGTGTAGGACATTTTACCTCCCCAGCTCACCATCAAATTTCAACATTTTGGGTTATCTTCATAGTCTGATAATTTTCTTGCAATATCTGATTAGTTCTTAATATTGAGACTCAGTGGGCCAGGTTATCATAAATACATGGCATCTGAAACTTTTTGGAAGAAAACATAGCTTATTGATTTCTGTTAATTGTCAACTTAATAGAAGTTTAGAAAAAAATTGAATACAATTTATCAGTCATCTCAGAGAGGCCAAGATTTTGAGAAAAGCCAAATTCTTGCTTATAGTCACTGAAAACTGCAGAAACAGGAGGCAGGTATTTTTGGTATTTTTGAGGTAATTATTAGTGTTATTATTACTATCTTTTTCAATTAAGGGTTAACATTGTGCTCGAAAGAATTTGACTGAAGCAGCTTTTCAAGTCCATAGTTCATCAGTGTCCATATGAAGTACTGCTGTCCCATGAGAGACACAGCACGGCAGTCAGAAGTCACAGTTCATCACAGGAACATATCACACTGATGTCATCTGCTGGGCCGCAGGAGCCTATCCCATCATTAGGACTTCCTCAGGGACAGGAGAGGAGCCAACTACCACACTTTTGTTGACAACAATCCAAATATTATTTTACTCTTCCATCTGTTTCTTTGTAGTCTGCTATTTCTGTTCCACTCAGAGAAAGATCTTTTTCTATTCTCTGCTATTTTATTATTAGTTCTGCATAAAAAGGCTGTCAAAAATGCCATTCTTCTGTATATTTCCCTTTAAATATACAACGAGGAGGTTCTGGAGTGAAAGGAAGCAGGATTTTCTTTTTTTTCTTTTTTTTTGTGCTTTGGAATCGACGAAGAAATACACACTTTTTACTAAGCACAGAAGAAACTGTTCTGTTCCATATATAATAAATGCATTCAAATAACAAAGGCAAGTCCACTGATAAAACCTTTCAATTTGCAATCTGTTTTTTTCTGAAATTCCTGGGGCAGGAAGAGAAAAGAACATTCATTCTCATTTCTTGTTGGTTTGTATTTTCCAGCTCATTGACCTGCTAAATGTGAACACCTTAGGCCAAATCTGGGGCAAGTTTACATGCAATTCTCATTGAATTTGCATAATATATTTCAAAGAATAAATCATATTGGTTTTCTTATCACAGTGCTGGATCTAGCCCCCATGATCCTGCGAAGGTCAATGAAAGGCATTGACTTTCCTGGTGTAGGAACAAGCCTTCACTGACCGCTCTTTAAGTTTGCTACAATAGAACTGACATTTTGAACAGCACTTTGTTGCTTCAAACAGACTTTTAAATATTGAGCATGTTGTGGGCTGACCTTGGCTAACAGCCAGACACCCACACAACTGCTCACTTCCTCTCCCTCCTCAAAAAGTCTGGGGCAGAGCAGAGGATGAAACAGCTCATGGATGGAGGAGGAACATTTCTCTTTGTTTTATTTGGTTCAACTAGCTTTCCTATGTTGCCCTAGACAATAATCTAAAGAATGATTAACAGTGGTTCTCCATATATGTTATTGTGCTGTCTCTATCATAGGGCTTCAGAATGCTCTGGCAATACTATTTCTTGGGCCTATCCCCTGCTTATCCTTGGGCAATGTGGCTTAACTGTATTGCCAATAAAAGTGCCCTGCTGTATGTTAGAACTCTCTGTTGTAGGAGGTAAACAAAGAACCTACATAGTACAGCTAAGGCATCAATGTTTTATATTATAATCCAGCTCTGAATAGCTGAAGGAATTCTCTAGCCACACTGTTGTGTGATAAACTGAAGTATTTATTTAATTTTTCTTGGAGCTAAAATGTGAGCCTGGTCATCATCAACTATTAAATGCATTCCACACCATACTTTGATGTAAACTGGGAGTAATATAGGTAAAAAAAAGGTATAAATGAGAAGAACACAAGCCAGAAATATTTTTATTATCATTCTCATATATATCTGATGCGGGGGGAGTGGGGTGGGAAGTGGGGAGGTGGGGAGAGAAAAACTGTATCTGCTAAAAAATACACTTTACTGAGGTATAGGTAACACAGTCTTGAAAGATCACATATCTAAATTAATGAGCAAAGGACTAGAAACTCATCCTCTATATTCCTCCCAATAGAGGCTTAATAACCTGCTTCTGCAAGAATATTATACAAAAGAAACAACTTAAATGTATTTGGAAGCAAATACAATGGAGGAAATTTCTCTCGTTGTTACGAGAAGCTATGAAAACCATACTGAAACGCTATATAATATTGTATTCAAATCACAGGAGGAAATAAAACTTCAAAACAAAGTAAATTAGAAAAGAAACTAAAATCCAGAACCCAGAGGTACTTTACAGACTCTTCCAGAACAAAGTAGCCAGAAAATGCTCTAATTCACAATTGCTGTTCAACATACACAGAAAGAAACCCTTACTTTTTTATATCCAAAATAAAATGCTATTTTGAAATCAATGGTGAAGAATAAGCTTGGAGAAGTGCTTGGCTCATCCGACATCTTCAGCCTGGTTATTGTTGTGTGCCTTAAAATACCAGCAGGACAACCATAATTACTAAATTTCAGGAAATAATGAAAGAATGTTTCAATTTCTGGGAGAAACTTGATACAACTAAACACAATCCAGAGAAGGTCATGATGGCTGGGCCAAGTGTTTAATGTGGTTTATTCTTCCAAAACCTGAGTTGTTCAAAACACTGCTGTGGCCAGAGGACTTTGAACCATCCATTAAAACCACCAAATGGTGAAAGGCTTCAGATCTGGCTTGGCTTAAGTATATATAGTAAAAAGCTTCACTTAATCCCTTCTTCAGAGCAAATTTAAAAGTGGTTATTTAGATAAGTAATGAATTTCCAGCTATTGTTTCCTATGATGCAAGAAGAAAACATACTTTTTCTCTTTGCGACATTTATTTTAAGTGAAGGAATTCTTCAAGAAGCAAATATAAATTTCTGTTTGATAGAGAGCTGAAAAAGAGAGACAAAAAAAGCACTATCACTCCAATTGCTTTCTTTAAAGGGTTCTTAAATTGCCCTTACAACAGACAGTAGTGGGAGCAGAACAGGTTTCTTTATGTGAAAAGTACAGTCTATTTATCCCCAGCAAAGGGACAGGGGGAGGATACAGAATCATCCAAAAACAACAGATGGGAGATGTACTAAATCGCCCATTTCCTGTGCTGTTTCTTATCCACCCATAAATGATCAAGTACCTTTTATATCACATCACGTCATCCCAACAAACTTTTCTCCAACACAGTCTGCAGACTTCTCCCTGCTGTTCTTTACCACTGAATGAGTGACCCTAGACTTCCCTAGCTACATACTGCTCTGCCCTGCAACAATATCACCCAGGGTTATTAATTTGGGACTTTTGCTATCCCACATTTAGGGGTCACCCTCTTTCTCTTGTAAGTGGAAAAGGCATTTCACCAGTCACCCAACAAAGACATCCTTCTTTAGAAGATTAGACTGATAAGCAAAGTATTGAAGGCATTGTTAGCAATGGAAGACAACCCTTATCCATTTTATGAAAGCTTGTAACACTACAAAGCAGCTGCTCTTCTCATCATACTACTCATTCATTTTGCTTTAGATCATTACATAGGAATGTTATATCACTGTGATTGGAGCTCTGTTATCCTGATATTATTGGTTAGTCTTAAGAGGACAAATACTACTTCTAGCAAAAGTAATACGTTACATTTCCAGCTGCTGACAATATTGTTAAAGTAGCAGAAATGTGCTAGAATGCTAGTATTAATGAGTGTCTTCAGATGTGCCTTCAGTTTGTGGGTAAAGATAGATGCTGCAAAAGCTGACTGACACACTAGCCATTTTTTATTTATGTTAAATGGAAAAGTCTATTTTATGAGATAGGTGCAGATACCGTGGAGGAATAGCTGCAGGAGACAAGAAAGGGTTTGCCCAATGACAGCCTAAACTGATCTCGGTGCCACATGCCAGGATCTTCCCCTCCTTCCATCGGCCCTTCTTGGGCCAGCTCCAGCTGAGCTGCTTCAGAATGCTGAATCAGCAGAAAACACTTGCCTTTACTGTAGGGTTTGTTTTGTGCTGACTTACTGTGCTGAACGCAGAGCCCAGCAGGCACTGTAGTCAGCACGAGGAGGAAACTGAAACATGTAGCTGGAGGCAGCACAATGAAATGGCACTAGAGCAATCATTAATTAGATTGGCTTGCAAGCCACTAAAATTGCAGCCTATACTTCTTTTAAAGACAGTCAGCAATTAAACTGTGTGTCCTGCGTGTCCAGCATATAACTGCACCGACTAGTGTAAGATGTGAATGTATCAGAAACAAAACATTGACTTGCAATAAACAACAGTGGAAGAAGATGAGAAAGCCAGGGAAATAACCATACCTGAAACAAAGCTCATGGAAAACTGGTCTGTTAGGAAAGGCATATTTTAAGGTGAAGCCTGCTGTTGTTTTCCTGATCGTGCTCAGATAAACAGAACTTCTGTATGTATTTTATCAACAAAAACTAAGAAAAAAATGTACTTGTATCTGACATCAATCTTCTGTTGGAAATTAGCTGGGAATATGCCAAACACCAGCTATAGGACCAGGCTAAGGGTAATAAACCAAAATACTATTTGTGCAGTATTGATGAAAATATCTACTCACTGTGACCATTCAACTGTGTTGTTCTTATTAAATTTGGTCTTCTAAGGCATTTAAAACATCCTTATGCTGAGAGTGGGCATGACTTCCTTACAGCGTATACATGAGGCTGGACAGGAGCAATCTTTCTTTTCTCACATGCTGGAGAGAGCCTATCCCTTACCTCTCACATCTGCACTACCGACTAAACTGTTTCTCACCTCTGACTTCATGAATCTGAATGGCTCACACACCTCCTGTAACCTCTGCTATAGCTATGACCATGATAGTACCATGGTGGAATGTTCTGGTTTTATACTACATAAACATAGCTCATGTTTGGTCTTTCCATTTTTGATTTTCTGGTGGACTACTGGTTATAATAAGGCTTTCTTAAACCATTCTTCCCTGGTGGCATAGACACAACACGTTTCCTTCAAAGAACAAGTTGTCCTGCTGTGGCAGATCAGCTTCTCAATGTCTGGATCACTTCTTGACAGGGACTACAAGTGATAAAATGAGATAGACAAATTAACTGAAGCAGATTAACCGTCACCAGCTTATATATTATTATTCCATAAATATAGGATAATACATTTATCTGTTTAATACATCTTATTAACCTGAGTAGAGTTTTTGATGTTGTTTTTTTTCCAGGATGTAATATAATTTCTGTAAGATGGAAACCAAACCAAACCAAAACCCAAAACCCTGGGAAGACAACTGTATCTTTAAACCTTACTGCTTTAATTACCAAACAACATTTTCTGCCTCAGCAGCAAAATCAATACACTTTAACTAAATACTAATATTTTTATTAGCAATTTTTTTAAACAAAGCAAAATGCTATACATAGGTGATCTAAGAATGGATAAAAAGGGCAAATGAAACAAAAACATCAGAAAAACATAAGGTATTTGCTTTTTGGGGGTGAAAGTAAAGAAAACCTTTTCTAAACCTACTTCAGGTAATGTTCTTTGCAGAGTTATTCTTGCCCTTTCAAACTTTATCATTAATTATTTAACAGGGTAGTAAAGAAACCTCCAAGCTTCAAGCAATATGGTGATTTGTTATTTATGTAAAATTCAAAGTCAAGCTTTGGTTGCAATTCCATTTTCAAGCAGTACCAGTCAAGTTGCCAGGATTGATTTCTAGACACACACAGCATTTAGCAGAAGCTAGATAATTGCTAAAGTAGTGAAGCAGAACTGGTCAGGAACGATTCCTGGATCTTTCTGCAGGAAAACTTTCCCGGTAAATTTGTCAGTCCATTCTTTTTACAAAATCAGCAGTCTTAGTCTTCTAGAGCTGTGAATATTTCTTCTGAAACAGGCTTTGTCCATGTATTGTAAATTTAGACAAACTCAGTCTTTAGTAGTCCAGTTTGCATGCTAACCTGGACACAGCTCTGAATGCTGAACTTTCTGTGTCAAAGGTAGGCATCTCACAAGTCTCCCCAGAAAGGCAATTGCTGAGAGCAAGGGGGTGGGAAAGAATAAATGTCACATTTAAAAAAAAAACAGAGAACAGGTCTGGAAGAAGAACCCCTCAGCAGGAAGGCCTCTGAGTTCTGTGCACCAGACGTGTCATATGAGAGAGTAATTCCTGCCAGGACTGAATGTTTTCTGTCCTGAAATCACAAGATCTTAAAAGCTGTTCTTCACACTGAAGGCTTGCCTGATTACATCCACTGCTTACTAATTTTGCTTGGTGGTAGTTTGATTACACAATTTTTTTCTGTTGACCAACTACCCTGAAAGATGACTCAGAGGAGCTGTTGTTCCACACAATCAAGAGTATACATTAGACTACAGTTTTTCAAGATTAATTTCTACAGTTTTTACAATATTACAAATTTTTACAATTCTACAATTTATTTTTACAATACAGATTCCTTCAAAAGTTAAAATCTGCTAAATTGGAGTAGGCAACATTTCTAAATCTTAAAAATTTCACTTTCACAAAATTATCAACTGAAATTGAAAAGAGTAATTTGTAATGTATAGGTGCAAAATTTTGCATGGTTGAAAAACACCATCTGTATTTTCAATTATAAAAAGAACATTAGAAACTATACAAGAGCATCAAGAGTCTTGTGCTCATGACTGAACCTGTCTTCTTTATTCATTGTCATTCAACGGTTTCCTCTTACAGCAACACAGAAAGCAACTGATATTCCCTTTGCTTGCTGATAATTATGCAACAATAAACTGCAGCTAAGTAGCAATTTTGTAAGTGTCTAAAAGGTTTGTTTTTACTATTATCTTCCTTCACATTTAGTTGCCTTACAAAGAGTCCTAGATAAAGTAATTCCTGAATTTCTCCTTATAAGGAATCTCAACAGAAAACAATTCCTGAAATTCTCCAGCAGTAGCAGCCATTGTATCCAGCTGGCACACCAAGTGATCAAGGAACTGCAACATCCTACAAATGCTTTTAAGACAGGAAGAATCCAGTTTGATTCTGACTTGTGCCCACTGAAGTCTTACTTTAGTGTTTTACATCAGTAGGCAAATATAATTCAATGTTTCCATTTATTAATAAAAACTCTTCATGTTTTAATGAACTAGTTCTTCAGAAAGAAAACATTATTATGTGAAATGTTTTTTGCCAACTAAGGTTAATAAAAACTCTTAGAACCAAGTGGGATGACTTTTACCATGGCAACTGAAGCCTGGCTCATCAAATACATTTGATAAACTGGATTGAAACCAGACCCTATTTCCTGGAAAAAAAAAAAAGGAAGGGAAGGATTAAGATGGGAGAGAAACAGAGTAGGGCAGGTGTAACCTCACAAATATTTGTGTGTCTGGAACATGATGTATACCATGTAATGTTTTTGCAGCATCTGTTTTTCTATAAAATCTTAACATCCAGATCAGAACTCTGCTAAAGGCAACCTGTAAAAATAGAATTGTTCTTAAAACTGGTGGTAGTAAGTACTAGGTAATACTTTTTTGTGCCGAGTATGTACTAGGTGGATTTCACCTACCTTATCTGTAAGAAGGGTATAGTTCTTAAAGCAAATATATTACTAGGTCAATATTTCTAGGTATTGTGTATGCATCACCTACGGATTTTAGGAAAGCTATGTCTTTGTTTCATTTCTAGAAGTCACAGCTTTCTGATCCTTGGACCACCTAGCTGTCAGTCTTCCTTTCCCTTTCATCTCTAGGCATAAATGGTAGTTAAATTTGGAAAGTTAAGCTTTTTCTGCCTGGAAAACATACTTTTAGTTGCAGATGAAGCAATTCTTATTGATTTCAGTGGAATAAATGTTTAATTTTCATTTTCAGAAATCCTCTATTGACATTGCATGTATTAAGTGACATGATAGCACAATTCTCACCTGGTGATGGAAGTAGGGGTAAAGAGGAACTGTGAAAAAGAAACAGCTAAAGATGTTAAGATATCCCAAAGCTCAGTAAATATTGCATACTGAAGTCAGATACAAGTATGATGGTCTGTTTCATCACCAAGTAGCTAAAAGAGAAATTAAAGAAGATAAACTGGAGGGAAACTAAATTAATTCTTTATATCAGTCTTCACTCTTAAGTAAATTCCTGTTTAGAAGTTATTTTTCAAGGGAAATCAAGGTGAAACATGAGCAAAGATATAAGTATCTATTCAAGAGTTGTTAGCTGATCACAGGAAGCAGAACAGCGGTAAATCACTGGGGCCCAATGGCATTCATCTACTCAGATCTCTGAAACAATTAAAAATCAGAGAAGCTAAACAAAACAATAACTAAAGAAACTGGGAGGGCTGAACGGTGACCAGTGCTGTGTTCATATTTATTAAGAAAGAAGTTAGGTGTGATTGGAGAATTGTAAACCAAAAAATTTTGTTAAAGTTTTGAAGCAACAGTTCTGATTTAAGATTAAAAACATATGAACAGATCCTACCTCTTTCCATGGTGAGTACACATTGCTGAAGAATCATCATGAGACACTTTTCAGATCTATTTTTCCTCAGCCTGGGAGTCCTAACATATTGATGTAAGATGTGTGTATTGAACTATGTGAGGGAGAAGCAGGTTTCAGAATTTGCTTGTAGAGGAAAGTGACCTTTTTCTTAAGAGGTATATTTTCAAGAGTGTCTGCTTTTCTTTCCACATAGCTAAGCTACTGGTCAGGATCTCAGAGATCTGATCAGACGTCTGCATCTGGAGGCTGAGCTTCTGGAGTGGGCAGGAGAGTGCAGTGCTGTGCAAATGGATGGATGTGAGGCAGAAGCTGATGGCCTCAGCCTTTTGCTCAGTGTGCAGGACCGTATCAGTCTGCACAAAGACCAGGGTAAGAAGTCCTCCAGGGGAGACATGGCATCTGATAGCTCTGTGTCTGCTGGTAGATCCTCAAAGAGGCCCTGGATAAAGTGGTTTGCCATGTTACAATAAACTTTAGGATTGAGAAGACAATCCTTGTGCCTCTCTTGTTACAGGGAATTTTGAACTGAAGCAGTTCAGCAGCTTCAAAGAATTTGGCATCAGAATCTGCAAGGGTTCCTGGCTCCTTGAAGTTGTAGAGGTTGATCAGAGTGTTAACTGATTGGTGGTTGATAGAGCAGCCCCACTGATCATTACACTCAGGTGATAATTGTTTTGTAATAATAAGGTTAACTACTTAACAAGACTAAGGACCTTAAAAGGCAGGGCTGGGGGCACTAGGGGACCTCAGTGCCTAAGCACCAGAGGAGAGAGCAGGATGTACTCTGTGTGGTGGACATTGAAGACTGCTAAACCTACAATACCAGCAAGAACATCAAGTGCTGGAAGGGAGGCTGGCTCTGTGCTCCCCGCGCTCTGGGGTGGCTTGCTGCCAGATTGAGGTTACATTGCCTAGCCTCTCCTGGATCCCCAACAGAAGTTTCAGTGAAGTTGTAGTGGCCTCTGGAGCAGAACGGAACAATGAAGGTGCAGCCACTTCTCCTGGTCACCTCTGCTATACCCTGCTGTATCTAGGGATAAAATGTTAACCCAAATGAAAAAACAAAATAATGTGCCTGCAAAAGCTCCACAGGTTTTCTGAGACTCTTAAAGCTTGAGACCAGATTACTGATATCACTTGCTAGCCCTCTGCAGACAATCTGGACACAGCTGTGTAATCGAGAATAGGAATCCTAAAATGAGAGGCTACGGCTTGTGACAGGTTGAAAATTAGTCCTTGCAAAGGATCATCCACTGGCAGTTCAGGCCATCTAAAGATACCAGGGCTCTGAGATGTCCCAGTGCTGCTAACTTACCTGAGCCCAAAATTATATGAGAAGAGCTGCAGGGGTTAGTCCTAACTCTTCTAATATTTAATGCAGATCTGAATGACTCATTACGTGCATCAATGAAAACCTGACTGGGATTTTAGGACAATAGGAATAGGAGCTCTTGGTGACCAAATGGTTAAAACAGGCTGTTTACATAGGACTTATCAGGATAGTAACGTTATGAGAATAGAAATGGCAGAAAGCAGAGGGATGGAGAGCAGGGGTCTGTCTTTAGTTCACAGAATGCCAAAGTGGAATAGATTAAACCTTTGCTTTTTGCTATTGGTTCACCCCTTCCTCTACTCCTCTAACCCTGAGAAAACTTCCACTGAAATCTGCTATACTGGCAGTATAGCTCTAGGTATCTTAAACCCAAAGAATTGCAGGATTTGTTTTTTACTGCTCATTCTTTATTTGCACACTTGTTTTTAGGTAAAAGCTGAGTAAATCACATGGGAAATATTTGTGTTGAAATTGGGTCACTTGTTCCTAAATTGCATCTTTCCCTGAGTCCATTAGTACAAAAACATTCTGCCGCTTTTTTTGAATTTAATTGTTTTTCTTTTTTTAGCTCAGTCTTTCTAACTTCAACTTTTCCAGGCAGTACCCAAATGCCATTTGGAATGTTAGTATAGGCTAGAAACCCCTCCTGATGGGCTGTTTAAATTAAGCCTTTCTGGTTTTGAACAGTAGAAGAATTTAACTGTGGGGACATAAACTGTGCTGAGCCAGAGATGAGTACCTGGCTTGTATTATTTACTGTTCCATAGAGGTAACCATAGTAGTCATAGAGGTTACAAGGTTATTCCAACTTCTTGTATTAAAGAAAAGCTCTAGCTAGAACATTTTATTTGTGGCTAGATAATCTATTTGCAATTATTAACCCATGTAAAAACTCTTGTAAGCAGCATTTATTTTTTCAACTAAACCTGGGATGAACACAAATCACATAATATAAAGACAAGAATATTTCCTTTCAGCTGCCACTAAAAATCTGGAAGACCTGGCTCTGCCCTCTGCACTGTGCTGCAGGTACTCTGTTCCAGGACTTCATGAGTACTAACAAGATATTTAAGGTCATGTCTCCTAGCCCTGTTTACTATGGCTGCTTTTCTTTCCCTGATTGCTCCAAATAACTGCTTTTACTAAAAAATAATCCCACTGTCACTGACAATCATACTGCAGAGAATCTTCAAAGTGGTAAAAGGCAAATCTCAGTAGTGAGTCAATCAGCCAACCAAGAAAATAGTGAAGTTCGGCCATGCAGCAATCTCATACATACATATTCCTGCTTACATTGCCCATCAGTTGCAAATTCAAAATGCAGTGGTATAAAAGCTCTTTGATGGCTGCACAGTCATCATTACATACTTCAGCTACCTGATAGGTATGCTCAGTAGCATGAATCACTGTTCAGATTTCCTTCTCACAAGGGAAATTACTTTGTTTTCTCTCTTATTTTTAACTTCAAGACCAATGTTTTTGAAAGAAATTAAGAAAGATGGACGAATGGCATGGGGATTCTGGATTACCAAAATGAAAAATTAGTTTAAGTATCCTCTTTCGCATTTCCTCTTCACAGAATCACAAAATCACA
>VZRW01001959.1:1500-14660 GCA_013398125.1 Aegotheles bennettii | reverse complement strand
CTAATACATCCCAGGATTCCATTTGCCTTCTTGGCCACAAGGGCATGCTGCTGGCTCATGGACAATTTGTTGTCCACCAGGATCCTTAGAGCCCTCTCCACAGCACTGCTTTCCAGCAGGTCAGCCCCCAGCGTGTGCTGGTGCATGGGGTTGTTCTTTCCCAGGTGCAGGACCCTGCATTTGCCCTCATTAAACTTCAGAAGGTTATTTCAGTGACCACTGAATCACAGATTATAAGCACTTTCTGCAAAAGTCCATGTTTACTAGTCTGAAAAAGATACTGGTCTTATGAGAACTAAGAACGAAATGCACGCATGCACACACACTTCACACATTTAATTCACATTATTTGCAGAATCAGAAAGCCATAGCTCTACCCAACACAGTGCAAGCCAACAGAATTGTATTTTCTACTGAGCCTGTTCTGCGTTAATTTGAGTTGGTATACTATTGGAGAACAGAAGAAAACCTGTGCCTACCTTGAGGGCTTTCACAGCTTTCTTCATCACTGTTGTCTTGACAGTTATTCTGACTGTCACACACAAAGCTTTTATCAATGCAAAGACCATTCTTACAATGGAATCGGGCAGTAGAGCAAAGCAAGGGATTTGCTGCTGTGAAAAGAGAAAGCGAGATCTTTCATTAGAAAGGCAGTGAAATAGCCATTGAGCAATCAACAAAGGTCACAACTCAACAGTTGGTCAATTCATTGAATACATGGGAGTAACTTGGCAATTAAACCACATTGTGTCTCTAAACAGAGAACACTGAAATAGAATTCTAATTCATGCAAGGTTTATTACAATTAGAAGAGTTTTAGTCTACCCACAGTTGTGATAAGCCTTCTGTTCACTTTCATGAGAGCCTCACCATGTTCAGTGCTCACCATTTGCTCACACTGAAGACATGGAGGGTAGCACTGACTACCATAAACATTTCCCATTACAACAAACACAATTTAGCTCGTTTCATATCATAAGACAACAACCTTGGCCAAGAACTGCCAGGCAGTGGTTTATTTACCTCTGCTTCTGTCTTTTTCCACCTTCCCCATTCTCCTCACTATTTTGATTTGATACAATCGCAATGTTAACACTTCTCAACTTCTCTGTGTTTGAATTTCAACTCCTTTTTAAGGGTTATATGCACAGTACAGTATCACCCAGAAAATACTTTCACATAAGGCAAAGTGCTGCACACAGAAAAACAACCAGAACAGTATTTAAGCAGACTCATTTAGGTAGAGCAGTCTCCTCACCCACACCAAACCCAGCAGTAAATATGCTGTAAGATGCTATGTCTAGTTTCATTTAAAGCTTCAAGCAGTTCAGTTTTTAACACTTCTCCTAGCAGATTACATCAGGGCTTCAATGCATCTCACTGTCAAGGAGGCTTCCTTGATATTCATCTTAGCTTTTTCTTTTCTAATTTTATCCCTCTACTCTTGGCTATAGCCCAGCATACGTAACTATGTAGTCCCTCCTTGAACAGTGTTTGCATCCTCCATATACAGCATACATAGCCTTATCTTCCAACATAGTCATCACTTAGTTTAGATATGCATAATTTAGTAGTTTTTAGTATCTCCTCATAAATAAATCTCTCTGTCTCTAAATCATTTTGGCACTCTTCTCTGAACTCCTGCCAGTTTTTGGTAATGAGGTGACCGAAACGGAATGCAACTTTTCAATTGAAAACATTAAGAAAGCTGTTTAGATGCCTTGTCTGCTTCAAAGTGCTTCTCTGTCACAATAGCAAAGGGGATTACAGTTCCCAAATACTAACTGGCTTCCTATTATTTATTCTTTAAAGTAGGAGCTGACTTTAAAGAGTCTATAAAAAAAATGCAAAACATAAAACTTTAAAAGTCTGCCATGCACATAACCTGCAGTATATATAACTAACAGTCCCAATTCCTCCAGCTTCCCAAAAGCACATTTATCAGGAACATGCTAAATCTCCTTTGGTCTGAAACTGCTGCACACTTGCATAACTCGTTGATTTTCCAGGACACTTTAGGGTCTACAGTGTTTTTCCTCTACATAAGCAAAGCAGTGACTAGACACGTGGAGGATATGCTAGAAAATACCAAGTGCGTGCTTAACTGGAATCAGGGAGATCAGCAGCACATTATAATCAGCTATAAAGTCCCATTGGAGCTACACATTCCTGGGAAATTATGTAATTCTTAACCAACTCTATGAGCTGGTGCATTTTCAGTTGAGACCTGCCACTTCTCAGTCCACCACCTCAAGGATATTCAAAGCACTTTGGTCAAAACTTCTTTCTAGTCCACTTGTTTAAGCGTAACCCAAAGTCATTTCCTTAGCCTTCAATCTTCTTTCTCTAGCTTCACTTGTTCTGCAGAGGTGTCATCTCCCTGCCACAGTCCTCCCAGGGCCCAAAACAGACTCTCTAGGCCAGCAACAGATGGCACCTTAAGTGTTGTTCATGCTGTGGGGGAAACCACACAAACAAGAAAGGCAATACCTCCAAGAGGCAGACAGTGATAGATCACTCTAAGTATTGCCCCCTTGTTATCTTTGAAAGCTGGTGTCTATCATCCTCCTCCTGACCTTTAAAAGCCATTAAAAGGAAAAACTCAGCACACTCCAACAAGAGAATGAGCAAATATTTGCTGTAACTTCTGCCTACAGATCAGCTGGATAGCAGAGCTCCTTTCCTTACTGCTATGATATATCCATGCTAGACTTACAGATACAAATGGATCTAAGCAAACACATGCAGGGGGTTTAGCCCAAGTCAAGTACTACCTCAGCTGATCTGTCTGCTGCGACCTCCCTGCAAGCTGCTGAACAGCAGCTCAAGCTACCATATTGGCAGGCATGTCTGATTTTGAGAACCTCCTTCTCCTTCCAAGAACCTGTTTCACTAAATAACCCTTTATTTACTGCTTTGTTGTTTAAGAACATGTATAAACAGAAAACCTAAATGTGCTGATGAACAAATTAGTCATATCCTTCAGTGACAAAAAACAATTAAAAAATTTTAAGTCATATTTAACATTTGCCCAATTTGAGTGACATTTGAGTATAGAAAACCTGTTCAAAGCAAACATGCAGCTTAAATCTCATTTCAAAGTTGCAAAGGGGCTTGAAATATACAGACATTATATACAAAACAAGAGTAAGGAAGACCTTAAAAAAAAAAAGAGACTGTCATTTACAAAGTGAAAACCACAAGGATGATTTGTGTTGTAAATGTCAGGGAGAATATTTGACTCAGAAATGAAAGGCTAATGAATGCTTCCTTTCTAAGTAGTAATAATTAGTTGAAAGAAAAAGAAACGCCCTCACTCGCAGGCTTGCACTTACTGCAGTTTTCTTCATCACTGCCATCGGGACAGTCCTCAAAGCCATTGCACCGGAAGCGGCCAATGATGCAGTGGATCCCACTAGCACAGGGGAAGAACGTGGCACCGCACTTGGATTTGGCTTTTGCTGGAAGAAGATAGACAGCAGAGGGTAAAGATGAGGGAAACCATTTACAAAGGTTAGAGATACTTTTGTAGCAGTACAGGTTAGGGTACTCTAGGCAGTGCTGGTGGCACCAATGTTAGATGCCTTCCAAGCTTCCCACGGCCTGCTTTTTCAACTGCTCAAAGTTTTTTGTGAGGTTTCACTTGCTTGGGCTGATTTTTTTCCAATTCAGACGATTTTAAGAATGACTGAAACATTCAAACTTAAAACAAGTCAAATGACTACTCAAAACAAATTTAAATTGCTCAACACTTTGGAGTACAGGTTTGTAAATTTGGCAAGCAGATACTTCTAACTGTCCCTCAAAGACCCATGTGAATTTGACCAACTTAGAAGGACTGGAGGAAAAATATTAAAATAGAGGGTCATACTTAACAGAAAACAAGAGCAACTATCTCCTCTTTGCATGTAAGTCTGTTGCAAATATCACTGCTCCAGGCATAAGCCCAGAAGATGGACATCTAAGCAGGTCCTCAGATGGCAGGCAACAATCCTTGGAGGCAAAGGTCTAACTGGACTAGTCATAGCCTCCCCCAACCTGTAGCTGTATGTCATGCTGAGTCCACAAACACTAAATAGCACCAAAAGTCTAGATTTTGTACACCACCAAGCTGCTCTTGCTTGCTCAGGATTCAGTGAAGAGACCCAGGCAGACAGAGATAATAAGCATGGCAGCAAGTTCAGAGAATTTGGAATCTGGAGGCAAACTTATGCAATGACAGATGTACAAAGAACAAGGAAACATCTAGAGAAGAAAAGGAGGAATACAGAGATATCAAGCGAGTTAGTGTCTTTGTGACAGTAAGAAACACAAGAGACTTTCACTAAGGTATTCTTCAGGCTGCAAAAATCAAGCTCAAAAAAAATCCTATAATTAACACTGCCTTTATTCATCACGACTTATATAAAATGGGTTTCAAAAGGAACATGAGTTATATGAATTGCATCTCTTGCTGTACTTCTCTTCACCATCCATTACACAGCTCTTCAGGACAGAAACTACATTTATTTCATAGTACCACCACAGCTATTAATATAACCCTAAATAGTAACAATAACACAAAACTGTGTTTAACAATAATTACAGAATCTCAAGTACTTCACATTTTTTACTTCACTGCACAACAACTCTTCATGGCAAGGAGAGAGCACCACCCTCAGCTAGAGAGATGCAGATGCTTCCACTATGATGTTCAATGCAAACACCATTTAAGTCCTGCGGTATCACCAGCCCAGCAGAAAGCAACTCCTAAAGTAAAAAACAATTTAAGGAGTCATGTGGAATGGATTTTTTTTTCTTCCTTTTGCTTTTTCAAATTAGCACATGACATGATGGACCACGTCACAGGATGCTGAACTCTTCAGAAAGCCTACTCTAAAGCAAAGGCAGTCCCTGTGGGAAGAGCATGTTGGTAACTACAGGAAGGTGTGTACAGCACAATGCAAATACACACTAATACCATGCAGTCCATGGATGACAGAACACCAGAAAAGAAGCCAGCTCCATAATTTGTGGGCCTTTGGAGTAAAGGTGTCACCTCCACAACTACGGGTTGTTTGATAATGGAATGGCCTACATGGCACCAGGCTTGCTGGCATTGCATGGCACTCACCTTTCTCAAAGGGAGAAGATGGTGTTTGCATGGGAGCTTGCAGGGCTCATTGACAGGGCTTTAAACTAGATGTGAAGGGGGAGGGGAATGATACCAGGCTTCACTGTGAAAAGCTCAGGGAAGACACACCCAGGTTAGAGGGACAGGGTGTGAGCAAAGGCCCTCAGCCTGTTAATTGGAGATGTGCTGGACACACTGCAGCACACTCAAAGTCTTATGGAGACAAGCCAGGGGCTCCTGAGGTAGTAGGAGTCAACAAAGAAGCACTGGGGAAATACCTCAAAGGAATTCCAGCCACTCCAGCCACTAAGTCAGCTTCATCAAGGGCCTGACTGAAATGCCTCTGTGCTAACACACACAGCATGGGGAATAAACAGGAGGAGTTAGAGATGTGTGTGCGCCTGCAGGGCTGTGATCTTACTGCCATCACGGAGACTTGGTGGGATGACTCCTATGACTGGAGTGATGGAATGCAAGGATACAGGTTCTTTTGGAAAGACAGGCAGCGGAGATGAGAAGGGGTTGTCATCCTCTATGTCAGGGACCAGCTGGAGTGCATGCAGCTCTGCCTGCAGATGGATGAGGAGCTGACTGAGAGCTTATGGGTCAAGATTAAAGGGAGGACAGGGGTCATTAGAGTGAGGGGCTGCTACAGGCCACTCAATCAGGAGGACTGAGTGGATGAGGCTGTTTATAGACAGATAGGACTAGCCTCACGTTCACAAGTCCTGGTCCTCATGGGGGACTTCAATCACCCTGATATCTGTTGGAGGGAAAACACAGCAAGGCACAAGAAATCAAGGAGGTTCCTGGAATGTGTTGATGACAGCTTCCTTCTTGAAGTGATAAAGGAGCCAACAAGGGGAGGTGCTGTGCTGGACCTTGTTCTTACCAACAAGGAGGGGCTGGTGGAGAATGTGAAGCTCAAGGGAAGCCTTGGCTGCAGAGGCCATGAGATGGTGGAGTTCAAGATCCTTGGGGCAGTGAGGAGGGTTCACAGCAAGCTCTCTACCCTGGACTTCAGGAGAGTGGACTTTGGCCTCTTCAGGGACCTTCTTGGTAGAGTACCATAGGAAAAAGCCCTGGACGGAAAAGGAGCCCAGCAGAGCTGGTTAATATTCAAGGATCAGCTCCTCCAAGCTCAGGAGCACTGCATCCCAATGAAGAGGAAGCAAGGCAAAAATGCCAGGAGGCCTGCATGGAGGAGCAAGGAGCTCCTGGACAAACTCAAACACAAAAAGGAAGCCAACAGAGGGTGGAAGCAAGGACAGGTAGACTGGGAGGAATAGAAATTTTCTGAGGAGCCAGGGATCAGGTCAGGAAAGCTAAAGCCCTGATAGAATAAATCTGGCCAGGGACACCAAGGGCAATAAGAAGAGCTTCTATAGGTATGTTGGTGAAAAAAGGAAGACTAGGGAAAATGTGGGCCCTCTCCAGAAGGAAACGGCAGACTTGGTCACTCAGGATATAGGGAAGGCTGAGGTACTCGATGACTTTTTTGCCTCAGTCTTCTTCAACAAGTACTCAAGCAACACCACCCAAGTCACAGAAGGGAAAGGTGGAGACTGGGAGAAAGAAGAACCACCCATGGTAGGAGAAGATCAAGTTCGAGACCATCTAAGGAACCTGAATGTGCACAAGTCCACAGGATCTGACGAGCTACACTCTCGGGTCCTGAGGGAACTGGCAGATGAAGTTGCTAAGCCACTATCCATCATATTTGAGAGGCTGTGGCAGTGTGGTGAAGTTCCTACTGACTAGAAGAGGGGAAATATAACCCCCGTTTTTAAAAAGGGAAAGAAAGAAGAGCCGGGACCTACAGGCCAGTCAGTCTCACCTCTGTACCTGGTAAGATCATGGAGCAGATCCTCCTGGAAATTATGCTAAGGCACACTGAAAACAAGAAAGTGATTGGTGACAGCCAACATGACTTCACCAGAGAGAAATCATGCCTGACAAAACTGATGGCCTTATATGAAGGGGGTTCACAGCTGGTGGATAAGGGCAGACTAATTGATGCCATCTATCTGGACCTGTGCAAAGCATTTGATACCATCCTGCACAACATCCTTGTCTCTAAATTCATCATGGATTTGATGGATGGACCACTCGGTGTTTAAGAAATTGGCTGGAAGGTCGGACTCAAAGAGTCATGGTCAAGTGGAAAACAAGCTCAATGTCCAAGTGGAAATCACTGATGAGTGGCGTTCCTCAGGGGTTAGGTACTGGGATTGGTCCTTTTTAACATCTTTGTTGGTGCCATGGATGATGGGATTGGGTGCACCCTCAGCAACTTTGCCAACGACGCCAAGCTGTGTGGTGTGCTCAACATGCTGCAGAAAAGGGATGCCATACCCAGAGGGACCTTGACAGGCTTGAGAGGTGGGCCCATACAAACTGCATGAAGTGTGACATGGCCAAGTGCAAGGTCCTGCACCTGAGTCAGGGCAATCCCATGTACAAATACAGGCTGGGTGAAGAATGGATTGAGAATAGCCCTGAGGAGAAGCTCTTGGGGGATGTTGGTCGATGAGGGACTCAGCATGAGCCAACAGTGTGTGCTTGTAGCTCAAAAAGCCAACGGTACCCTGGGCTGTATCAGAAGTATAACAAGCAGGTCGATGGAGGTGATTCTCTCCCTCTATTCTGCTCTCATGAGACCCCACCTGGAGTACTGTGTCCAATTCTGGAGTCCCCAACATAAGAAGGACATGGAGCTGTTGGAGCGAGTCCAGAGGAGGGCCACAAAGATGATTAGGGAGCTGGAGCACCTCTCCCATGAAGACAGGCTGAGAGGGCTGGGGTTGTTCAGCCTGGAGAAGAGAAGGCTCCAGGGAGACCTCATAGCAGCATTCCAGTCCCTGAAGGGGGCCTTACACGAAAGCTGGGGAGGGACTTTTTAAGAGGGCATGTAAGGGGGAATGGTACCAAACTAAAGGAAGGTAAATTTAGACTGTATATTAAGAAGAAATTCTTACCTGTGAGGGTGGTGAGACACTGGAACAGGTTACTCAGGGAGGTTGTGGCTGCCACCTCCCTGGAAGAGCTCAAGGCCAGATTAGATGTGTTTTTGAGTAACCTTGTCTAGTGGGAGTATTCTTACCCAAGACAGAGGGGTTGTAACTAGATGATCTTTAAGGTCCCTTCCAACCCACACCATTCAATGATTCTATGATTCTATAAATGTTTTCTACTCTTACACCAAATCTACAAGATTACACAAAATTTTGAGATGTGACAGATCTGGAGACCACAGCAACAGGTAGTCTTTTTATGTAGCCATAAGGCACATCAATAGGCCAGCTTGCACAGTTTTATAAGGACAGGACACACCATTCAATGACTGGAGTAGGGACAACCGGAAGTAGCGACAAAAAAAAGTATATCCAATAGGGAGAAACAGCTTCAGCATTAATTTGGAAGGAATCCTCTCTTCCAGGGTTAAAAACTAAGTGCAGCTTTAGCAAAGTCCCCTTCATCACTCAGCAGAGTGCATATAAACTGTTTTAAACCACAGCTACGGTAACTCTCGCTCAATTTTGTGCCCTCCAAAAGCAAATTCCTGAATTTCCTCTCTTAAATGTTTTTCTTTATTATACCAGAAGTTTTCAGTTAGCATAATGAAGTGTAAAATAGGACATATCACTGAATTTCACATATTCAGCTACCACTTTTTCAGAAGAGTATCCAAGGTACAGTTGGGGAAAAAAAGTGAACCACTACTTCATATAAAAACAGATGATAAATTACCCTGATGCAGCTGTCATGCTTAACAACATGGACAATGGAAAACCCTCAGCCAAAACATCTGAGCCCCTGCAATTCTTCACACAACTTCAAAGAAAACCTTCAGTGTTTGAGGCAGACTGATCTCAGCTAAATAATTTAGTAACCACCAGGTTTGAGGCAGTACCATACTCCCAGTCTTTAAATAAAAGCAGCAAAAAAAACCCCACCTCAGCAAGAGATTCACAGACCATTACTGAAGCAAGCAGTCTGTATTAGCATTTGACTAATATTCAGCAGGCTAATCAGTCAGCCAAGCTGCTTCTGGGAGCATGTGGTAACAACACACATATGTGAAGGGGTGCCAAATGCCCCTCATGTTACGTTTTTATGTTGCTTTTCTTTTTCTAAAAGCTGACCTCTTTTCAAAACCATGCAGTGCATTTACATTCCCCAGATCAAATGACTGCCTCTGAGTAGCTTCCTTTTTGAGATACACTTTGAGCCACAATAGTTTTAAGAAAAGGAGATGGAGAAGAACTACAGGAAAGAAAAGGGAAAGCAACTGTGGTTTTGCCCCTGTTAACATTTACCAGATCCCATTTCTTCAAGCAGGTTTATTTCATTCATTTGGGGTCTGAATTCAGAAGTTATCAACTTTCTGGCAACTCATATTCAGAGAATCCCTTTGCCATCCCTGAAAATCCTGCCAAATTAAGGCCTCAGAATTATTTACTTCTAAAATGAGCCATCTCCTACTCTTACAGCCTTACTCTTCCAGACAGACTTCAGACTAAGAATTGTCAAAACCTCAGCGCCTGGCCCCCTGAAGAGCACAAGTCACGTGCCTGCACTCTCCTGACCAGAACTACAAACTGGCAAATGCTTCAGAAGCTTCGTTTCAAGTACAACAGACAAATGTCACAGCAACCTCAGTTGCTTGGCCCCTAAAGCAAGAAGGCCCAAAGCATATCTGGTGCATTACCATGAGCTACCACAGTAAAAGCATAAGCAATATTTAATGTTTGACCACATCTAGAGAGAAAAGGTGCTGGAATGATCAGGAACAAAGTAGAGTTTCTGGAAAATGCAGTCTTTCTTCTGTCCAAAGTATCCCAATACCCCATCAAAAAGACAGAGAAACCATTCAGGACAAGGATTTAATGGAAGCTATAAAATATTTCTATAAATAGCTATATAACATTTAGTTCAACATTTTCTCCCCAGACTTTTTCCTATCTTTTCCTCCTCCTGAGACATCAGAGAACAAGAAAATTTTGTTTCAGAATAACCATTTATTGAAAGAGCACATACTAATAACCACAGACCAAAAACAAACAAGAAACTTTTAAACACCTTCAAATTATCTCTAAGTTTCCCTTCTACATAGTCCACTGATTTTTTTTTAACTCAAGGGCAGGAAAAACAACAAACTCCAAATGCAATTCTCCATATTTGCAAAAGGCATATACACAAACCAATCCCAATTTAAACTTGCATTTACGTTAGACACCTTAAACAGAGAGCATTTCAAATGCCATAGTGATTCACCAGTCACACAGCTAGCAGTCTACTAGACACAAGTTTCACTCCCAAACAGAACTGTTTTCCAAGCTTCAATTCCAGACACAAAATGCATTTCTCATATGCTGTGCATAAAGGCAGGAAAAATGAGAAACCAGTAATGGCTTAGTCCAAGCCATATCCCTTGACTCTAGAGAACTCCACTGAGGAATTTCTCCATTATTTTCAATTTGATACCCCCTTCTTATCCTCTGACACAGTTTTCTGAGGTTTTCAAGCAAGTGTTGTTTGGTCATTGCTCATAAAGCTTCTATGGAAAGCACAATCATTTCTTCCTTCTGCAATGATCTCTGAGGATATCCTTAACACAAAGGGGCTATCCATTTTCTTCAGGTCTTCAGCACTCTCAAAAATAACAGATATGTATATCAGAATCACAACTGCCCATAGCAGATTCAAGTCACGTGCTGCACTATTCACATCACTCCTCTGCAATTCCTACCCCTATTACATGTTACAAAAAACGTTTTGTTCTCCTTTGTTCATCATTGTATCTTCTACTGCACAGGTCTCAAATTTTCAGGCAGATCTGTATGTGAAAAGCTTTACATTTATTTAACAGCAGCTCCTTCAGTGACTTCAGCATAATAAGCCTTCAAGGTCAGCATTATCTTTGCAATTCATATTCTTCTGTTACACCTGGCTGAAATGGGCTCAGGATAATCAAAAATTACCAGATATCAGGAAATGACAAAAAAAGAAGGAAAAAAGGATACAGATGCATGTGGATAATCCGACCTTATTTAGCTTTGGTGTTATAACCAGCTAAAGGAAAGGGAAGGTAGAAGTTGGTTGTTTTTAAAGGAACTGGCAAGTCCTCCTGAGCCCAGGTCTCCAGAACCTAAGAAACTAAAAGACTGCATATTGAAAGGGAATGGGGGTAAGGAGTGACAGACACACTTCAAATACAACAAGGAATCACACAGCAACTTACAAAACTGTGTCCAAAGAAAAGCTACTCAAATAGCAAATTCAGTTTGGATCCAGTTGCAGAAATATAGCAAGTACAAAACCCACCCCAAATAAACTGATATTCAACCAATTTGTGAATCTATGGCAGAAAGGGATCAATTCACTCCAGTTCCACTCTTCTTATATTACCCAGTCATGGCAGAAGCAATCCAGAGCTGAAACATTAACTTGAATCTGTATTTATATTACACAAAAGGGAATTACCATACAGAGGTGTCGGTGAACCACTGTGCACTGGAGCAGCCTCCTCTGACTCCATTAGCCATGGGAAGAAATGGCTCTTCACTAAAATATACTCATCTCTTTAAATTCAAACATGAAGCAAGTGCTGAAGATGGTGAGAGAACTGCTGGCTATAGAAAAAGCTCACCAAATATTCCCCCCAGGTTGGTTTGTTTAAGTTCAAGAAAACTTTTTGGCAGTTGTACTTGAGAGTGTGTGAAGTCACTCCTTATACGATGCAGATATCAATCCTCCTATCCCCCCCTCTTAAAGGCTCTAAAAAAATAGTAACTTCCCAGCAGTACTGGTTGTACATTCCACTGAAGATGTGACAGTTTGCAGGCATGGCTCTACAGCACCAGCAGAATAACATTTTGCTATTTTTAGGGTATCAAGTGTGAAACAGCACTATTTTTCAAAAAGTGTAATCCATTCTGTTATTCTCAGCAAAGATGAACACTGCAGGGAAAAAAAAATCAGAGTTGGCATACACTGTGTAAAACCTTATACTGTATATAGATACATCCCTGTGTAAAAGCAATTCTGACACTCTTGACTTGGCTACAAGAAGTTAAAACCTGACTAGAAGGTTACAACAGATCTTCTGTGATGGACAGATGATGTTTTTGTTCCATACATTGAGCAGCGAAGACATAAAATGTCTTCTATAATTATCAGCAAGTAAAGTGCAGTTGTGGACTACAGATTTGCAGAATATAGCCAGGACAAGACAGCATGGCCCAACTTCTTGAAAAAAAAAATTGTCATATGTAACTTTAAGTAGATACCAACCTACTGTTTACATATCACAATAGAATTCTAGAGCGGTGTCCCTCTATAATCACAGAATCACAGAATGTCAGGGGTTGGAAGGGAACTCGAAAGATCATCTAGTCCAACGCCCTTGCCAAAGCAGGACAACCTAGAGCAGGTCACACAGGAATGCACACATGACACAATACTTAAAGAGAAGACATTATATATTTGTAACAGGTTGAGTTTCTCTTACAGAAGCCAGTACAGTCTTGCTAGAGAAACTTTAGGGAATAAACATTGACTGAATCCTTACTGTTGAGCTAACTAGCCCACACCTCCAGCATTTCACATCTAATTCCAGTGAACTAGGAAATGCTTATTGCATGCACCAGATGCCAAGATAGCACACGTGATGCAGCCACTGGGACTAGTCACTAGGACACATTTCCTTCTTTTAACTCCACAAAATTTTCTATTTTGAAATATTTCTCAGTTATTTTGCAATCTGGAGTGAGGGAAATGGGATGCAGCAGATTCAACAGAAGACATTTTGTGACAACCTGCAGCTAGAAGTAAACTGCACAGTATTTTAGCATCAGCACCTCTGAACTCAAATTGTTGCCTTAGAACCCCTCCAGGTAACCTCAGTTCCTCATGTTCAGGTGGAACTTCCTGCGCATCAGTTTCTGTCTGTTGCCTCTTGTTCTATTGGTTGGCACCACCAAAAAAAGCCTGGCTCCATCCTCCTGACACCCACCCTTTAGGTATTTATACACATTAATAAGGT
>VZRW01001958.1:31355-47011 GCA_013398125.1 Aegotheles bennettii | reverse complement strand
CTGCCAGCTCCCTCAGCACTCTATGCCTACACTGCAGAAACATTCAACATATTGCCATGGAGAGGGTAGAAAGCTGGAACAGTTTTCTTTCTCCCTCAGGTGATTGGGCTGGGGCATAGTGTCACACTGCTGATCAAAAGCAGAGTATTTGTTCTTTAACCTCTCTGCATCCCTCCCCAGTAAAAGAAGCAAAGGTCACAGAGCAGAGGGGTTATCCTATCTGCCACCCCAGCCCAGCAACTAAGCCTCTAGCAAACACATTAGTGTTTAATTTGTCATCCCTGATGGTGTGGTACAAGTGTTTGGTCTCCCACCACTCCCTGCAAGAGCTCCAGGGGTGTTTGTGCAGGCAGCGGAGCGAGGAGGAGATGTGCTGACCAGGAAACACATTAGTGCCAGGCTGGGTCCACATTCTTTGAGTTTGTTTCCTTACCTTGAACACTGGATTTTTACACACAGCTCGAGGGGCAGCCAGGAAGGGATGTGAAGGCAGTGGCCATGCCAATGAGTGGCAACCGCTGGTTCTCCAAACATCTCCCCCTCTCCTCTCGCCTCCCCTCCATCCTCCACCTCTCATCAAACAAGGACTGTTTTAATTGCTTGGATGACAGCACAGGAATTTGCCTTTTCAAAAACACTCGCTATATATATAAGACCTATATACTGTAACCAGAAGCACCTTTAAAAGCCATCACGGGGAATGAAAGCTGTAGCAGTGACTGGCTGCATTTGGAACCGGTTTCTAATGAATACATAAAACACAAAGACAAGCCTGCACATTAGTCCAACGGCATGATGAGCAACAGTCAGTAAAAAATGATTTAATAGGCTGGCAGAATAGTTTCTATTGCTTTTGGTTATATTTGATTCCCATTAGCTTCGCTGTTTACAAAGTCCTATGTTTACAAAGCTGTCTCAAATATACCATTTAAATTCATTGCATAATGCACAAAAATCAATTTTCTTGCTCAGCAGCCAAAGGGCAGGAGAACTAATTTCTGTGCACTACAGCATCATTTCAAACTGGCCCATTTGCGACAGGTTTTCAAATGTACTTTATGCCAAGTTAGATGAAAGGCACTACAGGGTGATTACATACGTTAAGGGTAGCAGGGGGGCAGTCATCATTGCAGAAAAGATTTCTGGGAAACATGAAGGCAGGTGAGGAAATCTGTGTGCTGCAGAGCTGCTTGGTTTAAACAGAATTATCAAAATCAAATCATATTTTACAAAATATATAAAATATTACAAAATGTATACAAAATTGCATGCAAGTACATATGTTTTTTACTGTACTAACCTCCTGTACCATATGAAGACCTTGTCTCTGATGTACTCTGTTTTTTCCATCATAGTTTCCCTTGCCCAGTCCTAATCTTGGTTCTCTCATTCTCTGCCTCTTTATACACTTGCCAAACTTGTTTTTCAGTCTGTCAATCATTCCGACTTTAACCTGTTCTAAACTTAACTCCTGCCCATCCAACACTCCAGCTCCTGAGGTACTGCTGTCCAGAGCTCTTCCCCGGTCTTCATCTGACCATATGGGCCAGTGCCATTCCCAAATACCTCAGCTCAGTCCCACCTCCTTGTTTCTCAGTTAAAACTTCCTTCTTTTTTCCTTGATCTTGACACATTATCAACCACTTCCTTTATCTATTAATTCTTCTTCTCCTATCTGTACTTTGCTGGGTTCTTTGGCATTGCCATACCTAACCCATCTCTCTTTGGCTCCTGTCCCTCTCTGTCTGTCCTCACTGTGGATGGGTTCTGTCTGCCTGAGGACATGTGATGCTCTCTGATTCCTTCCTCATTCCCCTCTAGTCTTGATTCTAATCTGTGCACTATATTGAATTTGCCTTTATAAAAGTAAAAAGGTTCTTATTATCCACCTGTAAACCAGTCTTTTCCATTATGATTTTCTCCAATCTCTGTCCTGGGTTCACTCCTCTCAACTAGCTCTTTGTTAGTGTAAGTCTCCTCTTCTCTTCTCTTCTCTTCTCTTCTCTTCNTTATCTTATCTTATCTTATCTTATCTTCTCTCTTTCCCACTACACCTCAGGTTATGCTGAGCAACCCTTCTGTTTATACTGGTTCCTTCCAGACAGTGAGGTCTTACTCATGACAGTTGTGCTGATGGTTCTCATATACTGCTTAACATTCTCAAACTCTTCCTGTCTCCTTAGTATTTCTCACAACTACCTCACCTCTTAATGAAATAAGAGGGTGCATGACAAAACCTGAACATCTTAGTTTCACCTTCTGCAACCCCTTTTCCTGCTTTACTGGCAACTTTTGTTGAAAAATTCATAATTTCAAAATACCTCTCACCTGTCTCTTTCCTTCTGCCCCATTTACACAGATTCCACCAAAATTCCTATACTTGCTATTAATACAGCATATGAAAACCCTTTTCTCTCCTCTTAGAACACAATTTTCCAATTCTTTATTTGTTTTATACCACATGTAGTGATACTCATTAGATTTGCAGAAGTAAACTGAGCCATGGAGTTCAGCTATCTGACCCTCCATTGAGCGCTTAACGAGAAACGGAGATATTAGAAGTATCATCCTCTTGTAAAATAGCCCATGGTTAGAAGAGCTTTGTGACTAGAAGTATGAGTATTGGAAACAGGGGAAGATTAGATGAGAAAGATTTTAACTTTTATAGAGGGATTCCAGGTTTTGTAATATATGTACAGGTCACACCAAGAGCTCCAAATCTTTTTTCTTCCATCAGGATTTAGTTTTGGTCTCTGTCCTATCTACTCCCATTTTCAGTTTTTAATTCTTGCAATCATGGGTAGCTAGAGAAGACTCTTATTTGGAATATCACTTATTGGTTATCATTGATTTAATGTAAAGCTCACCTAATTTCTGCATCTCCAGGCTAGAAAGGGCACAGAATCAGGGTCACCTGCTTTCCTGTGTCAATGTGATAGGTTATGATGCAGACAATTTTCTTGCAGGCAGTCAGTGATGTTAGCCATAATCTCAATTACAAAAGGCGGAATCTGGGCAGCTGAAGAGCTCTGAGGGTGTGGTGGATGCCTGTCTATGCAGGGTTGCCAAATAGGTGTGAATGCATAAAGATGGTCACTTAGGAGAATGCAGGCAACATCACTAGATACACAGAGAGTTTAGGGCTGTACAGTATTGAGTAGCTGTGGACACCAGGCTGCATGGATCATTGTTTGGGACCTTGGTGAGTTGTTTCAGTCCCACTGTAGATGAGAGTTAGAGATAGTATATTGACCTATGCAGGTCTCTCATCCTAACTTTTACTGCTTTGTTTAAATACTCACCTTACACCTAGGTCTCTGTTTGTTTTTCCCCTTCTAAGTTAGCTGTCTGTTGCAGTAATGTGTTTCAGATCCTGACCATTAGGAAAAATTGCAGTAGCATTCCTGTTCTGCAGGTGGATGTCTTAACCTTATAGGCAAACACTAAAGCTAGGATCCTAGAAGCTGCTTCTTCCAATTTATTCTCCTGAGCACTAGACAAATATAAATTAACTAAAAAACTTTATGATTTTGTCTGTACACCAGAAGAAATCTATAACAGAAGAACTTTTGAGATCAAAGATGGTATGATGGCCACTAAAAAGCCCTCTACTTGCATATTGTGTTTCTCCATTTTTAATTGCAAAATTGATTTTACATTTTTAAAATGTATTAACAATATAATTTTTAAATAACAGTACTGAAGGGATAATTAGGCTTTATTTCATTGAGTAAAAAAAGAGTCTCAAGCATTTGAAAGTGTTTATTCCCCTTTATGGTGCTTCTTTCAGATGGATGTATAAACATTGGAGTGTTACTTAATTCTTTGTAAAGGAGATACCATCACATCTCTTTGACCATCAAAATGTAAGTTGGTGTCAACTTACCCTATTCAGATCACATTCAAAGCCCTAATTACCCTGCTGTAAGAACTTTATAGTCATTTCAGATACTGATCTCAAATGGTTACTGTATATACTGATTTTATCTTATGACTACTTTAATAAAAAGGAAACCTGTACTAACAACTGGCTTTATTGATACTGTTAGTGCTACTTAACAGTTTTATTGGTCTTAAAAGCCCAATAATGTGAAATATTTTTATTATATCATTTGTGGGGTCTTAGGCTATTATATAATAGTGAATTTGCTGTATTCACCTGTCAATTGAGATCTGATGGTATACCAGTGCTGAGATATCTTGCATGGTCACCTAGATGCAGATAAAACCAGTTTCATTACTAGAAGGTCAAAACTAAGAAGATAGTAAAATCTTTGTTGTGAAACTCGGGTGGCTTAATTAACAGACAAATTCTGATTTCATCCTGCTGTTTCAAAATGGAAGTGTCTTTATCCTAAAATAATTTCTTGCCCACAATAAATAATAATTTAAATTTCCTGCTAATCTTACATATATAGTAATCCAGCCTTTCAGTTGGCATTTGAAGGATAGGGACATCTCACGTTTATAATTGGTTAGCTGTTTTATAAAATACTAATCTTTATTTGGGAGGACTATATATCTTGCCAGCAGGATATTGAACGAGGGTTTGGGAGATTTTTTGTAATCATTCCTGTGCAGGATTTTTGTTTCGTTCTCCCCACGATTTCTTTGAGCTTAACAAAAAACAGAGTTTAGAAGATTTGTTTGGTGTTTAACTTGATTATTTAAATAAGAGATAAGCAGTTGCCATTACAGCAGCTAGGCAATAATTTCCTGGGGTCAGGGTCTCTCCTGTCCAGCATACACCCCTATTGTTAATGGAGCTGAACATGCACATTTTTAGAAGGTAATGTTAAACAGTCCCCATTTATTTTACAGTGCAAATACTTACAGGACAAAACACAGACAGACTTCAGGAGTCAGTCTGAAGACTTGAAAAAAAGAGCTAGAAGAACAAAGGGATTTAACTACGTAACCATTACTTTTTCCGTCTGAGTTCAAACTTTAGAACTGCAAAACCTTATTTAACCATCATAACCCCACTTAGCCATCACCTAACCCTATTGAGGTGGGGCCCAGACATCAACATTTTTCTCAGCACTTCTCCAGTGGACAAGTTGAGCTCTCCTTTTAGAAACATAGTACGCCTCACTACTTGTACAGGGAAATTAAGTACAGGTGCCTATCAACTGAAAACTAACTCTTATTCTAAAATACTTAAGTGGGTATTGTCCAGACAGATTTCTTGTTCAGTTGGATGAGTATCTGTAACAGTATTAAGTGTTAGGGGTCAAACTGTGACTGCTCAAGCTTGTTTGCAGGGTGCACTGAGAACTCAAGAGCAGGAGTCAGTATCAGTCAGAACTCTATCATTATATCACTTCATGATATAATGACAATTTTTTCTCCTTAATACTGGTGTATGTCTCTTGTTGCCTTTTAGCTACCTTTGAACCAGCTCAAAAGTGTGCTTTCCCTCACTTTTCTTGACTGGATTGGCTTCTGCAGCTACCACTGAGTCAAAAGTCAAAGTGCAGCAGGTGGTGGATACAATCAGCAAGGCAAAGCACCGCTGCTGAATTCCAGGGTTGAAAGTCTCCCACCCCACACTACGGTCACCACTTCAACCAGAACAATAAACCTGACTGAAGGATTTATTACCTGTGCCTGGGGCCTCACTTAATATAGCCCTTTCCCTGTAACCCTCCCCCATTCCTAGGTCAGGAGCAGCTTAGCTCTTTTTACTGCTGGGTAGAAAAATTATAAGAAGGCTTTGGTTAGTTCTGAAGGCAACTTTTACATTTATTTTCTAGATCAGGATGTTTCTGTCTTTTTTTTTTTCTTCAGGCAGAACAAATTTACAAATTGCAGTGGCTGAGTACCTTAATCTGCTCAGCATTCAAATGACAAAAATTTTATGTGTTCCCTGTTTATCAAGAGTAAAGGTTCTGTAGACTTTAGTAAGACTTGTACTGCTGAATACCTGAGTAGCTCTTGGAGATTTCACCCCAGTGATTCTTGAGGATAGTCCTCATGAGAAATTGCTTCTGGACACTGGCACTCATGGTTAATCCAACACAGTTGTCTGTTCTTGTTCCTGACCATTCTTTTCAGCCCATTACTAGAAAATGTACAAGCCCCTAACTTGTACATGGGTGAAGGGCTGTCTGTGCATGGCAAAAATCTGAGCCAGTTTGGTCTCTTCTATTTTGTCTCTTCTCATGTAACTGACATGAGAATGAGCTGTGTAGTTTGGGAAAATACAAAATTAATGATGTTTGGTAATCTACCAGGAGGTTATTTACTATGAGGATATGGCAAGACACTGTGTCAGATACAGTGGTATTATTTATCTTTAATCATAATCTAGGAAAAGCAACAATAGCCTAATCATCTTTCAGGTGACACCATATGTGAAGATGTTCTCCTGTAAATCACCTGAGCTAAATAATTGCTTCCATAGTGTTGAGCAACCACTAAATGGTAAGAAAGATACAGTAACACAAGTGTCTCAAGGCATCCCCCCTTTCTTAGAAAGCCATGTCTTCAGTTCCTAAAATGATATGCATGTTAAAAGTAAAAAAAAAAAATAAAACAAAATAAAAATCAAAGGAACACAAAACCCCAGCAGTCTACCCTGAAAAAGCTGATATTCAAGAGTTATAGTATATCAAGACATAAAGACTTTGCAGAAGCTATGCTTCACCCTGAGAGAACACATATTGTCAGCTATAAAATGTCATATACCTCAAACTTAACAGTAAAGTTTCTTACCATGAATACAGAGATATGCATCCTTTGGGATGTTCATCCTTGTGGGATGACTGGTGAAGATGCATGAAGTTGTTGCTCCAGCTATAAGAAAGAGATATGTTTCATTTTGCATATGAACAGAACAATGAGACTGCTTTATTTGACAATTAAAGTTGGTCTAGAAATGGTGTTGAAGTCCTGTGTGTATCTGTGGATTGCTCATCTCTATCTCTGGACAGATTTTTGTGTGAGAATTGATATAAAGCTTTCCCACAGATTCTTTTTTAGATATTGCAAGTTCCCCTCACAATATGTGAGCATTGCATTTAAAGTTATGAAGTTTTTCAAGCAAAGAAATTAAATGAATAGGATGCAAAACATATGAGTATATTTTGCCTGGTGTCTATAGCCCATTGTCTGAAAGATCTTATGTCTTTCACATAATAGACAACGAACTTCCTTCTGCTTTCAGTTACACTCATATAAATCTGGAGTAACACCTTTGGAATCCGAGATGAGTTCTGCCTCAATCTCTCTTTTTAGATGCTGGAGCATGGCCAAGCTTTTTACTTTGAGTAACTGCTTCCAATGCTGGGATTCTATTCACAAGTAACCCATAGGAGGTGCATTAGAAAACACAGCTCTAAACTTTGGGAGATTAAGGTCTGTGTCACATAAATCTGAAGTCTAGCCTGTAAGTTTCAGGAAACGTATCTAACTGTGTGTCTCATGCACACAGCTGAGGAGCAGACATGCCCGCACAGGCTCTGCAGCTTGGGTGGAATGTGGGGCTGCTCCCAGTTCACAAAAGGAGACAGGATCCCTCTGTTCTTCCCTTTTCACATGTCCTCCATTTATCTGGTTTTAATATATTTCCTAAAGCAAAACTAAGAAATGTATCTCAACCTCATTTTCACAAGCATTTAGAGCTTTAAATTGCCTTGCAAGCCACTGCAGGTGGTTATGCTTCACATTTGTTCATTCATTCATCCTGCTGAGAGGTGAGACTCCCACAATTTTCACAAATCAGTTAGGTTCATCGTTTCTGAAACCCTGCTGTAAGCTGGGTTGATAAAATAGCCTGGGTGAAAATGAAGCTGACCAACTTACTAGAAAGAAAAGTTTTGGAGTTGTCATTTTCCTGCCAAATTATTTTCTGTCCTGCAATAAATTTCCTTAAATTATTATAGAATCTGCTGTGTTGCAACCAATTCTTTGAGAAACATCTCTGATATAGAAATCAATTGATATCTGTGAAACTAACAAACTGACTAAACAGAGACCCCGTGGTTTAAGTTCTTCATGTCAGGATCAGAAACATCCTTCTGGACTTGTGCATGTGTGTGGAAGTGTGCATGCTCTCAGTTTTTCTCCATGACCATTTACTTTTTGTAGGAAAAATTCACACATCAGCAATATTTTCAGACCATACTAGTTTTGACTAATTTCATATTTTGTTAGGAATACTCCCTGTCTTTACTTGTATGCCAAGTCTTAAATGCTTTTTCTTGTGTTTAAGAGACAAATGTACAGTAACTGCATCTCCAGCTACTTAACAACTCATGTGTAATATGTTTCTCATTCCAACAATTCCCATCACTCAGCTCACAGTTTCATTAATTTTTCAGGTGAAGTTTTGCTGATGTGTGGTTAAGGGATTGAAAACATCACTGAAATCCATTATACTGTATTTCTCTGCTACAAGCTGCCCTTGGAGTAATTTACTTAGTGTTAGTACAACATCACTCCACACCACTCTGTCAAAAACTGAAGAAAAATATCACACTTCTGAAGACAAGAACTGATAAATCAGTTTTGCACTAACTTAAACAGATTTACCCAATCAATATTAATAATATTAAAAATTACATAGGTTAAATTCTCTGCAAAGGTCATTTTTGCAAAGGGAACTGAAAGCATAGTGAGCTTCTGTTTCTCGGAGGAAAGGACAAGAAGTGAGATATAAAACTGGAAATGCTATTTTTTAATTAATAATGATGAAAAAGGAAGTAAAGGACTTTCTAGTGTCCAAATCATGCTAAATCAAGGCATGACAATATCCTAAGTCATACAGACAGCAAGGCTGCCTTGTAGCATAAGGCAGTGTTCTCATTGGAAACAGGCTGCCAGGCTGGCTGGGCATTGGCCTGGACTGGTCCGGAAGCACTTACCTGGAATTAAAACCACAACTTTAAATAGTGTTTTTTAAAACAAAAGTTACTTTCTATGAAGTAAATGTCATCAATCCTTCTGGGTTAAGTGGAATCACTGGGCCAAGTCCTGACATCTATATATATCTTAATTCATACAGGATTGTGAAGGAATTGAAGAAAGAAAAAATGTTGCCTTAAGCCTTAAACTACCCTATAATCTTAGATTGAATCTCTCTGGAGTAAATTGAATTCTATTTACTTCATTATGTTCTAGATGAGGCCCAAAGGGCTGTAAAATTTAAGTATGAGTAGAGCTTTATTTCACAGCATATGCGCACCTGCTGTGGAAACCTGAGTTACTTCCCGTTAAGGTAGCAGCTCCCAGAATACTATCAAATTACAGAAAACTTGCAAATCAGCCATTTGTACTATCCAGACTAGCATCTGTAGGGGACAGAGAAATGGCTGCATGAAATATTCTGGGACCAAGGCTAAGCATAGAGCATAAGGGAAGAGCTGAGATTTCCAATGCCTTGCAATCAAGAAAAATGATGAAGGTCAGGCTTTGCTCCCAAAGTGCCTAAACCTTGAAGACATTCTTACTGCAAAGACAACTTCTAATAGACTGAATTATGTGCCCTGTGTGCCAGCCCTTTTGTTGTCTATAGTGCTCGTGATGCAGTAAAAAACCAGACCATTAAATTTAAAATATTTTTGAAAGGTAGTTTAACAAAGAAACCTAAGCTGAGATAGTCCATAAACTGCTCAATATTAGAAGTTTTTAATTTTTTTCTTTTAACAAAGGCTGAATGGCAGATGTTGTGTGTGTGTCTTGGCAACAGGATTAAAATCTTCCAGTGAGTTTGGGGAGGTTTTCAATTTCTATGTGGGCATGGACTCCCTTAGGTCTTCCTAATGCTAGCGGGTGAAGCCACCCCTGCCCACCTGGGAAGTTGGCTGCTGGGCTGCCATGCTCCTGCACCCGGGGAGGGAGGCAGGGCTGGCATGCAGATGAGGACTGCTGGATGCTAAAAGGGTACCATTACCTGCCCAAGTCACAGTGTAGCCCCAATTATTGCAGGGCGCTGGGTTCATTGTCAATTAGAGTGGCAGCAACTGCGAGCAGCAGCTGTGACAGATGGCTGGGCTCCAGCCACCTCGTGGTAATGGGATCAGAGCCAACTCAAATCTTTTCTCCTTCTTAAAAAAAAAAAAAGAAAAAGGAATAGGAAAAGGCAAAAAAAAAAAAAAAAAAAAAACTCTCAAATCCCAAAGCATAGTTGTCAGTTAGTTGCAATGTGTAAGGGGAAAGTATTGTATCTACAAAGGCATCATTTATCTGTTCTCTATTAACCCTTTCAACTTTTTGAAGTAAAAATTTTGTTTATTTATTATTTGCTTCAAGCATGTTTTATCAGGATGTTCAACCCAGAAAGCAGTTTATGGTAAACCTTTGTTCTGAGAGGAACTTACAAGATGCTTTACTCATAACTGAACCAATTTAACCCAGTTGTTAGCTTCTTAATTGGGAATTCTTTCTCTCAGAACTGTACAGGCTCCATTTCTGAACAAAGCACATTAAAATCAATACAAGACTGAACATATTGTCTCTGGTAAAATCTGATTCTATGTATTATATTTAGATTATATTTACTTCTCTGTCAGAAACTGGAGTCATAGCACCCTTCCCAATCTCATATAGCCAAGACTCAAGGTGCTGTCTGAAGGGCTTTTGTTACTTTAATTTCCAGGTGATTTGGGGAGTTGGGCATCTCTTTATTCTTCTCCAGGTTCACCTACTGTCAGCCTAGAGCTGCTCTTGCTTCAAACTCTAAGTACCCAGTGTGTAGCAATCAACACAAATGCAGTCAATATGGGTCACATCTTGACAGCATTCTGCACCAAATTAGACTTCCTGAACAATTGAAGTCTTTTACCACAGAGGACAACACTGGTAATCTGTTCAGATGTGTACTTGAGGTTTATTGATATCATGTGAGTCACAACAGTAGCAAAAGTGTAGCTCTCTGAGGTGTAGTATTAATGCTCCATAAGGAGGTGAGAGGGAATACACAAACAGGGTTGGTGAGAACCCATCAGACAAATTTTTTCTCCAATTTCTTCTGCTGCCAATTTGAAAACAGAAGCGCAGAATAGTCTAGAAACTGAGTGAAAAGGGATTGTTTGATGATGAGTAAAAGGTGTTGACAGGTAATAGGTATAAATCAAAGAAGGAAACACATTTAGTTTCTTTGTCAACTAAATCAGTGATTCTTTGAGAAAGAAGAAGCAAGAGGAAATCAAAGAAAGGATTGAGTTACTTTCATGCTGATTTTAAACTAGTTTTTCTTTAAGTTCTAGGACAAAAGTCTTTTTCCCTCAAGATCCAAGCAGCCCATGAGAGGTTTCAATCCAAAACTATCCAGAACAAAGAAAATATCTTTTTATAGAAAAGAAAAGTTTGGGTAGGTTAAACGTAAACAGAGCTAACAGGTTCTGGGCACACAAAATTAGAGCAATCTGTCACAAATGAAAAACTGCAAAACAGACTTTCACCAAATACTGAAAAAGAGAAGGAAAGGAAAAACTGAAGCAGAGAAATACCCGGCAGAATTATTAATTACTATATATTTTGTTACTTAAAATATAATGGTGTCCTGAGGCGTCTATCTAGAGTTAAAATCTAAACTTGAGATACGAGCTGTTGTGTATCTGGTTGGTTAATACGCTCAAGGGGGTGGGAGAATTGAAAGAAAACAATCTCTGATTGTTAATAATGTTGGCAATTGAGTACAGTCTTAGGACAACACAAAGACAAAAAGGTTTTTTGTTACTACTAATTTGAGTTTTGTGGTAATTTTTAAAATAATAAAAAATTTCCTCAAGCTGAATTCAACAGTGGAAAGGGGGTTTAATGAACTGTTACTGCTCAGTGTTTGTGCCACAAAGGTTTTATTGACTTGCTCAACATTCTCCTTATTCATCAAATAAATAAATGAAATTAAATCAGGTTGTTACTCTATTATACCAGGGTTTATTTTGTTTGCCTGTAGGGAAAGAAAAATCTCTTCCTTTGCTTAACCTTTGTTGCAGAAGTTGCTTTTTGGAGGATGGTAGGACAAGTGAGCATCCTCTCTTCTCAAGTATGTCATGATTCAGGTCAGTCTATCAAAATGGTAAATGATGGTAAATGGTCAGCAATCTGAAATCTGTGATGTATGTGGAGTAGATGATGCCTTCTATTTTTTTTCTAGCTTTATTTTTGTCTTTCTATGGACAGTCAACTGTTTAAACTGACCAGCACTGTTACATTTCTCAAAAACATGTTTATACCCTATGTAGGCAGAAAAAAAAGAGATGATGTACTGAGTGAGCGCCTGCTGTTTGGATTTTTCAGGTGGAGACCTGTTACACAAAGTGAAAAAAAGAAGTGTCCGTGGTCACATAAGCAACATGGGCAAAACAGAACAAATGCAGTTCTTCCAAGTTCTTTCCAAGCATCTTAATCATATAATCAGCTCTCATATTTTGAAGGACAAGCTGGTCAAAATAAGGAGGGAGAGATACAAGTCCTTTTAAAAAAAAGGTGAGCATTTTATATAGACTTTGCCTCTTATCAAGAGATGAATAAAATTATTTTAACAAAAATAACTTACTGATGAAAATAAATCATTCTAAAACTCAAAGTTTACTGAGTAGCTTTGGATGCGGTTATCTAGATCAGATAAAAACTGAATCAGAAACCACTTCCTTACCTGCCATTAATAACCCCTGCTCTGTTTTTCAGTGAAATGCTGAAAGACACTTGAATAAATTATTTTGCAAAGTATTGTTAAAAATGACAACACATTGTTTGATAATTATTATTCAATCTACTCTGAAATCAAACTTTTGAAATTGTGCTTTGCCATAACTTTAAATATATCAAGGAAGTTCTTAATTCAGTAATTATATCACATCTTCAGTTTAAGGCAGAAGAGAAGTTGTGATCTCTTCAATGGTTAAAGTCAGATTTAAAATTGAAATATACTTTCAACAATAAGCAGGTGAATAACTTTACACATGAGAACCATTCAATTTGGCACTATTCATGTGTGTAATCACATATCGTTACACTGGAGTTTAATTCTGCTAATCCTTATTTTGGTCTGGGTCACACTGTTAATTAATAAAAGACTCTTCATCCATTTCAGTGCATATTTCTGGTTACAATGCAAAAGAGCTCCTTCATTTAAAAATATTCTCAAGAAAAATCTCTGAGAAGTAGCCCCCGTCTTTGACACTAAAGTTATTGTTTTCACTATCAGTTGGTAAAGATAATTTAGTAGTTAGTTGATACAGATGATATGCAAATGAATAACCACATTCTGCAGCAAGGAAAAAAAAAAAGATAAGGCAAGTTTTTATATGAAGCCACCTTGTAGTTCTTTATTAACTTGCAGCCTCTGCAATATCTTGTATACTGTTGACATTCCTTAGCTTGGGCTAACAGTAACATGCATACAATACTCCCATCACACCCTTCACTAGCTCAGTCAACCCTATTCATGTGTTACACACCTGTGCATATTTGCAGTCCATTTAACTGTGGTGTGAGAAATATTAGCTTTCAAGGCGGACTCAGTAAAGATGTTTCCCCCTCCCCGCACCCTTTTTCTACTTTGCAAGCACTAAAGGAATAGTTAGGAAGTCAGAGGCCCTGTATCCTACATAGTTTTTACATCTGATGTTATCACGGTCTTGTATCATTTTCACTTCATCAAATAAATAGAGATAGAAGTGCATCAAAAGAAACCCCACACCAGACAGTATTTTGTTCTTCTCTCAACTGTACCAGGTGGTCTAGTGAAAGACAAAGTTTCTTCCTCTTGTATCTAAGATGATCATACATAGTAAGTTGTCACCACCCTGTATCACCTGTGTCACCTTCAAATCGTATAGAAGTATCCCAATACCATAGAATCATAGATTCATAAAATGGTTTGGGTTGGAAGTACCTTAAATATCTAGTTCCAACCCCCCTGCCATGACCAGAGACACCTCCCAGTAGACCAGGTTGCTCCAAGTCCCATCCAACCTGGCCTTCAACACTTCCAGGGAAGGGACAGCCACAACTTCTCTGGGCAACCTGGGCCAGTGTCTCACCACTCTCACAGGAAAGAATGTCTTCCCAATATCCAATCTAAATCTATTCTCCTTCAGTCTGAAACTCTCCCCCTCGTCCTATCACTACATGCCCTTGTAAAAAGTCCCTCTCCAGCTTTCCTGTAAGTCCCTTTCAGGTACTGGTACATTTATCTTAGGGAGATAAAAAGGTCAATGGTTCTACATTGCAAGATTGTACCAGAAACCCTGGGGAATATTTTAAGGAAATGATTAGATTATTAATGACAGTAATTTAATAATTTATACCAACTTTTTACAGTCAGTTCAAATGTCTGAATTCGATTATGGCAGATGAAATGCATTGTATTTATCTTTCCACACCAAAGTCCTGATCTACATGGAGAACTCAGTGGATGAAGAGGATGTCACTGTCTGAAATGTATTGCAGTTTGCACTTAAATACGAAACACTCTTATTCCTAAATATCTGGGTCTCCTGCTGTAGAAATGTGGTCGTGCTGGAAGCGTTTCTGTATAGTCACACATGGGAGATATTTTGACAGTTCATTGTCATTTTCATTGAAAAAATGGTTAAATTCAGACAAAGTTTAGTCCCAGGATTTAATTAAGATTGAGGCTGACCTGAAGCCTATCATCTGCAATTCTAGCTCTTCCATCATTAACAGATTATTTCTCTTTGACCTGAATGAGGATATGCCAAGTCAAAATTTTTTCTTAGCCACAGCCAAGAAAATGTTGTCAATTTTTTTTTTTTGGTGTACATAACAATTACGCTCTAATACAAGCTAATTTCTATTCACCAGGGAAAGTAACTGTCATAATTACTCAGGACTAAAAGCAAGATAATGAACAGGTAAGATATTTACCTATAAAAATCTTTTAAATAGCATACAGTAGTACAGAGGCTGCTGTTGTTGCTGTTGTAGGTGTCAACACTTTGTATCAAATGTTAAGTTAAAAATTACTTCAAACAAAAAAATATGAACAATTGGTAGCAACCTGTCTCAAATGTTTGGTGAATTCTCCTTTCTTATGTTCATTCTCAGACGGTTCAAAGATGCATGCTACAGATACTGAAGATAAGCAAAAGCCCTATTTCATATTTTAAAGGCTAGTCCTCATCTGTTTCCTGATCTATACTTGTGTTTAAAACCCTTTTAATATATCTTACTGCACCATCAGGGGAAACTGTAAGTGAATTTACTATAGAATGAATAAAAGTGGAAAATTAAAAATATTTAAATCCTGCAAGACAAACATGGAGAAAAGATGTAAGGTGAATGCACTTATTCTTTTCTTGGAATAATTTTCCAAGAAAGCAGTGAAATTCAGTTTTAAAGACTTTTAAAACAAGGCTTTTATAATTTTAAAATGAGTGGACAAAACATTAGAAAATAGATTATAGACACAAATTCATTGCAAGTGGGTATTTTGTTAAATGAATAGATAAATATTTTGGTATTGCAGTTTCACTGAATCATACCACAAAGTCATCAAAAGAATTGTCAGATTACTGCAGTGGGCCATCCTACTGGGGAGGCGATGACACATGAGGCTGTGAGATTATCATTCTGATTACCTTAACTTTTATAAAGAGAGTGATTGAACATAAGATAATAAACATGCATCTGTGACATTTTAGGCATCATTAAACCACTGCACTGGGGATAAAAAAAGGGGG
>VZRW01001958.1:0-31345 GCA_013398125.1 Aegotheles bennettii | reverse complement strand
AAAAAAAGAACAAAAAAGAACTGATACAAAATGAATTATTTGCATGAGAAAACTTTCATTTTGCCTTGATTTCATATAATGGTTATGAAAATCTGAAAGAAAAAAACAGTACAGAAATCCTGTATAATTTCTTCTGAGATCCTGACTGAAATGCATTCACACATGCAGGTTTTAGAGAGCAGTGGTGATCCAGTCACTCAAGGGAGAATCACATTTCAACCTTTCTTTCTCTAGACCACTGATTTCTGCCAGTGAGACAATGAAAATGAATTCAAAGAACCAATTTGAAAATTATTAATTTACTCATTGTAAAATTTTAACATTAAGGATACAGAGAGAATAGGAGCTTATAAAATGAAATATTTAGTTGTGCTTAGTTAAGTTTACAGGGAGCTAATAAGAAACTTTTAGATAAACTCTTGGAGAAAGAATTTATATGCCAGTTCTGAACAAATCTGAGATCAGAGGGTATATTATTTTTACCTATATGTAAGTAAGATGTTGTTATAACTCAGTCACTGTAAAGATTTTGAAATATTTGTTTTGCCTTAAGCTAAGTACAAATAGAAAAGGTGCAATGTGGTCAAAGAATTTGCAGACTAGTAGAACGAAGTCTACCTATGATGCAAGAGTATGCCATCCTCAGATGCTTTCCTTCACAGTTACTGGTGTTAATTACGTATAATCTTGTGAAATCTATAAAGAAATGCTAGTTATGTTAGCTGAGAATTTGGCTGATAACTTTAAATATTTTTTAATGGAATTAAAGTATGTTTACTGTAAAATTTTAAAGTAACTTTACTATGGTCTAAAACATAAAACTAATTGCTGTAAAGAAAGGTGTACCTCACAATTATTTCTAAGAAACATAAATAAATTAAACAGTCAAACTTTGGAAGGTATCACAGGATTTTAAGCATCTTTAAAACCTGTTGGGTCTGACAGTATAAATGACACATTTGACTTCCATGAAAATACCCTTATAGTAGTAATTGATGCAGTAATTGCAATGTGTAATCTTGGAAACCTGACTCAAGATTTATGGTCACCTTATTTTATATTTATCACGTGGGAGTATACACCAGAGGTAGTCACCCAACAATTCTTTTGCAGGAAACGTGTTGCCGATAAAACATGAGTTAATCACCTGAGGCTGCTGAAATAGCAACTGGAGATTGACTCAGTACAATAAATAGATCCCAAGACATGGTACATCTTATCCTAAAATAGACACCTATACTTGATGAATTGAATGCTGTCCCAAACACATTTCCTGTGTGTATGTGTGTGTGTATGTAATTCAAAGTACTCACTTTTAATGGCAAACTTATCAATGATTTAAACACCACTGTGTATGGGTAGTAGTGGTGAGATTTGTATCACCAAATGTGGTTACACACAGAGAAAAAATAAATCCATTTTTTTTACACCCTTGGTGTTAGAAGAAGAAATCCATTGAAAAGTATCTGTCTTGCTGCTTGAGTGTATGTACTTTCCTATAGAAATTCCCAACTACATTGATTTCCTGGCTCCACCATCACTTAAGCCAAGCATTGCTTCAGGTTGCAATTAGAACTCCATATCTCTTGAACTTCAGCAAAATACCAGATCTCTGATTTCAAATGTCTTCACCTTATGCAAGCTCGTTGTTCTCTTGCCAGCTAGGATCAAAAATTCTAATTTATTCCAATGCTAAACAAATCCATTAGTCTCACAGTTAAGCAAGGTTGCAAAACAAAGAAGGAAAAAGAAAATCACTGAAAGTCATGTTGTTAAATTGGCAGGAAACCTAAACAGCTCCAAGCATGTGATGCCATGAAATGAAAGAGAATAGTGACATAATTCACAATGGGCTTGCTCCAGCAAGACTAAATTTATCAGGAGCTATTGACATCTGCAGGAGAATCAAACCTCCTATAATGATAATATTTAGAGTAATGGCACAAAAGCACCTGCCTAGATTTTAAGAATGCCCTTGACATAATTTCAAGAGAAATCCATGTGTAACAATTCAGGATAAATTATTCTTTTCCCTCTAAGTAGTTCTGAAGTATTAGACTAAGAAAAGCCCTGTTAGGTCAGAGTAAATGTCCTCAAATCCTGCCTTGGAGAGGGGCCAAAACCAAGGGAAGAGATTAAGAACAGGGCAAATGTGTAGCAATGCTTCTACAGTGATTTAGGGCTTGGGGACCTCCTGAGGAAAAGATGTCTTTGCATTTAACAATTTCCAATAGCTATTTCTTCCTCTTATTTATGCAGGTACCTTTTAATCCCTTTTTTTAACCTTTTAGCAGCCACAGGGTACTGTAGCAGGGAAGCCAATACAATATGAGATGAACTAACAAACATTTGTTAGCTTTGAGTATGCAATCTACAAGTTTTATTTGATGCTTTTTAGCTTTCTTTTTTTTTGTCTTTGAGAAAAATGGAAAACAACTATTCTCTATTGAATGTCTCTAGGCCACTTATGATTTTTTTATTTCTTCTCTTGTATTCCTTCTTTAGTTAGTTCTTTCTTTTCCTCATAAATCTTAATCTATTTAATATTTCCTTATGCAGAAGCCAGTGCATAATTTTGACTTTTTATCCTTTTCTGAACATTTTCCAGTTAAGTGATACACTTTATGAGTAATTCAAAAAGTACTCATAGCTGTAGTCATACTCTAGACTTATTGTTGTTTTGCTATTTCTCTCCTAATAATTTTTAACATTGGGTTACCATTTATTGCACATTTATTTTGAATTTATGTGAGTGTTAATCTGAATATAAAGTATACACATAAAATACAAATATCTGCTGCAATATTTGTTGACACTACTTATTTTAATTACATACTTTGATGTCCTAGGAACATTTCACAATGTTTATTTTAATCTTGATTTTCCTTCTTAGCCAAAAGAGAAAGCCAGATACTTCTATGGAGTAACCCAGAGCAGAGACCAAAACCACCTCTTTCTTTCCACTGACTGCAGGACGAATTAAGGAAGATTAAGACACTAATTTAGCTGATGTCTAAAACTGTGTAACATGAAAACCCCTATAGTTCCTGTTGTACTGATGGATGAAACCCTATTTTCATTTGCTAGAAAAGCACCTCCATACTTCTCACAGCTCTTCTTCAGATTTAGGAATAAAGTTACATCAAACTGGGAGAACGAGTAAGTGCAAAGCCTTCAGTGAGTCTCTGCATAGTTTACACACAATTATACAATTGCAGGGTTCAACTCTCTGAAGAGAGATGAAGAAATACAGATTGACCTCAGTCCCTTGTTAACATTTAAAACAGTTTCCCTTGTATCTCTGAGGCATGTGATATAGTTATCTTTGATCTATTGACTGGATTCTTCCATACTAAGTTTTGTTCTTGCTGCTTGGGTGTTCCTGTTCAAATCAATAAAGGTAAAGGTGGCATAATCTGCCTATAAAGGGAAAATGTCCTTGCATATTATATGTTCTGTCCTGTTGACTACATAAACTTATTCTAATTTCACAAAGAAATTCTGGATGCATTGTAGTGAAAATCCCCTGAAAGAGCCAGCTTTGCCTGTAAATTAAAGTATTTCATAAAAATAGGCAGTTTTCTTGATCTTATCTATCACCTGTAAAAAGTCCTGGTATAATACATCACCTGTGTGAAGTTTCAACTTAGTATTGATACTTAGGCATCTCTGATTATTGCTTCAATGATATGTCAGGGTGCATTTGAACTCTGTTTATACTGTTACACTCTGAAGTACTTTCATCAGTAGTGTCAACCAGGATTGAAAAGGAGTTACCTGAATTCCATGCAGGGTCAGGTTTCCTTGATTGGAATCAGTTTTTAGAATCATATGAAACTTATAGAGATGTGCTTCTGGCTGAGAGATTTTTATTATTTCTTTATGACTAGCTGAAATTATTTTTGCTCTATATCCTACAGTTTATGCCAGAGCACCATTTTTTTTTATGAGAAATTACCACCTCTCAGAAGTCAAGAAAACACCTAGCAAAATGTGATAATTTTACAGCTGTGTTATCAAAAGACACATGTTTGTTGAAGTCAGTTATAGCAAAGGTGCTACAGAATGGCAACAAATAGAGAAACCTCTAGAAAAATCTCTCAGATAAGTTGAGTTCACTGGTGAACTGAAACTTTGAAGCTGAAATTGAGTATCATACAATAAAATGGATTGCCTTGTTCTTAAGGGCAGCAAGAAACTGTTCTGGTCTTACCAAACCAAATCCACTGTCCCTGTGACATATCAAACAATTAGAAGAGAATTATGAAAGCAAAGAGTGATTGCTTCAAGGGTCACAGTGTATTTTTCAACTGTTGTTATTCTTCAGTTCAGTTTCACTGAGTCACAAGCATTTTACTAAAAGGTCAAGGTACTGTATAAGGGACTTGAGGGGAGCCTATTTCCTTCTATAGGTCAAGATGAATCTCAACCTTGTTAGAATTTCTCTTCAACAAAAACAGTGGGATTTTGGCATGTTTTTGGTCCTACAGGCAAGAAAGAGGGTGAAAGAACAGTGACAGCACTGGATGGCATGAACCTTAAAGCAAAACATGCCTCAAGAGACTACTGAATACCCATTTTCTGTATTGTCTCTTTTTTATTATTTTCCTCAGTTCTCATGAGCTCCAATGCTGTCTTTCCGCTTGTGTGCTTGACAGAAATGTCCCTACTAAACAGAGAGAAAAAACTGCCAAACTTATTGAAGAAAATTTACAATACTGTGGACTGAACCTACTACCTACCTGTCTGTTTTCTCTGAAGGGAACACAGGGGTATGAATCAATCTGTTGTTCCCAGGATACCCTCAGGAGAGATGGCTCAGCTGTAAAATCCTGTCCTAACAGCAACAAAGTTAAATTGTTAGCCACATGATTATTCCAGGCAGGAAAGAAAAACATCAGAGATGGGAGTGGAAAAGTCTGAGTTACTAGCATAACAAAGAATGGGGAGATCACTGTGACTGTAGTAATCTGCACAAGTGTAACTGTGTGATGACCTTCAGATGTTGGGAATGCATTGGATGAGTAAGTGAAAACCTGGTTGTTTATGTTTCTTAAATAAAATTCAGAACGTTCTTAAATAAGATTTTGCTAGTTATGCTTGCTTCATACACACAGTGCAATGTGCTGCGTAAAAAGCAAATATTCATACATTTTATAAACTATTCATTTATTTTACATTACTGATGTACATATGTGTACAGATTGTTTTGGCAGAGTAGCAATAGTTATATCTCATGGAGAGAGCAGGTGAAAAGATTAGTTGCACACATATACTATATCAAGAACAACAACCCTCTCTCAGCTGGATCCTATTAGTGCTACTGTCAAATAAGTAAGAGATATTTAATTTATATGAAAGGTTTTTTGCTGTGTGTGTTGTGTCCCTAGATCCATAACAATGAAAAAAATCATCAACTGTATGAAGAGTATTCAGTTGCATTTTATACAAATGAGTTAGTTCATATCAAATTTCAATGTAGCTGTTCAAAACATAAGAAGATGGTATTATCTTTATAATTAATAACTGCTCCAGTGATTTCCCTGTTGGGGAGATTAATCTCACTTGAAGATTTTTGGTTAAAATCTCAGATCCACACCAGACTCTTTACATCTGTTTCAAATAGTGACAGCACTATTTCAAATAAGTGGATAATATTTAGAAGGCAACACAGTTTAAAGTTTCCTTAAGTCATTGTCCCAAGAGATTATCTATGGTTGACTCTTCCCTTAAAATTTTTTGGAGGAGAACAAAACTGTATCAGTCAAACTCTATTTGTTCCACAACATTGTAAAATTAATAATTCCTTTCTGGACCTTAGAAGTGTCTATCTGAACTCTAGATATTAGGCCTGTTTTTAACTTTATTAGGATGAACTAACTTTGAAGTCCTTCGGCTTCCTACCAGGATACACTTTCACCATTTACTTGTAATTACTTCTTTACTTTCTCCTCCTAGTCTTCTAATTCTGAAGATAGTGTTAACATACTTTGAATTCCAGTACCAGCTTCTTGGTTTGCTTTACAAAGAGAGTAGGAATGACCATTAATGGCACAGACAAAAAAGTTCAAGGCTGCAGAGTACATGGCCTTAGTAGAGAGTCAGTCCTGATTATCTCTTCAGTGAAATTGAATTAGAAACATTTTCTGTATTCTGTTTTAAGTGCACCTGTCTGTAATCATAAGATCAGATACTGCGAACTTGCATAGTGGATTTGACAATAATTAGATATCTGCTCTTCAAGAACTACTTTTATGAAGCAGATGTGAGGAGTTCTGGCCTCTGCCAATCAAAGTTATACATCTCGGGGCTGGTAAGGCACCTTTTGAACACCAAGATACCGGTTTTCTTAGCACATGTAACAGCCTAAAGCTGCAGGATCTTTCTCTAACTCTCAGTATTAGAATCAAAAAATATATTTACAAATATATAAGCAGAAAGTACATTCAAGATTTTCACCACCCGTAACACCTTTAATACATTTCTTAGTTCCTGCTCCTTTTCATCATTATTCTGATTCTTAATGTTTGAAACATAACCCGTGTCCAGGAAGTCTAGAAAACAATCTTTCTAAGAAAACACTTTCATCTGAAGTCAGGCATATGAAATTAAGAATGCTCAAATTTACCAGATGAATACTCCATCTTATCCAGTATCTTGCCTCCAGTCATGGCCGGTAAAGATAATTCACAGGAAGAGGAAAAATGTCTTGAGAACTAAATGAAACTTTCACTTCTGCTCTGAAAGAAAGACAGTACCTGTTCTTTGTTCTGAATCTATTTCTTCTTGCATTTTGCTTGAGGCATGATTTACCCTTGAAAAACAGCTTTTTTAATTCATTCTCTCAGTGTATTAATTCCACCTAGTTCAGAATGGGAGGATATAATGGGAAATTTCTGGATCTTTCTTTGAAGAAGGTCAGGAGTTCACTTAAACTCTAACAGACTAAGCATTTTAGGGCTCATGAGGGCCAGCAGCATGCACACGAATCATGCAGCTGACATTACCTCTTGCTGCCCCAGCTAGAATGTTGCAGTCACAGTGGGGTACAGGGGAAGGTGGTGAGATGGGAGAGAGAGTCTATGGCAAAAATCCACAAAGATGTTGAAATTGTTTCTCTGTAAAACCTCTTCTGCTTCTGCACCTTATCTGTTATCTGTCTTATGATTCTTCTTGTTATTTTAATATTACTAGTACTCATGCATATCTCCCCTTTTGTAACTATCTGTTCTTATTTTGATGTCTAGGTGTTATGCAGGCAGTTTTAGGAAAGTGATGAATAAGGTTCTGTAAAGTATGGAATTTTCTTTGCACAAAATGAAACAATTGCAATTGGAAGCAGAGAGTACATTAGAATAATTGTAAGCTAGAAGTAACTACTATTAAAGACTCAATTGCAGTGTTAAATGATTTCTATTGTGTTGTGTTATATTGCACCTTGTCTACCTGCTTTATTATAACTGTACTCTGTATAGTATTATCTAATGTTATTCCCTATGATACTTAGCTGTCTTCAATCTATGGATAATTTAGGACTGTAAGTGTGTATATTTTGCTGAACTTTCTTCTTACCAAATATCCCTTTACCTTTACCTATGAAACACCTTCACCATAACACTGTCCAATGGTTTATGTCAGCTGTATCCTTCTTCTGCCTCCCTTGGATTAACATTTTTTCCCACATGTATTTTAATTCAGAGCAAAACAGTCTCCACAAACTACTGAAGAATAATGCTAAAAAAATGAAAAATCTTTCACTGTTTATTTTAGTAAGAGAAATCTGTTGGAGTGTAAATTGTTACACTGGAAGAAACTCAAAGCAATTGAAGCAATATGCAGTAGTTCAGTTGCAATTTATGCAGTGGAGATCAGGTTCTGGACTAACATATATTAAATATGTAAGGCTAACCATTACCTGCTGTATATATGTCACTGGATACCACAGATATATCTTGATCACATTTCTTGCACTGATTAAGAAGGAATATTCTCTCTGGCTATCTACCCATCATCTGCCTTCTTGTATACTGATATCTTATTCATGGTAACCTATAAGATGATATATGGTGGATTTTTTGTGTGTCACTCACCTAATTCTCTACTGCAAGCTAAAGGGAGTCACTGATTTTTATACTTTCATTAGGGACAATATATCCCTTCAGTGACATCTTTTTATTCTAGGGCACTGTGTAGCTTTATGCATGAGTGCCTGTTTGTACTCCATGCACATTTAAAACTCAAAACCCAAATGTACTTGATTTAAAAAAAAACATAAAAGAAATTCTGTTATGTTTGTACTTTTAATTTAACACTGGTTGGGATATCTGCCAATGTAATATAGGCACTTTTCTGTGCACTGGAAAACCCAATTAGGAGTTGTTCTTAGTTTGATTATCAGTCAGAAACATGCATACAGAAATATTCATTAGAGACATACTGAGAGCTGTGATAAAGCAGCAGACAGCTGAATTATAGAGTCTGTCAGTATCCCCACTTCAATTTTACATTTGTTTGATAAAGGACAAGTAACAAAATATCTAAGATGTAATTTGGTGCCCACTGGAACTGTATTTCTTTATGGTAGATATTGTTCTGACTCTTTTCAGGAGGTTGGTGAGTGTTTCATGACATGATATTGTGCACAAATGATAAATCACCAGGCTAAATGTTGCACCAGCCTTCCACATACATAGAGGTAACACATGTGTCAGCTGGTGATCACCACTCTGTCACAGCCTAAAGCCAGTAATTTGGGGGTTGGAATCGTAGGAGAGTTTTTAAAAGCTCGGACACAAAATGATGATATTTTTTAAAGGATGATGATTCCACTGACCTCAGTGACCCAAATTAAACATTAGTTGTATGCAAAGACTAGACAAAAAGAAAGGGAAATCATTCCTTTTCGGGTTTATGAGTTGAATTTTTGTAAAATATTTCTGTTAATGTTAGATAGCTAAATTTTTAGCTTACAGACCCTTTTGTTTTGGCCTAAACTTCTAGCAACCAAAACCACTGGCAGTACAACACATGATCTGAAAGAGTAATAGGCTTTCAATAGAATTGGGAAGGACATGTGCATGGGACTCTGATATCAGTCAGCTAACTAGATCAAAGTCTCTCATACAGTTTATTTAAAAAGCACTTGGGAAATCTGGTTCAAATAATTGCTTCAATGTGTTTTCCTTTCTGAACCAATATCACATTTGTAAATTAAAAAAATGGCATTTGATCCCTTTTTTTAATGTAGCATTTTAGTAAAGTGTTGTTCAAGATATATAAACTCCCCTCTAAAATTAAATTATTTAAATAAATATTCCAAAAAACTAGTAAGGGTGGAGAATAAAGGTCCATTCAATGTTCTTAATGTGAATCAGAACTGTATTGGTTGCAGCAGGCCACAAACTGAGCAAAAATAGTAGTAGTGTGTTTTCTTTGTTTTGTGATTGAATTTTATTTAGACTAGTATTCCTTAGCAATCTTTATTGTATACCATGCATTGTACCAGGAAGCCTAAAATAAACACATGTTAAATCATGTTACTAAACACAACTGTTGAAAGATCGATTTCCCTAAGCCATTCTGGCTATGTGTGCATTCAATAACTGTACAATATTCTCTGATGAATGATTGAAACCAGGTCAAAGTATGAAAATATGACATAGACACATGCCTAAATGAACCACTTTAAAATATGCACAATCTTTGAGCAGAGCAATATAATAAAAATATACCTTTATTAGTATCTTAATAATTTTCTAATTTGGGACTATATGTGTGTTTTTAGCATAGTTATCTAAGGTGCTTGACTGGTGTATTTTATTTCAGTGTTTGAAAGCCTCACAAGCTGTGAAAGCATTTTCCCTCAGAATGTTTCCCTGTCATATAAGGTAATACAGTTTTCCCCAAGTTACCAGATAAAGAGCAAACTCACAGAAGCTATGTGTAGGTGTACATTAGCAGGTACAGGCAGAACTGAGCTTGGTCTTCCCATGCTAATGTTGGAATTGGAGATATGACGGGAAAAGACACCAATGTAGGCGTCTGCATCTAAATTTTTGGTCCAGAAACAGTTCTAGCCACATGCTGCACCAGAGCTAGCATACTGTGCTGAAAGCCTGGGGGCTGACTTTCACAGCAGAGGATGTGGCTGAAAGGGTAGCTCAGACCTCCCCCTTTGCTGCCTGTGTGTTCCTAACAACTCACTTTTGTCTGGCTTGAAGTTAGCTCAGCTGTGTGGAAAAACAACTCAGAGACATTACCCAGCTGAAAATTTTCCCAGAAAAGAAAATGGTCAGTTTTCCATCAGTCCCTTCTTCCCCTTACTGTATAATAACATGTTTCCTATCACTGCTGCAAGGCAAGTAACAGGGACTTGCAGTTGTAGCAAGACAGAGAGGGCTGGGCTACCTCTTTTGGTAGCATCAATGGTTCAGGATGCATAAAAAAGACACAAACCCCATTCAAAGTATATTAACATGAGTGTAGTTCTGGAGAAACACCTAGTGACTTGCCCAGAGAAGATTTCCTTCAGAGCAAGACTTGGCACCTGGAGATGAAACCTTGTCTTTTCCATTTTAGACCACCCTTCTGGTCTCAGTGATCTCTAATGCATCTTGTGCACACCTTGCTCGTTGGAAGGTATCATGATGGCATCTCCATATATAGTTGGAATTTAATGAGGTTTCACTCAGGCAACACACTTGTAATATGTCTTTAAAATTAAATGTGAATTAAATGTTCTGCTGAAGGATAGTCTGGTCTGTGACCATGGACTCTGTTAAATCAAGATCTTCAACCTTGATACAAAGTTTGAGGAAATAATAAAATGAGAAAAGGCCTGTTGATTTCTGTGAGTCTTGGTTCAAAGGAGATCAATTTTCCAGTGCTTGGACCCATTTTTAAGTATCATATATACAGAGCTCAGGAAAGCAATACATTGCCAGTAAACTGGTTGAAAACTGTGAATCTACCACAGTTTTTGTGAATAAATTCAGTCTTGTGCAAAAGACTAATTCTCAGGACATACATTTAAATGCACACCTGATTAAGCAGAGCTCGAGCAGGACTGACATCATGGGTAGATATGTACTACATAAAATCTAATTTTTGTGTCAAAATGAGGGGGTGATCTGACTGCTGGAACCATATGGAGTCTGTAAGGATATTTGCAAACATGGTGGCTAAGACAGTCAGATAGCTCAGGTTTCTAATATTTTAGTGTTATTTCATTCTTACTCTGGTTATATTTTCATTTTAAAGAACTGTATACATTTATAGAACCATAAAGACACATATACATGTATATTAATTCTGTATCATATATTTTTTTCCAGCTGAATTTCATTCTGAAAAGAACAACAAAGCTACAGCTGAATGCCACATGAAAAATCTTTAGCCTTGCAAGCACTATTTATATATCAAAAATCTTTATTAAAATCATGGGAGCACACTTGAGTAAAAACATCTGCCATTTCCCCTCCATCTTCGATTTTCCCCCTTAAACAGTAACACCCACATTTCAAATGTCTGAAGAGTTTATTTAAGTTATTCTGAGCATATGGAACGTCCCTGTATCATCCACACACAAAGACAGATAACAGTGAAACTCTGAGATGAAAAGCCCTAAAACACTGAACATAAAGGGAAAAGAGTGAAAGAAAACATGATCATTATATGCCAGTGCTATACTGGATATAGTAAGTTTGGTGATATATGTTCAGTATAGTTTTAGGAACTGACCTTTTCCCCTCTGTTATGACTGAAGATTGGGTGGGTGAGCCATCTTTCTCAAAAGATATATTTATGGTTTGCTGACAATGTTGTTTTTCATGCATTCAAATAAAAATGTTCCTTATAATAAACATAAAATTATTCATACTCTGGAGACTCCAGTCTCAGTATGTGGAATACTGGAGAAAGAAAGGATGGTCCCAGTCTTGAATAGTTTATAATCTACTCCATAAATCTGTCATTTGGCATAAATTTAAAAATCTGGCCAAAGTTTTTACTCCTGTTTCAGCCTGCTTTTGCTTATGTTGCTTACATATTGATACTAACCCTCCAACCTCCTTGGACTTGCTCCTGATTTATAGCAGTGCACCTGTAAATGAACATGTCATGCCAAATGGCTTCTTGGATGAGCCAGGCTACTTCAATGCATATGAGCTGAACTGTAGCACGATGGCTGTAGAGGAGGGAGCATTTATGAGAGAGCACAGCAGCAGCAAAAAGAACAGCAGACTGGGATTTGTCTCTTTGCTGATGGACAGGTTAGGTCACCCAGCTTCCGGGACTCTGTAGACATTTCTCATGATTTTTAAGGGGAAAATCTTATCTTCAGCAGCTGCATAATTCTTGATCAGACATTACATGACACTTCTTTTTCCAGAACACAGTTAATGACTTTGCCCTGGCCTCCTGCCAGGTATGCATTTATACGCTGCTTCAGCCTTAGCTTGTCTGGAGAACAAGAGCAAGAGAAAAATACCGTGCATGTAACATATAGCAGAGTTCCCACAGGGCAGTACAAATGTGATGTATAACTGTGCTGCTAGGCCAGTTTTGCTCTGGATAAAATGATTCTTCTGCCCCTCTTTTTGCCAGCTCTCCAGGTTTTATTTTTTTTTTAAATTTTAAAATATTATTTTAAAAGCCTATTTTATAAATATTTTCTTTTCTTTTCTCCTTGAATGATAATTGCATGACTGACTCCACATTTCTCAAAGTTGCAGAGGTTCCACAGGAACTGAAATCATATTTGAGACACACATATAGGATTAGCTTATCCAATAGAGTCATTCCATTAAGGAGTCAGTCTAACTTTTGTAGTTGCATGTACTTGAGTTTTAGGAATGTTACTGTTTCTATTAGTGAATCTGGCTGTCAGGCTTATGGTCAATAAAAGCAAAAATAGTGGCTATATCTCATAAGCAAGATATAGGTGAAGATGAATGTAGACTGAATTGAATTAGGTCAATAATTCAGCTACAGAAATGGGTTTTCAATATTTCTTAGCAATCCAGAAATGGTGAAAGAAAATTGTAGATGTTGACAAGTATTGGTGTTTCATAAATATGCCAGATAGCAAGGTATTTTCATCTGGTTAAAGTCTACTGTGAAATTTCTGTAATCTTAGTTGATGAAGTTTGTGGTTAAAGTCCCCATAAGTCATCATCTTTTCCCTCTACAGCTGTTGTACTGTGACATTCACTGTTTGGAAAAGAAGAGACACAGCTGGCTGCTTCTTCAGTGTTGTCGTTGACCCTTACCCTGTCCATAAATTGTCCATCACTAGTGATATCTGCTCTCCTACCTCCTCATCAAACACTTCTGTATTCAGATGTTCCTAATCAGTTCTCAGAGACGTGATTAATGGGAAGTCAGTCAGAAGTCCAAGTCTAGGCCATGATATGGCAAAAGAGCTGTACACAGTACAGATGACGTGTTGTTCACTCACTTTAACTCTCCGGCTGCAGTAGTTGGCATCTGTGATGTATTGAATCTACAAAAGCATAGGATGGAATGTCTTTGAAAGACATTGACAGGGGATGTGCTTTTTGTCTTGGAGTGAAAACTGAAGTGCTAGTAGAGGGGAGCCAGGGTGGAGAAGGAGATGCTGAGCTATCTGCACATTCAAGCAGAACAAGCTGATCACAGAATCACAGAATCACAGAATCTAAGGGGTTGGAAGGGACCTCGAAAGATCATCTAGTCCACCCCCCCTGCCAGAGCAGGGTCATCTAGAGTACATCACACAGGAACGCATCCAGGCGGGGGTTGAATGTCTCCAGTGAAGGAGACTCCACAACCTCTCTGGGCAGCCTGTTCCAGTGCTCTGTCACTCTCACAGTGAAAAAGTTTTTCCTGATATTTACATGGAACCTCCTATGCTCCAGTTTAAAACCATTGCCCCTTGTCCTATCATTAGTCATTACTGACAAAAGCTTGGCTCCATCATCCTGACACTCACCCTTTACATATTTGTAACCATGGATGAGGTCACCCCTCAGCCTCCTTTTCTCCAAGCTAAAGAGACCCAGCTTCCTCAGCCTTTCCTCATAAGGGAGATGTTCCATTCCCTCAAATCTGATCTTGAGAATATCCTTGTATCACCAGAGAGGAAATTAATCAGTCTGAAACAAGCTCTTCTGAGGCATCCAGATTTCACTCTAAACAGTTAAATGATAAAAGACTACTTCAAGTATAGTAAAATTTGCCAAAGGATCCTTCCAAAATGAAAACTCCATTGTCTAAAATTCTGTTTTTAGAACAACTCTGGTACAGACTTGGCCCAGGACACTGAACAGTTTCAGAAACAATGCTTGGGTATAGTCCAGGAGTCAGCACGGGCCAGGGATCTTCTCAATATGAGACATGAATACAACCATCTTACTATGAAGGCCAAGAAAGTTTAGTAGTGTGAGTAGGACATACTAGGCAGTTGGATTCAGTTTGAGAGAACACATTTAATTTATCAATACAGATTTCCAGGCTCCAAAATTGAATGTTCCTGTAGTTGCCAATTGTCCCCAAAAACACAGAAGAAAATTTCTTCAAAATTAACTGCTTCTTATTGTCTTCTGGATGCAGCAGAGCAGCGCACCTCTATGTATGTCTATACATAGCTTAAGGCAGCATCTTAAACCAGGGCTCAAACTTCTTTGGATCCTTTTTCAGTGCCTCTGAAGAAGCTAAGGTGTTAAATCAGACAGTTGTAGGTAAGGTGTTGCCACTTGCAGTAGACAGCAGCACGCAAGGAGATGATAAACCTGTGTTCAGATCAGACGGCAAACTAAATGTCCAGTGAACCATTCCCAGCCTGGTCAGACTTTGACTTAACTTTGTAATTTTAATATAACAAAACTTAAGCTTGTATTGCAAGGGACGTTCCACTACCATATCCTGTTTAAACATTGAAACAAGTACATTTTCTTTTACCTTGTATTAAATAAGAGTGGGTTTTAGAAAATGCAGGAGAACTGATTCCTAATCCAAAGTGAAAACCTTCAAAATCTATGTAGCTACTGCTCCTTCGGCAGCCAGATTTTACTGTTTCCTGTTCCTGTGCAGTTGTCACTGTCAAAGCTGCTCTCTGCAGGTGGCAGTGCCTTGCTGCTAAATGGTGAGAGAGCCAAGAGAGAGATCCAGGGCTGCTGCCAAGAGAGGGGACTTATTTGCAGGTGCACAGAGGGGACAGCAAACAGGATGAATTGTGGAGGGTGCTGACAGCATGGAGAAAAGGAAACTGAGGACACACAGACTGAAGGGGTGGGGGAACAGAGGTGACACCTTTAAAAGCAGGGAAAATCCAGACAGGGAAGCAGAAAAAGTGGAAGCTTCCAGTATGGTAGCTGCAAAAGAAGAGAAAGAAAGAGGGGAGGNNNGGGGGGGGGGGAATCAAAGTGAAGACTTACATGAGGCTGATGGCTGGTTTTGCACCTACAATAGTCATCTGTGTTGCCATAATTCATTAAGAATACACCTACTGCATATTTTATGAGGATGGGAAATCCCAGTTAGGTTTTCCCTTAATGGGCCATCTTCAGAAAAGCTTACAGAGTGTTCCTCAGTCTTTTCCCTAAGCACCTTCACAGCCCTTCATCCACCTCGCATTTTTCAAAGAGAAGGAGTGGTTTCCTCTGAATTCATGATCAGCAAGCTTATCATTTTGTTACTGCTCTGGTAACATAAATGGCAAAGGACTTAAGGAAGCAAAGGAATGGATCTTGAAATGCAAAAATGTGACCTGATCCTTGGTGGCAAAGTAACCTATAAGCACCTGAAAAATATCTGAACTAAATGGCAAAAGGAAGGTTTGGATTCTACATTTTTTGTCTGAAAACTTGGCCCAACTTTAATAGGATTATGTGATTAGATGGTTATCCTTTGCTGCAGTATTTTCTTGGTATTTTTTTTTTTTTGGCTTCAGGTAAGGGCACAGAGACCAACAAGAAAAGGTGAGAAGGGATGGCAGAGGATGAGCTAAGCAAAGGAATTGGTAAGTGTTTGCCAGCTTGGAAGTTCAACTAGACTACTTCTCACTGCAGCTTTAAATTAATTGTATTTCTGATTCTCTTTTGAAAAAAATTAAGGGTCCAAATGAATGATCTGTTGCATTTCATTAAATAGTATCTCCTCTTATACCCTCAAACTGCTATTTAAATGGAATTGTTTACTGAGTATTAAATAGTTCTTTGAGGACAGAGTTGTCCTATGACTATGTATTTATCTGCTAGTTCAGGACGTTTTTGTTGTCAACTATAAGTCAATCTCACCTTGTTTCTTGTTCTCTTCTTGTTTAATATTGAGTTATTCTTGAGCATTTTTAAACTTTTTTCTTTTGCTAAGAATTATGCAATAACTCTTCCCAAACTAAATGGCTAATTTAACCACTCCTTGAAAGGTTGAAGCAGTATGTATCTTTCCCAGTTAAGATAGGGAACTGTGAGTCTCAGTAACAAACTTTAGGGAGCTGGACAAATTGGCAGTGTACAAAACAGTTGCTCTGAAAACAATCATGTCTCTAAACCGTCAATTCTCATTCATATGTAAAGTCATGATCCTGCTCCTACTGAGAAAACTGGTAAAGCCTTTTCTAATTCCACCAGGACTAAGATTGGTTTTTCAGGTTTCCATTCTGCAAACACACATGCACATACTGAACAGGCCTATTCACATGATTAAGTTAAGCATGCAAATAAGTCTTTTCACTTGCAGTTTTTACATTACTAATGTTTGGAAAGTGGAAAAGTTACTTTTCTTCCCAAAACCTTTGGTGTAAAAAATCCACTGTTTCCATTGATTGTAAGTAAAAGACTTTGACTCATGAGCAGAGATCAGCCTATTTTTTTGGTGTGTCTGTGCTTTTTTTAACCCTAAACATGAGAAATGATGGTTGCAAAGAGCCTTTGTACCCACACAAGTTAGCTGAAGAAAGAATTTCATTAAGTTGTTTACTGGCCATGGCCCTTTTCCTTCTAGATGAGTCTTGAAAATCCAGACAAGCCTCAAGGAAATATATAAATCAAGAAAAATATATTTCAACAGAATAATAAGAAAGTATGTTCTACCAAGATGACATTGTTAGAAATTAATATCCTTCCAGGAACAGACTGATTTTGAGGCATTCCTTCCATAAAGAGGAAAAAAAAAAAAGAAAAATGATGAAAGGACTTCCTTGCTTTTATATCTCATACTACATGCTCTTTTTTTATATCTCTGCTCACAAAAACTCTTCTCTAAAAATGACTCACATTCTGTTTCCTCACTTTGAAACCTAGTGAGTTGTACTTATTAAATTTCTTGAATTACATGAGCACTCTGCCCACTAATCCCACTAAAATAGGATTTTTACTAGCATTTCAAACCTTGAACCAATGTCAATATTTGCATTTTATCTAAGTAAACAAAGTTGCCAGGGAATTATTTTTTTCCTGCTTTCCAGGAAATGTGGAATTCCTTTCTTTCAACTAATAGAGTGGAAGATATTCCATTATTTAGTGGTGGACGTGGCAGTGCTAGGTTGACAGTCAGACTTGATAATCGTAGAGGTCTTTTCCAAACAAAAATATTCTATGATTCTACATTGAAGCAGCAAGCTAGTGGGAATTCATATGGTGTTTTATTGCTGTGGAAAAGGTGTAGAGCCAGCATAGATATTGTGCTCTCAGCAATATCTAGTGTTATTCTATCTGGTATGAGTGGGACTGAACTTGCCATCACTGCTGTGGAACCTGTGCATGACTGTGTGAGGTGAAAGAGGGAGCAGGGTGTCAAAGAACTGTCCCCTCCATACCTCCTGTGAAGGTCCAGGGCTAGACTGAGATCTTAAACACATGTTCACAAACTTGGATGTGGGACATGAATCCTGGATTCTCCCCTTCCAGTAGAGATTTGTCTGTATATTTACTGCGCACTGTATATATAGGATTTAGAGCAGGGGATAAAGCCATCATCTTCCCTGCAGCTCTTACATATGAGCTGCTGATTTTATTTCCAGTTTCATATTCTCTTTCTCACTTTTCAGTTGAAATTAATCTTGGATTCTTTTTTGCAAGATGTCTCAGTTTTTGTTGTTGACACAGTAACATATGTGATGTGAACAAATACTTTCTAAGATCACAAACCAACTTATTCAAAACTGGATTTTGGGTTGTTCTTGGTCAAATATAGTATATTTGGTCAGATTGAGCTAAGGATCACACAATTTCTGTCTCCTTTAACACTGCCTGGAAAACCTGCTTCTGTTTTACAGTCTGGTCTTCATAGCTATGTATGAGATGAAGAACAGCTTTGATCTGAACTTCAGATGAAATAACCTTGGACTTTAGTGGTAGAACAATAGGTACAATTTGGGTTTTAGGAAATGTGGACTCTTCCTCTAAACATTAAAATATTAGTTACAGAAAATAGCAACATTGAAATACTTTTGCCTTGCTGACACACATTGAGGTAAATAGCTTTCCATTACTGGGTACAGATAGAGAATTTCCTTTGAGATCAGCAAACTTATATTACTGTTAGTGTGCGTTTACCTCTGTAGTCTGTGGACTTCAAACTGTGGAAAGCATGACGTGCCTGGCTCAGTTTCCTACGGCATCAACCTTTCCTGATCTCCACTGGTGGCACAGAAATGTCACCGCTTTTTACTTATTAAACATAGATTTTAAGAGACTTCTAGGAAAAGCTTTCTTGTCTGTGGAGTGCATTAGGAATAGCTGTCCTTCCAGTGTTTCTGAACAAAATGACCCTACACAATTTTCTAAGTTTTCAGAGTACTTCCATTGATGACTTGAATGGCCTAACATCTTACTGTGCTCCTCTAGTCACTTAAGCTCAGGTTCTGTCTGGGAACTAAAATAAGCCTTTAAGATACTTTAGGCATGGTGTCTCATGGCATCCTCATAGGAAAGCTTAGGAAATGTGGGTTAGACAAGTGGACAGTGAGGTGGATTGAGAACTGATTGGATGGCAGAGCTCAGAGGTCTGTGACTGGCAGTGTGGAGTCCAGTTGGAGGCCTGCATCTAGTTGTTTCCCTCGGGGGTCAGTACTGAGTCCTGTCCTGTTCAACATATTCATCAGTTACCTGGATGAAGGGACACAGTGTACCCTCAGCAAGTTTGTTGATGGTACTAAGCTGGGAAGAGTGGCTGGCACAGCAGAAGGCTTCACAGAACCTGAACAGGCTGGAGTGTTGGGTGGAGAGGAACCTCATGAAATTCAGCAAGGGCAAGTGTAAGGTCCTGCACCTGGGGAGAAATAACCCCAGGCACTAGTACAGGTTAAGGGTTGACCTACTGGAAAGCAGCTCTGGGGAGAAGATCTGGGAGTCCTAGTGAACAACATGTTAACCATGAGACAGCAATGTTTCCTTGTATCCCAGAAGGCCAAGGTTACCCTGGGGTGCATTAAGAAGAGTGTGGCCAGGAGGTCGAAGAAGGTTCTCCTCCCCATCTACTCTGCGCCGGTGAGGCCATATCTGCAGTATTGTGTTCAGTTCAGGGCTTCCCAGTTCAAGAAAGACAAAGAACTACCAGGGAGAGTCCAGTGAAGGGTTATAAGGATGATTATGGGACTGGAGCATCTCTCTTATGAGGAAAGACTGAAAGACCTGAGGCTGTTTAGCCTGGAAAATAGAATTCTGAGAGGGGATTTTATCATGGCTTATAAATATCTAAAGGGCAGATGTGAAGAGAATGGGGTCAGACTCTGCTCACTGGTGCCCAGTGACAGGACGAATGGCAATGGACAGAAACTGAAACACAGGAAAATCAGTCTAAATGTGAGGAAAAACTTCCTTACTTTGAGGGTGACAGAGCACTGGAACAGGCTGCCCAGAGAGGTTGTGGAGTCTCCTTCTTTGGAGATATTCAAAACCAGCCTGGATGCAATCCTGTGTGCCCTGCTCTAGGTCACCTTTCTTTAGCAGGGGGGTTGGAATAGGTGATTTCCAGAAGTCCCTTCCAACTCCTACCATTCTGTGATTGTGTGATACAATTGCAGCTCAGTTTACAGGATATTGCTAAGTCATAGGAGTCAAGGTGGATTTATAAAAAATACTAGTTGCATAACCTAGCTTCCTGGGACTTTCTCAGTACTGTTCAATACTCTTCAACAAACATACAGGAAAGTCCAACTGGATCCAAGAAGGGTCAGAAGAAGCTGTTGCATGGGAAAGAAAACAAATTAACTACATGTAAAAAAAATTGCCTTGACTCTCAAATGGATTATGGTTTTCCCAGTCTATTACATCCCAACAGGTGGATATCTCCAGAAGGTGCCCAAGACACATGCATGGACTGATGCATTCTGGTCACTGCAAGGGAGCTGTAAACAAGCTATTTGCCAGGTGCACCTCAGGATAAATAAGCTTTCTAGACCTGAATTGTTTCTTTGACTGCAAGTAAGCATATAAGATTAAAGACAGCAGATCTCAAACACTGATGTGTTAGCCTCCAACTAAGAAGCTTAAGTTTCTGAAAGTGTCAGAGGCCTCTTGCGCTAAGGAATTCTGTGCTGGATCTTTCTGCTGTTATTAAAACTGTGTGGTCTGAAGGCAGTAAAAACATGTAAACACTGAGTTTTCTTCCAATTTTCAAAATAAAGTTTTATAGGCTCTTTGTGTGCATTCCCTATGTGATTAACAGGATTGTGGATGCCTGATGAGTTTATAAAGGACTTTTTGTATGTCCACTAGGAAGAAAAAGAAAATCTTCATTTTTGAGTTGTTAAGAGACAGGGTGGCCTTTTTTACTTTACTTTTTACACACCTTCATTGATGTATTTGTTGAAATACATGACAGTTTATATCTGGCCTTCATAGCATAACTCTACAGCCAAACTCAACTCACTAAGAAAGTGACTGAGAGACTTATAAGTTGCTATGGGTATTGAATCAAGCTAATATGAATCAGTAAAAATCTACAACACAGGAAGATGATAACTTTATGTTTCTGCTGCATCATATAAACACACATTATAATGTTTTATATTTTTAGAGACCCATTTTATTATAATTCAATATTCAGTTATATTGTTTTAATGTTTAGATTTATTTGGCTGAAAATGCACATTTGTATAAAGGTATCTGAACCACAGAAAAGGTTGTTTCATTCTTATATGTTTATATGTGTGCAGATGTATGTGCACACACACACATTTTCACTCTACGAATTTTAGACACTCATTGAAACATCTTTTTAATATAATATCTTAATAACTGGAGGCAACCAAGTACTTCTGTGAGAATTTCCATCATTTGTGCATATTTGCCATAAAGAACAACAAAATGCATTAATTTATAACATATCAACCTCTTCCTCTAAGCATCTAACCTTATGAACATATTAGATCATATATTTCATTATGCAGTGTAAGATTACACCAATTTTTGAGCTGAAGCCCGACAAGCTAGAGTTTTAAGTGGTAATCAGCAATAATGTATTGCTTGTACCTTAATGTCACTATTGGTGATTTAGTGATTAATTATCTGACTGCCGTGTAGTGCTTAAAATAATCTGAATGCAGAGGGTAAATTAGTTGATCAGGAGAAAAGTCTGTCATGCAAATTCAGTTCTTACAGAACCTTCCTGTCACACTCATCAATGACAGCCTAAGTGGGTCACCACAGTGGATGGCCCCTGTTAATTTATTTTCTCAGACATGCAATACATATTCATGATACCCTGCTGTTTGTCTGTCACCTCAAAGAAACTCTCCGTCTCCTCCAAATTATAATTAATGAAAATATGCACAGTTAGGCTTAGTGGTTTGGAAGAAGAGATACTGGTATTATGTTGCAGGGGGTTGCAAGGTGTTGGTATCAGCAGTTGTTTGCTAATGTGGTAGAGGAAAAATGTTACTTTGCCTAGTGTCTTCTATTTTCCTTCTTCCAAATGACAGATGCAAATGATCATGTAAAAAGAAATAAAAATTAATAAAATACCCCTGTCTGTGTGTGTATATATATGTAGAAAAAAGTATACAGAAACATTATTCACAGAGGAGCTTTTAGGACCATGCAGTTCTAATCTAAAGTAATTTTTTTTCAGGCGATCACAATGTAAGATCTATATGGAAGCAATTATATTTTTCAAAACTGTACTTGCCTATTTGCCTAGGTTGTGCACTTTTTGACAAGTATGCCTTTTTATCCATACTAATGCCAACCATTTCCTGTCATCACCACGGCGTTATATGATGTAGGAAAATATACTTTGTGTGTAGTTTTTATAATATCTTTATAATATACCTTGTACCTGAACTAGTTAGAAGACAGAGGTAAAAACATGCAAACACATGCACAGTACTACACAAGTAATGTCAGTATCAGTGAGATAAATTGTATAGTCATATGATAAATTGATAAACCATGCTATAAATAAAATTAATCTCACACTTCTTCAATTAACAGTTACTTTTGAATGTCTCATCTTTTTTCTGCCACTAATCCATCTCCTCTAAGACTGGCTTGAATATTCCACACCAGCCAGCTTCAGACAACTCTCTGTTAAGTAAAAATAAAGAAAATCCTACTACCAAGAGAAGAGATTGTTCCATGTGGAGTTTTTCCCACACTTATACCTAACAAAACCCCAAAATGTGTAACTCCGAGTCCTGGAATGGTTATTATTGTGATATATTTTGCTCTGCATCAGGCTGTGTTCTTTCCCTGTTCGTATCAGAATCACAGTTCTATTTTCAAAACATTATATGTAATGCGAGTATAATAATGTCTTTGTTACAATGCTGTCTTTACTTTCTGTTGATGAAAGACAACTGAGCTTAATTTTACCAAAATACTAAAGTTTTTAAATGTTAGATTTATGTATGTGTCTGCAGTCATTTTGAATTCTTTCTGGTCAGAAGGAGGGGCTTTAATGAAGGAAAATAACAGAAATAATATTTTTTTAACAGTTTTACACATTTGAAAAATGGTTCTTCTCTTCTGTTGATAATATGTGAGAAATTCATGAGAGTGAAGTGGAAGGATTTTATTGCTGACCTGCATGACTTACTTGTGGCTTTGTCACTCATAAATAATGTATTCAGCCCCAACTCATGCCACTGAAACATTTATACCACAACACATCATTGTGTATGTTATATAAATATTTATTATGATGAATTTTTAAAATGAGCAATGAATATTATTCTTGTTGTGGCATGAGCATATGCATGTATGTATATTCTGTGTTTATATAGATATATACATAGAAAAATATTTAGGTGGCTCTATACACACGGATATACACGTATGTAGGTTCTCCCATATATGTGTACTCTCACATATACATACATACATACATACATACACATTTGCACATCTGATGTACACACACAGCTGTAATTCTGGAAGGCTGTAAACACACTCTTTATAGATGTGCATTATTTATAAACAGAAACCTGCACATGAAAGATGGAATTATGTACATTTCATATTTTTTATTATCTATGATTAATTCTGACAGGATCATGGCTTAGCTGCAACTATCATAACAAAGGCAGGGCAAAGGCCTCAGTCAAACAGTATCCAAGTCTCTAAGAACATGATGTCTTTCATTAGCCAAGATTTACAACACAGGAGAATTCTTTCAGCCACTGTTTTCACACATTTGTCTGCTTACAGAAAAAATAAAATAAGAAATTTCTATATGGCTTTTGTTATACCCAAAATGCATTTAAAGGAACAATGTTTAGATTGTGATTCAGATGACTCCCTATAACAGAAGTCTGTTGGATGCTGGAGCCTGTCTGGGTACTTCCATCTAATCATATCTGATTTCATAAACCGCTGACACATTTTTTAAAAATTTGCCAGGAAATCATATGACAGCACAGAGGGAGAGAATAGAAAGAAAGCTATGACCATTGCTAGGGGAACACAGGCAGGGAAGAAGCTTGGGAACCATACATAAGATGCATCTTCCAGTCTCTGCGAAACTTTTCATTGCACACCCTGACATAAAGCATTCCAAAGCGGGATGCACATATGAAATATTAATAGGAATGCATCAAGCTCCATAGACAGTTGCTTATTTCCCCATTTGATATGTACAAAGCAAAGGATTAACACCACTGGCAATATTTGTGTCAGGCCATACTGATTAATTTAATATTCTGATTGGATGAGCAGCAGAGCTTTAACGGCTGTTAACTTTCTGGCAAGCAGTGGTGAGAAGGTGATAATGAGATTAACATTTGGAGGACCTGATTTGCTTTTGCGCTGTATTTAATTACTACTTTGACACCAACTGGTATGCACTATGGATTGTGCAGATATGCTGATAGATATCCATATTTGCTAACCTATAATATTGGCTTTAAATAAATGTGTTAAATTCTGTGATTTTAAAAATACTTTGCACAAGACATGAAAAATATGTAATCTTATGCTTAATTAATAGAACCTTAAAGAGGATATTTGTAGTAGGCAGTGTCTACATGGAATTCAGAAAGGGATTGATCAACAAAGAAAGTTGTACATTAGAGGCTAGGAAATATAGTAATAAATTAAGGGTCTCCAAAAGTTAACTGAGCTGTTCAAGCTGACTTAGATTGTGCAAAGGAAATTAAAACAAATCTTGAAAAGATCCTGAGCTCTGTTGCTAAAAGCAGAACAGATCTGGGTAAAGATTTTGGCATTTCTTTCATCCTCTAAGAAAAAAAAAAAAAAGAAAGCATGGTTGGGCTCACTCTTTAGGAAGGTTCTGTAGGAGCTTAATAATGTTGTGTAAAGCTTATGCTGAATTTTGAACACAAAGTGATTAAGAATAAAGGGTAAACAACATAGAAATAATGCAGCCTTTCCGTAAGCCAACTCATAATTTCTTAACCTGGTTTTCTGAACAAGTGGAATGTGGAATTGACCAGCCATGGATAAAAGAAGAAAGGACAACAGGTAAGACTATCAAGTAAGAAGGAATTTTTTACAGAGTTGGTCAATAATTGCTCTTGGGAGCAGTCTTAAAGACATTTTTTTTCATTAACTTGTTGCTAACGGCAGGAAGATGACATTTGCTGAATGAAAATTTGAATTTATACATAAAAACTCATGTTGCTGTTATTTGGTTTACCAAAAAAAGCATACTAGTACTATAACACATTTATAAGCAGATCAAAATTTGAGGAAGTACAGTGTTTTAAATGTGTATTTTCTAAACACACAGTTTGTACTTGTTTGTACAATTTCACATACATCCTTTTCAGTTTTCACTGGCTGAGCAAACCATATATCTGCTTGTCTTGACCCCCATGAATGAAACTCAAGACAGGCCTCCTTTTAGACAGCTATTGTTTTGGACCCAACTTCAAGCTGAAACAATCATTGTGGAAAAAACAGAGCACACTGGGGCTGGTAATACATACTTAGTATGTCCTTCAGGACCATTCTCATCTCAATAGCAGATGTGTTGGAAAGCAGGAAATAGAGAGAGAGAGAATCCAATTGACATATATACAAAAGCCCATTTTGCTGTTCTATGACTGCAAATGCAATTTTCACACACTGTGTAAGTTCATTTACACTGTTAGTGCAGTGGCAAAGGCCTCAGGCTAAATGAGAACCAGGTCTTTTGCTTCAGGTACTGCTGTCTCTGTTATCACAGAATCACAGAATTCTAGGGGTTGGAAGGGACCTCGAAGGATCATCTAGTCCAACCCCCCTGCCAGAGCAGGGTCACCTAGATTACATCACACAGGAACTTTTGCTGATGAAGTAAGTGTCGTCCAAGTCCAAAAGTCAGGTTCACCAAAAGACATGTTAGGATGATTTTCTTTTTCTTCTATTGATTACTTGTGTTATATTAAGCATATTAATTATTTTCATCTCACATTTATAATGTTTTCCTCCCTCATAACACCGAAAAATATGTTTACTGATTTGGGACCAATTATATGCAATGACAGCACTCATAGTTGGAGTGCTAGATAGTTAACACTACTGCTGTGAATTGGTGATTTGCAGATCCCCACTACTTTCCCATCAGTTTTGAGGAAACTGATACTTCCCGAAGAGATCATCTGGTTTCAGCCTTTGCCATTGTTTCAGCTTTGATGTCAACTTCACAGAAGCCATTTGTCATAACTTCAAAGCTAAAATAGTCAAATGGGTCAAACAGCCCTGAGCCAACTGAAGGAGGAACTATTGAGCCACTGTGACTAGATATGTAACACAGGAGGTTGTGCTACAGGCTTCTATGACATTGGTCAGGAAATCTGCCATCATCCTGGTGTGCTGGGAGCACGATATACCTGTTGCACAAGTCCAGCAAAAGGGTGATAAATCTGATGCTTGTGGAATTCCTTAGATTTGTTGTGAATATGTTATGTTTTTTATTTATAAAAATAAAACCACAAAATTTTTAATGTCCATAAGATTAAAGGATGTCTTAAATCCAAAACTAATGAAGTCATCACTTCCTGTACTTCCTTCAAATTCCTTTCTCAATGACCACGGCTCAATCCTCCTCCAATTGCAAACCTCTCAAGACTAAGTAGAGAAAAAATTACAGCAAGACAAGAATTAAATTAACAATCATTGATGATTAAAAAGTTGAATTCACTTTGTTAGGTCTTGAAGTTTTGATTCAAGTCCACACTGCATTCCCAGGAAATCTTAAAACTGTATAAAATAGACTTAGGGAAATATCTACAGTATAGCTCGAAAATGTTCAGGCTGAATTGTACTTCTTTGGCACCATGAAATAAAAAGTGTCTAATTTTTTTTAATGACTTTGCTGACTGATCAGAGATCAGAATCCTTTTACAGAAACACCTGCCATGGACACTGCAGAGACATTTTCTGAGTTTTTGAGGAGACTGAGTAACTGTTTAGTGAAGGAATTGTAAACAACATGAATCTGTCTAGACCTAACAATCAAACCAAGAAATAGTATAAAGAGCAGGATAACACTGTTACTAATTTTAATAAAAGATTATTACTCAATAATACACAAAGGATTAGCAAATTTGCATTCAAGCAGTAGTATTAGTTTGTACTGAAGTGTCCTCTTTGCAGATTTATATTCCTAAAAGTGCTTTCCAGTCACACCCTGGACATTACACAACTGTCTGCCCACTATAAGCCTTTTTTTCTCTTTTTGTTTACTTCACTAATATTTGAAATGCAATCCAAGGCATCTTGCTTATTAAACTGGAGAGACTTCAAATTTGCTTTTGTACAATCGGAGCTAATTGTCTGAGACAATTTACATCCATCAGCACAGTGTTTTATGGCTTTCAGACTCAGTGTAAAATGAATAAATAAGAGAGCTGAAATCATTATTCTCCTTTATTACTGGAGATGTGCTGGCTAATCTGAGAGTAATTTGAATGCTAGAGGCTCATCAAACACTGGACATCTGTCAAGCTCTAGCTTCAGCCACTAGTTCACAATCTGTGCCACTTGGTAGCCTCCTCTTTTTCTATCCTGAACATTTCCCAGGCAAAAATCAAAGTTGGAGTTAGTTATTTAGCATGTGTATTTTTTTTTCTTTTTTTGTTTGAAGAGGTATTTGGAAAGATTTGTAATTTTACTTTTTGGTTAAGCCTGGTTAAGACTTGATTTTCACAATTTTGGAGTGTGATGCTCTGATAATTTTTTATGAGAATTCTAAGATTTCATTGTTTTGTAAGCATCATTATCAGATAGAAATCAGAGAAAAAAAGACCATCTGTCAATTGCCACTATCTGTTTCCCTCATCTTCACACAGGTTGTATCTACTGTACACAGAGCCACTGAACTGTGCAAGGGAAACAAATGGAAAACTGAGGAAAAAAAAAGATATAGGTCTAGGAGGGAGGGCATAAAAAATAACTGTGGGGGACATAGATAGTTAGCAACAGAGGAAACAACCTTTGAGAGATATGGGGAAAATGAGAGAGACAATGTTTATAAGTAAGAATTTAGAAATGCTTGGTGAAAACTAGGGAAGAAAAGAGGAGACCTGGAAAAAGGGAACTATAATTGGAATTGGAAAAGGAAATATGTAAAGAAAATGAGGTAGCTAGTAGTGAGGTATCATAAGAAGGAAAATGAAAGAGGATAGGCTGTAAATCCATACCCAAGATGCAGAAAAGTTTAGGTAGGGAGAAGAATTTTACTGATTATATGAAAAAAAAAATCTGATTTTTCATTCAGAAGATAAACTTGACATTATACTCAAGGAAATCTCTGAAAAAAAAACCCAACTGCAGATGTTACAGTCACTTCTGTAGTGCTCAGTTGGTATCAGAAATTCCATAGCAGACATACTTATGCTATATTCTCTCTATTTATTTCCCCCTTTTTCTAGGGCAATACATGTCTATATATTGGAAGGTATCCTGACAGGAATTGGCACTTGTGTACCCAACATTTTGACAAGGTGTTGGACTATGGCTCCAGAGTTTGGAGAAGGAGTGGGCAAGCATGAATGATCAGGTATCAGAGGAAACTTTCTTCCACAGCCACAAAAACTACAAATTTACTCATGTCTGATACCAGACAGCCACATAAATCCTAAAACTTCATGCCAAAATTCTGGATATTCTTACCACACAGATCACTTACATACTGATTAACTGAAGTGTGTCTGGGTCTCTATCATTTAGCAAGGAAATCATATTGTCTCATAATTGTCTCATGAGATACACTAAATAGCAGGTTGCAATGTATTTGTTTAATATCACTAGCTATTCTGTTTAATTTTGTCATGCCCCCTTCTATTAATTTCTATCTAAAAAACCAGCTCATTCATTTTATGTGTGTTATAAATTTCTTTCCACAGCTTTAATCATTCTTGCTGCTCTTCCCTAAATTATCTTTTATTCTTCTGTCTCTATTTTGACCAGGCCTGAACACAGTATTTTGGATGTAGAGCTACCACTGAGATAGATATTGTATTATTTACAGCTATCAAGTATTCCTCCTTAAAAATCAAACCAACCACTTGGACAATCTATGATATAAATGTCCATGAGGAATTTTCACTCTCATAGGTTATGAAAGTGACTTCTGTAGGTTTATTCATATTAGCAAGCTTTCTCATAAATGTCCATAGGGCCAAATAAATTTTCCTGCCAAGCAACAACTTTGAAACTGGTTATTTTTTCCACATTTAATATCGTATGCATCTTTTACTCCTCCATCTAGTAAAATTTACCTTGCTCATTAGTCATAAATTTTACAAAATTCAGCAAATTTTTGAAACTGAATTTTCATTAGGAATATATAAACATGCCTATAAAATGTAAAATGAAAAACTAAATTAAGCTGAGCTAGAAACCTATTTTTCTGCTTAATCTTATAACAGCTAAAACTTAGTTGCTTTGTCTTCAGTATACTTTGAATTCAGACTTCTCCCTAAATCTAGAAGTTGCTTTATAATGTTACTACTACCTTGGTATGGAAAGAACTGAGTATTATACTACCTTGTTCTTGAGGAACTGTAATTGGCTCCTTTTAAATTAGGATGTGCATTTCTGAGAACCCGTGCATAGTTTGACATCTAACAACTTGCTTGGAGATTCTAGGTCACATGTTGGTGGGGTTTTTTATCAATAGTAATGCATTGCAAAGCCTAATTTACATAAGTGTCTCATTCTTCTCCATGCTTGTAAACAGTATAAAAAAAGTTTCCTGGTGATGTTGATCCATGATCTGTAATGTGGAGTCATTGAGATGGTAGAGCAGTCACTGTGTTTGGACTGAAGCCACCTAACATTTCCCCAGGCAATTCTGTTGCACAGTTTGGGATCATTTCCTGGTGACAGTCTGCATGAGGCTACTGTTTTCTGGAGGGTAACAGAAGGTAGTAGTATGGCTGCACAATGTGTCATCCAGTTGGCTGCAGCACCAGTGAACTGTTATTAAGTCCCAGGTATATTACACTTTTTTGTATAGATGTAGCTTGTGCACTGGATGATATACTAAACAAAAGAATAAAGTTATTTCTAAAAAAGATTGTTGTGAAAAGGGAAAGAAGCAGAAATATCTCCTTATACCTAATAAGGAACTTTGAGATGAGTGACTAACATAGTTTGAAAACCAATTAGATGCAGAAAAATAAATCACTTTATTTTTACAGAGATAAATTTACAAGATGTATAGTTCTTCTCAGAGCTTGTCAGTAAATATCACAAGACAGGAATAGAAACAAAAACCCCTAGATTTTGGATAATCTTGAAAATAGAGCCTTGTTTTGGTGCAAATTGAGTTATTTTGATAATACAAATTTATACAAGAAATCATCAACTGAATGACTAACTTAATCCTACTTCCTGGGTTGTATTGCTGACATAAACAAATACAGACTATCCTACAGGGTGAAAGGTGTATATGACTCGGATTATGCACTGCTAAAATGTAACCCATATATTTTTTAACATATTACAGTTAATATGCCATAAGGCTTAATTTACAGCATGCAAAATGCTTTGAGATTTTGAAAGATTCAGAAGTGTGACATTGCTTTTTTAACTACATCTCTTTAATTACAATCCTTCAGCAGTCGTATTGCAATACATAATACGAGTATTTTTTCTGAACTGTTGTCTTTTCAAAAGTAGGTTGCTCTATATTTTGCTGGAAATAAAAAAAAAAAAAACAAAAGGAAAGGAAGAACTTAATAAATCTATTTTACAGATAATTTTCCTCTGAACTCAAAATTTACACCATTGTAGCTGTGATCAGAATATGACTCAGATTAAAATTCTTTTTAGCACAGATTGATCCTACTTTAGTGACCTATGCAAAACATGGAAGAGAGATGACTAATAGTAATCTCTGTTTGAGAAATGATGTGTCAGGTACAGTACAAAGCAAATGATCCTCTGAGGTTGTACATTAATTAGATATATACAATAATTGTGCAGAGATAAGGATTTGTGAATGCTTTTTAAAATAATCAGGAAGTCTTCAAAACCTGTACAATAAGACTAGATCCTGCAAATCTCAGTGTTCACAAATCCGTATCCTATGGGCATAATCTGACCTTACTGCAAGTTAACAGCAGCTGAGGGTCTGGCCCCTAAACTAAACATGCGCTTGTATTTTTTCTCCATCAGACACCAGGGAATATGGAGTCCTGCTTAAGGTAGTGGTCAGGAACAGATGTTTAGATAAAGAGTATAAAATAAAGCTAAATATAGTTTCCTTCTACCTTCTGACAAATAGAGGGTTGCATCTGAAAATGGATCCTGCAATAAGACTCTGCTAGATGCCAAGCAAAGGAGGGTGATATATCCACTTGGATGTACTATACAGCCAAACCTTATCACAGAATCACAGAATGTTAGGAGTTGGAAGGGACCTTGAAAAATCTTCCAGTTCAACCCCTCTGACAGATCAGGACAACCTAGAGCAG